>QJNS01000021.1:0-498912 GCA_004154925.1 Monosporascus cannonballus
TTTATTTATTTATTTATTTATTTATTTATTTATTTATTTATTTATTTATTTATTTATTTATTTATTTATTTATTTATTTATTTATTTATTTGTTTATTTATTTATTTATTTATTTATTTATGGTATATCACGTTTTATTATGTTGTATTCATATTATTAATTTATATTTTAGCAATAAAGAAATGTTTTACTTTATTTGGGTTTTTAATAATATATTACATGAACCCCTTTTTTCAATTAATAATTATTTTAATTGTAAAAATAAAGATATCTATTTATAGAAATATTTATTTATTATATTATATTATAAAACAATAATTTAAAAATATTTTTACAATTGCGTATTCATTTTATTTCCTTTAATTTTAATATAAATATACAAATTTTTTCTATATATATATGCATTACGTTAATACATAACAAGATTTAGTTATATGCAAAATATCTTCGCTATTTATAATATTTAATGTATATTTTACGGTATAGAATATGAATTTTAAAATATCTACTTTTGGTTTATTTTTAATTTTATTTTAATTATATTTTAATACATTTTTGTTATGACCCAACTACTTGGCGCAGCCGAAAACGGTCAAGAAGGGAGAGGGGCACTCCAAGTCACGTGATCGCCAGGATCGCTGGCGAGTCCAGCGAGTCTTGGATCTCTAGGATCGCTGGCGAGTCCAGCGAATTTAACGAATTCTTATATTAAAGAGAATTATGTTCGAATATAATACGTTCCTTATTTCCATAATTTAGATAATCTTAGTTTGTAATAATAATTTGTTATTTAAAATACTTTTAAAATTACGAAACGTAATATATTTATTATATTTATTATTCAAAATTTTACGATATTTCTGTTAATATAAATCCGTACGATTATGGTTTAATAATTAGTTAAAACTTTTAGCCGTTATACGTTATAAGTTTTTGTTCAATAATACCGTTAAATTCTGAACAATATTTAATATTGTTAAAATAATGACTAGAGCTTAGAAAACCCTTATTTAATAGCTTTAGGCTCGAATCCGGGACTTAAAAAAAGAAATCCGGCAAATTAAGGTTACGTTACCTGCCTAAGCCTTTTTCGACCGCATAAAACCTAAGAAGCCGGAACCCTATAATAAAAAGGGTAATCCTTAAACCTTTTTAACTTAGGTACGAATTTATCTTTATTTTCTAGACCCTAATAACCTAGCGAATAAAGTCCTAATATTGGGAGTATATTTAACGGGAAACAAGATTAACTAATTTAAACTTATTATAATAAATTGCTTAAAAATAGAACAATCAGATAAAAAAAACTAATTAATAAAACTTTTTTATTGTATATTAATTTTGAAAATAAAATACGCGATAATATCGGCAATCTGGATAAAAAATGATTTCGGTTTAACAACTTATATAATTCCGATAAAAAGGACTTATATTTAAGTACGTTATAACTGTTAAAATCTTTACGGTTAAAGCCGGATAAGAAAATAATAAAGCCGATATTTTTATTAATATATTTTATGAAAGATTAAAAAACAATATAAAAGATAAAATTATTCGGATTAAGCAACTAGTTATCTTAGACCGATATATTGTAAAAGTAATTAAGAATAATAATCGACAGTTTAAAAGACAATAAAAAATAATATATTTTACGATTAAAGTATAGCAAATTTAACCAGGGGAAAAAACGAGATGCATCCTTTATTATTTATAGAACGGTGTTAGGATTTATGGAATTCGCCGTTACATACAGATAAAACTGGAGCCAAATTAAATACTTTAATTATGGCAAAATGGGATATAAGGTTTACAAATATAGAAAACTCAAGAAACTACGATAAGATAATTGGATACTTATATTGAAAGGATAATTTAAAAACAATTAAGGAAACGATAATAAAGTTATTAATATGATTTAAGCCAAATACGTATTAGGCTTATGGCAAAAGGTTTAATATAGATTATTATAATAAGAAATGCGACAAAAAATACGAAAAATAAGGAAGTTAACTTAATAAATATCGCAAATATAATTAGAAACTTTATAAAGATAATTACGCAAATATTAAGATTAAATAAAAAAACGTTTATTCTAAAGCCTTTAATCGATATAGCAGAATATATATTACATACTGTCGATAACGAGAATATCCTAATTACGAAAAATAAAAATAATATATTTACGTATAAAGTATTTGTATATATTATAAAGGATTCGATTTTCCAAATTGTCCGGGAGATAATAAAAATGATAAATAATGGTATCGATATTTTCGATTTATAAGCCCAACAAATATTTAATAATTGGCCGAAATAAAAAGCTGGTCCGAAAAAAAATAATGCCCGTAAAAAAACCCCTTTTAGTATTTTTAATAATATAATTATTAAACGGAAAAGGAGTTAATTTATCATATAATAAAAGAATATTTTTAAAAAGCTATTATAAATTTTTACTTTTAATTAGTATTTATTATAAATCTTTATAAAAAAAGTTATTAAGGAAAAAATATATTAATTTATAAATAGGTTTTAGAACGATAATTAAGATAACATATAATGGCATATAATCGTAAATATAAAAGAATAATTTACCCAATAAGGAAAGGAATTGTAGCAAAATTAAAAATAATTAATATAATTCGAAGAAATAATACGCCAGTAATAATAATAAATATAAGAACTTAACCCGTTAAACGAAAGAATATAAGTAAGGTTTGATAAATTCGAATAAAAGTTAAAAAAGAAGGTTATTTATAAAAAAACTGCAGGATAACGAAACCGCTAAAAATTAAAAGAAAATTTTAAAAAAGGTTTTAAATACGATAATGAGAAATATTAATAATTTTATTACTTTGGAAATACGAATCGGAACGTATTAGTATACCGTAATGGTGGATTACGGAGCTCTAGGTAAGGATTATATTGCACCAAATATTGTTAATAAGCTTAAAGTATTGTGGAGATATAAATTAAAACCTTATATAATAACGAATACCGAAAGTTACGAATTTACTTACGACAACGGAAAAATTATCCGCGAAATTAATTATTTCGAAATTTCTATTTAAAGAGAATATTAATTAGTTAATTTTGATATCATTTTATTTAAAATTTACGATATAATTTTAAGATTATTATAAAGACGTTAGTACGGAATTTTAATTAATAGCGGAATTAATTAAGTAAAATTTACTTTATACCTGATTGGCAGATAAAAAAAAATTAAGATCTTAATATTTGGCTAATAATGGCGACAAATATAAGTATAAGGATATCATAAAAACCTTATTACTTGAAAGGATAAAATATAAAACTGATATTAAAGAATACGAGGTATTATTATTATTATTAAAGCGAAATTAAAATAATTAAATAACGATCTGGAAAGATAAGAAAAATATCCTAGAAAATCGGAAAATCTGATTAATATATTATTATATTATCATAAATATAAATATTTTTCAAAAAACACGCGATACGAAATTATTAAACTATAAAGAATAAAATTATAAAATAATTTTTAAAAAAGGATTTTCGATGAAGTTTTACCCTACTTATAATTTTAACGGAAATAAGTTACGTCTTTTTAAAAAATACCTAGAAAATTGATTATAAAAGAAATAAATTCGATTTTCGAAGTTATTAGTGGAATACTTTATGTTTTTCGTACCGAAAAGAAATAGAAAATTGAAATTAATAATTGATTATTAATAATGAAACGATATTATTATTAAAAATTGAATATGATTATTCTTGATTACTGAAATAAAAAACCGATTTAATAAAATTAATGAATTTATAGCATTCGATTTTAAAAACGGATATAACCTTATTAAGATTAAAAGAAACACGGATAAAAAATAGTTTTTAGAACGGAATATGGATTAATCGAATATTCCGTTACGTTAATGGGATTTACGAACGTATTAGCAATTTTCTAATAGATAATAAATTATGTATTACGAAAATACTTCGATATTTTCGTTATATATTATTTCCACGACATTTTTATTTTTTCAGAAATAAAAAACGCATATACAAAATACATTTATAAACTTTTTTTAAATTTTATAAAACGTAAAAGTATTTGGTAACGCAAAAAAATTAATTTATAAATAAAAAATGGAGTATCTAAATCTATTTGTATTTTAGGACATATTAAAATAAACCTTAAAAAATCGTTATAATTATAAAATAGTAAACGTTAACGATAATTAAGGAAATATAAGTATTTTTGGATTTGTTAATCATTACAAGAAGTTTATTCGAAATTTTAATAAAATAATTATATGCTTAATAAACTTTACGAAAAAAAAGAATTTAAATGGATATTAGATACGGAAAAGGTATTTTAAGATATTAAAGATATTATTATTAGCGAACTAATATTAATTATATGTGATTTAAAGTGTTTCGTTAAATTAAAACTCGATATTTGAGATTATGCGTTAAACGTAATAATTAGATAATAAAATAATTAAAGCAAATTATACCTTATTATATTTTTTTAATAAAAGTTAAAAGAAGCCGAACTTAATTATGGTATTTTAAATAAGGAATTTATGGCTATTATTATGGTATTTCAAGAATTCAGGTAACTTTTAAAAAGCAATTTGTGCTAGGGTTAAAATTTATACGGATTATTAAGATTTTATCTAATTTATTACGACCAAAGAACATATAGGATAATAAGTAAGATATGCCGAAAAATTAGCAAATTTCGATTTCGTTATTATCTATAAGAACAGTTTAGACTCTAATAAAGCGACTATTTTAAATAAACGATTAAATTTCGAAAGAAAATTAGTTAAAGTTAGTTATTTAATTTTCGATATTATTATAAAAGGATATTTACGCTTACGACGAATTGCGACAATTCGGGTAATATTTTTTGATACCTACTAGAAGATCCAATAATATAATAATAATTTGTTAGAAAATTAAAAAACGAATAAAATATAAGTTCTAGAAAAATATCAAAAGAATTTAATACGAAAAATATATAAATATTAATTATAAGGATATCCAAGGATTTATAAAACCTTAAAACGATTTTAATATATATATATATATATTTAAATAAAAATGACGATATAAAACATTATACGGCAATACGATATTTGCGTTAAAATAAAGATTCGATAATATTAACCATACGGAAAATTACAGCTATTATTAAACGCAAAACGATTATGGTATTTAATTATATTTAATTTTATTATTAAATTTCTTATATTAAAAAATTCAATTACGGAAATATATTACGATAGTATCTTCGTAATCGTCGACCGATTTACGAAATTGTTTTATTTTTTACCATAATATAAAGATATAAATGCCGAGTAAATAATGTATATATTCTTTAAATATATTTTTAATATATACGAATTACTTATAGAAATTATTTTAAATAAAGTATTAATATTTGTATTTAAATTTTATTAAAGCCTTTTGATATAGATTAACTTAAATTAAAAATTATTTAATGTATTTAACTCTTAAACAGGTAAATAAAACGAATAAATAAAGTGTTAAAAATTTATTTCCGATATTATATTAATTATGAACAAAATAACAAAATTAAAACATTATTTATTGCATGATAAAATTATAATACCAGGTAATATAAAAGTATGAAGATAATATTTATAAACGTAAATTTTGGTTTTATTTCAAAAATGTATAAAAAAATACGTAATAACGGTTTAATTAATATTAAACTAATTTTTACGTTAAAATAGCTATAATAATTATACTAAAAAATAAAAACGGAATGAAAATTCGTACAAAATTAAATAAGTAAGTATTATAATTAAACAAAATTAAAAGGATTAATTTTCGCAAAAGAGAAAATAATTTCTTTTCTTATAAAAGATATTTAAATAAAATAAATTAACAAAAAACTCGATTTTAAATATATTGGTCCATATAAAATTACTAAGACAATTTCGGAAAACAATTACGAATTAGAACTTTTACCAAAAGTTAAATTCCATCCAATTTTTTACGTTTTTTTATGCGGATTAATAACGGATATAATCAAAATATATACAGTATAAAACGATATGGAAATAACAAACAAATAAACATATAAAGTAAAAAAGATTTTCGATATACAAAAATAAAACGGATGTATTTAATACCTAATTAAATTGAAAAAACATTGAAATTCTAAAAATACGTAGAAACTTGTTAAGAGCCTTATTAACGCCTAACGCTTATTAAAAAACCTTTATTAATAATGCCGAAATCGGCGAAATCGAAAATACCCTAATTAACAAATGACTAATTTATGGACTTTAGGCTGGACTAGTCGAAAGGAAGTACGGCTTTTACCGTTATGGCCTTGGCGGTCTCCAGTTCGGCCTATTTTTTTTAACGCTTCAATTTTTCTAACTTTTCCAAATTGTCGATACCACGAAATACGGCTTTTATTATTTTATCATACCATATTTTCTTTTGTTTTTAAATATGATAAGTATAAACCTTAATAAACTTTTCGGCTTTTATAACGGCCTTTAATTTTTTCTTAACTTTACCGTATTAAATAATAAATTTTTATAATTATTTAAGATTAAAATTACGTACGTTGCAATTGGCCTATTAATAACGAATATACGAAAAATAACGGAAAAAATTTCTTTCGGATAATTTGCATTTAAATTTCCGCCGTTCGTAATATAAATACGGCGTGATTTAACGAAGATCGGCCGATAAAACAATAGCTAATAACAAATTGCGTTATGCGATTTTTATTTTAAAAAAGGTTTAACATATTTCTGAATACAAAAAACCATTTTAAAAACGAATATTTACAAATTAAATCTTCGGGATAAAAATCCTTGAGGAAAAAAGATCGTATTATGACCCAATTACTTGGCGCAGCCGAAAACGGTCAAAAAGGGAGTAGGGGCACTCCAAGTGAGGTAATTGCCAGGATCGCTGGCGAATTTAGCGAGTTTTGGATCGCCAGGATCGCTAGCGAGTCCAGCAAATTTTGGATCGCCAGGATCGTTAGTAAATTTAACGAATTTTGATATTAAAAAGAACTATGTTCGAATATAATACGTTCCTTATTTCCATAATTTAGATAATATTAGTTTATAATAATAATTCGTTATTTAAAACATTTTTAAAATTACGAAACGTAATACGATTATTATATCTATTATTTAGATTCCTACGATACTTTTGCAAACATAAACCCGTACGATTAAGGTTTAATAATTGGTTAAAACCTTTAGCCGTTATAATTTTGTTATTATTTAAATATTTTTTAACTAAATTCTTTAATTGCTTATATTTCGTATTCGATTATGTATTGGAATATCTTTTATTCGCACTAAATTTACAGAATATGAATTTTGTAATGATGCTCATTATATAAATCTTTATTAAATATACATCTTTATTTCTCTTACAGGCGAGATTTCTTAAAGATATATTAGTAATAACTTATTTTGTTAAAAATATGATATTTAACTTAATTTGTAGTTCTGCGTTAAATCGTTTAAAGATTTCTTAATTTTATCGTTTTAGTTTATTATGCCAATAACATATTTCCTTTTCAATTAATTTATTTGTTCATCTTTATACCTTGAAAAAAATTGTTTTTCGTTATATAATGTTCAGATAATTTGTTATTAACTTTAAAGATTTTCGCAATATACTCATTAAATTATTATTTATATCGTTAAATTCCTCGATTTAAAGTATAAAAGCTTTCAAAATAACAACATATTTCGAAATGAAAACCTTTATTATACTTGTAAAACTTGATATATTATCGTCTATTTGTTATCCAGGTTTCGAAATTTACATAATTAAAAAGACCTTAATAAGTTTCTTTTCATCGATTTTATCGTTTTTCAAATAACCTTAATAATGAATTTAAATTAATTTAAAATGTGTTCTACAAAAAATGTTATTATAACGAAAGCTTTATTTATAGGTCTAATCAAGAGCCTAAAACCGAAAAAATATATTCCTTTACAAGAAAAGAAAGTTTAGTTATTTTTAATTATACAATTAAGGTTTCTTAACGTTATAGCTTAATATAATAATACATGTGAAACTAATCACTATTTGCTTTTCAACTACTTGAAATTATTTTTCGAATTCTTTTACTTTTAATTTAGAATTATAAAATGGTGAAAGTTAAATATTACTTAATATTTTAGCTAAAAGCATATTGTTTAATATTTAACGTTATTATTAATTGAAGGTTTGTAGTTTATTACGGCCAAATAATTAATTAATTATACAACTTAAGTTGTATAGATTTATAAAAATATAAACGCTTTAAAAACTTAAGAAAATAATTTAATTGCGTTTTATGTTAATAGAATTATTGTAAAGAATAAATAATTGTCATAATTTAATATTACTTAAATTATAAGTTTCATAAACCTATATATATTAACTAAATTAAATACATCTTTATTAAATCTTAAAGTTATTATAGATTTAATTTTAGTTAAAACATTTGGTTTTATTTGATTTTCATTGGATTTTACTGCTAAAAAAGATTTAAATTACGTAACCCGCCAATATATATCGAACTATCGGTTGCGACGGGTTTCATTTTAGGTCGTAAGAATCACAAATATATTATTACCTTAGAATATATTAAAATAAACTCTAAAAGATCTCTGCAGTTATAAAATAATAGACCTCAACGATAATTGAAAAGATGTAAGTATTTCTAAATACGCTAATTACTATAAAAGATATATTTAAAATTTCACGAGTTAGATTATACTATTATTTAATTCTGCCAGACACAGAATTTAAGTCAACGTTATAAATAATAAGAACGTTCTAAAATATTAAAAAATATACTTATTATCGCATTAATATTAATTATATACGCTTTAATATGCCTTATTAATCTAAAAACCCATTTTTCGAAGTATATATTAAATGTGATTATCGGATAACCAATTAATGAATCACATTATATTTTATCATATTTTTTACATATATTAAAAAAATGTTACTTTAAATAGATTACTTGAAATGAGGTTATAGTTATTACAACTGCTTTTTAACAATGTATCTTTCTTTATAAAAGAAATCATTATTAAATTAAGGTTTATATATATTATTAAAATTTAACTTATTTTTTACGACTAGAAAACCTTTTAAACGACAATTACGATATATTCAAAGAACAATAAATAACTAAATTGCGAAAAAATATCAATTAAAATTCAGTATTAAATTTCGATATTTCTATATATAAATCACTTTATTTCTGCTAAATTACGATAATATAAGTTTCATTACAAAATATATATTAACAAATCGAAAAATATAATAACCTTTTTACGAAGAAATTAGATATTTAAAAAGTTTATACGTTTCAAACGAGTAAAAACTGAGTTTAATATAATATATATAGATATATTAATTATATAAACAATTTAAAATGTATAAAACATGGAAATAAAATTAAGCTATTTATTATTTTCTAAAACTAGACCACATACCTTAAAAATATAATAATACTATAAAATTATAATAAAGCTGAAACGTAACCCAATACATTTTAGGAAAAAATATAATTCTTTTCCAGTTTTAGAAAAACTAAAAAGTTTTATTATTATAAGTTTGATTATGAAATTTTATTAATGCGAGAATTTGATAATAAAAACGTATTACGACAGCATTTGTAATGGCGAAAACATTTACGACTTCTCTATAAATTTTAACGTAGTAAAAAATTAAAATATTAAATAAAAAATATAGTTAATTGAAATATTTTTAATACATTTAAAATTTAAACTGAAAAAAAATTAAACAATTAAATTAAACATAAAGAACTAATTTAAATTATCATGGTAAATATAAATAAAACCATTAGGTTAAGACATTACTTAAGACGGAATTAATTTTTAATGTTAGTTATTACGAAAATAATTACGTAATATCGGTAAATATTAATTTTTATTTTATGTCCGATATCTACCATAATACATATACTAAGTTTCCGGATATTAAAACGATATTTATATTAAAATAAATTAAATAATCAATACAGAAAAATAGAAATGAAACCGAAATTTACACGTAATTAATTAAACAAGTAATATACTAAAAGATTAAAAGATTTTAACTTTCTAAAAAAGCAAAATAATTTATTTCGATATAATAAAGCTTAAACGAAAATGTTTAATAAAAAACTTAATTTTATGTATATTAGATTAAGTAGAATTATTAGAAAGATTTCAAAAAGTGATTACCAGTTAAAGATCTTATAAAAGATTAAATTCTATTTTATTTTTAAATTGTTTTTATTTAGTTTTATAATCGATATTATTAAGATTTATATAACATAAAGTAATATACAAAACAAAGAAGATTTATCTTATAAAAACCGCATTTATTTAATATTGAATTAAGTAAAACAAGAATATTTAAATTTCAAAAATATTTAGCAATTCGTAAAGAATCTCACAAACCTCTAACTCTATTAAAACGTTTTTATTACTAACGTCGAAATTTCTAATACTAATTGTTAATTGAAGCTTTTCGGAACCGGACCAGTTAAAAACTTTAACCGACAATATAGCGATAATGATATTAATTTCCGCGCGTTTTATTTCGCTTCATTTGTTTATCGATTAATGTTCGTAATTAATAATTTTGAATCTTTTTCTAAAAAGGGTTTTTGACGTTATAATCGAAAGGGAAATTCGTTAATGTTATGTTATTTACGTATTAAAATTTCTTTACTATTTTATAAAAATTATAAAACAGTTTTTTCGATAAAGGTGTTTTTACGATTTAAGCCATTTTTCTTCATTATAATGTAAAAAGTTAATTGAACTAATATAATTCTTATAATAAAAACGAGTTTTAAAGTATTTGTTATAACGGTTACTTCTTTTACTTATTTAATAGTTTGTAATATTTTGCAAATATAAATGATATAGTATTAAATTAAAATGTAAATTTAATAATATAAGTAAGTTAAAGCTTAAGGTTTTTTTCATTCGAATAATTTCAGAATCTGCGATTTGTAATATAATTTAATACGGTAAAAATAAGGTTTATTAGGAACAAGTGGCTTCAAAGATAAAAGTTTAAAAAAATCAATATATTGTAACTTCAGCTAAAATCGGTTATAAGAAATAATCGAATTTATACAAAAGAGTTGAGTAATTTGAGTGTTTTTCAGTAATAAAACTTATTTCAACTTAAATAAAATTAGATACATTAAATAAAATTAAATTACTAATAAATTCTATATTTGCTGAGAATTTAATTTATTGCTGTAAATATACGCACCGTTATGAAATATATAAAAAATATTAATATTTAATAACTATTCGTTATTTAAGATATTTTTCGTATTTCGAAACCTAAGTCACTTATTTTATTGCTTAGACTTTTACGCTATTTCTACTAACATAAACTCGTACGATTTAGATTTAATAATTGGTTAAACTTTTAGCCGTTATACTGCTGAACTAGCCAGCGAGTATAAAGTTTATCACAATCGAAGCTGATCGTTAATTACGCATTAATCGGCTTTAAAGTAATCTTTACAAAATTAAAGTCAAATTTATACGAATTATAAAAATTATAAATCATTTATTATTTTCGAAAATATTAGATATAGTATTTATCATACAAATTTTATCATATAATAATTTTTTATGTATTTAGTGGAGCTTAAAAAGTATAGCTTAAACTTAACTATACCTTGTATAGATATTACTAATTCTTTTAGCGAGTATTTAATTGTAAAATACATTATCTAACATACCTTGAACAAATTATATGACAATTTAAAAATATATAAATTTATATATTATATATTGTTGATTTAATAAAATGCTTGAATTAATATGTAATAACCGAACTTCCACTTTTTTAAAGCAAGTTTTTGAGATATATATCGAATTTGATATAAAAAGTGTTCAAATTTAAAATAGGATTTAAATCCGTTTGCAAATATTTATTTTAAAATATTTTAAGTTAAGGTGAAAAAGATTATATATAAACTGCGCAGTCCGCCTGTATAGCACGTTATTGAATTTATAATTCATAAAAATTTAAAGTCTTATTATTTAAAAATCGTAAATATTTAAAATTAGTTATTGTGGTCGCAAATATTAGGTATAACATTTAGCGAGCAAATTATATCATTTATATAATGGTTTTTTATACTTGGCTCAGCTTAAAATACAAGATGCAAACTTATATATATCTTGGATAATAAAATAATTATATATTTATAAAATAAAGCAAATATTCGCATAGTTTTATTATATTTTTATTGAATCTATATGTAAAGTTATCTAAGTAAAAAGCGTAATTATATTTTTTTCATATTATATGTTAGTACCTGCAAGAAATTAAACGATTTTAAAGTTTAATTAGAAATATTTCAATCGAAATTCCTCAATTTCTCTACATAATCTGTTCTTATTCATTTAATATATATATATATAACCTTCGTATATATTTTGAAAGGCGTTTTTAGCGTTTAAGAAAAGGCTTAAAAATTTATTACAATTGATATTGTGAACCTATTTATTAAATCTTTTACTAATATTCCCTTTTGATAAAAAACGTTTCAAATGACTTTCAAAAATAACCGAATTTCTTTATTTAGGAAATTACTTTGGTAAATAATTATGCTAATGTCCGCCTAATCTGTTTGAATTTATATTTCAAATTCCTTTTAAAAACAAATAAAACATTTAAAATATTTTAAAATATTTTAATTTTGCTTCAACGGTCGATTTTCGATTATTTTACAATGGAACTATATTTTTAAATAATTATTAAAACTATTGTAATTTTAGAAACATAGTTTAACTAGATTGAAAATTAGTTGTTTTCCGTCGAATTTTCGGCATACTTGAAAAACAATTTGGTATAATTCAAAATATTATTAATAAAAGATTAGAGTTAAAGAGGGAGTGTTTTTCTAAAAGAAAAACTTGAGAAAGCAATTTGCGTTCAAGTAAAATCCCAAATATAAGCTATTTCGAAAATATTTTACGATTACTGAAAAACTGAAAATAATTATAAAGAAAATATACGACAAATTTTAATTCTCATCTTCTGTAGTTTTACCTGTTACCAAACGTTCGAATTTTCTAAAAGCCTTAATGTGTTTTAAAAAAGAATGCTTTACAAAATCGCATTAATTAATTAATTCACAGACTTTTCATTTAATTTATTATTATTAATAATTGTTTGTGAAATGCTATAAAATCTTTAATTCGTCTTTTAATATTTTTAGTAGGATAAAATATTAAAAATAATTAAAAAAAATTACAACTGAAGGTATTTGTGTTCGCTTTAGTAATTTAATATAACATTTAAACGCTTTTAAGCGTATAGATTAATATTATATTAAACTATAACTAGAGTTTTAAAAAGATACTATTATATTCTATAAAGTTGCGAAGATTTAGAACAATATATAAGACCAAGAAAATTGTACAATTAAATAATACAACTTAAAAAAAGTGCAAAGGATTGTTATTTAAAAAATAATACAAAATGCAAATAACTTACTATATAAACTTACTAATTAAACAAATTCGTGAGCAATTTATATTACGATATTAGTTACCTAATTCTAATCGGTAATAGTTTAATATTAATGAAATAAAGTGTTTTCCAAACCGTAAAAGAGATTTAACTATTTAAATTAAACAAAACTCTAAATTTAATTTTAAAATGTTTTATTATATGTATAATATTCTCGAATTCATTTTTATAGTCAAATATTACAGTCGATATACCCGAACAGATATTATTACGATGTTACCAAAATTAAAGTTAACCGAAAAGAAGTTTATTATAGCAAAGGTGTTTAATTTAAATACGGAAATGTTTATTTAATCTGCTTTTATGTATTAAATATAGTGAGAATATAATATTTGTAAAACGTGTTAAAATATATATTAAGATTAATGTTATATTAAATTTTACTATATAGCTTAAAATATATTAAACCGTGTTTAAACCAAAAACCGATTATTAAAAGATAATATAGAGGATTTTAAAAGTACTTTATAAATAAATCGAAAGTATCTTAAAATCTGATCGCAAAATACGGCCTTATAAAAATAAATATTTAGAATTTCATTAAGATGAAAATGCTAATAAAGTGTTTTAAAACAATAAACATAATAATTAATTATATTAAGAATATTGACAATGTAAGTAAGACTAATATATTATAATTATATAATTTGATCGCTTATAAAACTAAATAATGTTACTACTTATTATTTTAATAAGAAAACATTGAATTAATTTTTAATACCAAAAACAATAACTATTATCCGGTTAAAACAACGGTTAAAATAATAAGAATTACTTGATAACGAATTATAGATAAACGAAATGTAGTATTTTGATAAATATATTTTAACCAGCATTAAAAGTCAAATATTCCATTTTTAATTTTGATAACTGCAAAAGTTACTATTCGATAAAGTTCGAAATGTATTAATTACGCGAATAACGATATTGTTACGTTTTATATATATACTTTTATTTTTACCGCGTTTAAACTTTCGATATATTTTGACTTTTTATTTTGAATACATTTATTTCTTTTATGCTCAAGATTTAATATATTATAAATTAGACTTATATTAAAAATAGGTTGTCGATTTTATAATACGTTGAAAATTATTATAGTTTTCGATAATATCAATTCGAATTTATAAAAGTTTTAATTATACTTTTACCGTCCGTTTCTCTCTTTATTTCTATTAATTTCGTTATTTTCTTACTTACAACAACTTTTAAAATCGGTATTATAAAAGTTTATAACAAACTTTCCTATAAACAAATTAAACTTTACTAACGTAATTTATTAATAAAAAATACTTTGATACTTTTTAAAACGTTCCTTTTTTAAAGAAAAATAACAATTATCTTTAAAAAAGAAACCCTTTTTAAAAAATACTTTTTTATAAAAGTATATTTACGTTTAAATTGTATTTTTCAAGATAACCGAAATATATAAAAAATCATCTTCAATACAAGTTATACCATAAACATTATATTCGATATATTCGAATCCAGTAATTAATTTATACTTTTTACGATTACGATATATTATTTGCCTCAATTTTATATAGCTTTAATTTGAAACTGATTGCTAGATATCTATAAATGCGTAATTCTGTAACTGATATTCATTTAAATGATTTATATATGTATTTGCCGATAGGTTTCGACCCTAATAAATCTAATATCGATTAAGTAATTCGACAAAGTCGAGATATTAAGCTTTACGTAGCAAGCATGATAAATTAACCTTAAGTGCGCACCAAAAGCTTCATAAACCCTTGTCAACGTTAATAGTTTTTAGGGAATTCTTTTAAGTTATAATTAATTATTATATTACAAGACAAATTGCTAAATATATACTATTGGTAATCTAGTTTAATAAAATCTTTCTCGAAACGGCTCCATTTTCAGCAATTTAATTTTATAATATTATCGAGATATTGAAATCTGCTAATACTTTTTATTTTAAAAAAGCCATTATAAAGAAATAAAGTGAATTTTTAAATTTTTGAATATAATATATGAATATAATAATAATCGATTTTTATAAAATGTTTTATCAAATAGCATTGAAATTATAAAGAAATTATTATCGAAATTGAAAATAATAATGATAACAAACTTAAAGATTTTAAATTTTAAATTTTAAAAAGAATTAACTTAAAAAGTTGCAAACATCAATTTATCCGATTATTCCAAACAGCAAAAATCTTTCAATACTCGAAGAGAAATCAACGCAAATAAAAGCGAGATAAGGGAGCCTGAAGTCGCATTAAAGTAAGACGCCTAAAAAGCGACAAGTTTATTAATGCCTAAAAATTAAAATAGCAATCTATTAGGTTATCTAATTTTATTTATACGGTCACCCCTTTTTTAGCGAAAATACTTACAATGAAAAATATCTTTTTTTAGCCGAAAAAGAAAACGATAATAAAAGATTGCAATTAATAATAGCTAAAAAAGATAATTGTTAAAAAGAGGTTAAAACAGAGTAAAAAACCAAAATATAGCAATTTCAGCAAACACGAATATAATACCCGCATTTGCAAAAGTGTTTTATATATTGAAAAGAAATTCGGTTAATTTTATTAATTAAATATAATACAATAAAGTAAAGTCAGTATCTTATTATAACGTAATAAAAAAGGATTTACGAGTCTGTTTAGTTTGTAAGCTTCTATAATACGTTAAACTATAATAAAATAATTATAATACAAATAAATTAATAAAAATATGTAGAAATATTAAACTGTTCTAAATCATAGCGCTGAGCACTAAAGCTTCGCAACAAAAACGTGAAAAGCGAAAACAAATATATTTTACTTAAAAGCTAAGTATTAAAAATTGCGTAGGATCTATAAAAAGCGACGAAAGAGTTGTACGAAGTAACGTAAATAAGGTAGTAAATTTTTATTTATTATAAGTAATCAATTCTAAGCTATGTATAATTATATAAATATAATTACTTTATTATTTTTTTATTTGAAAATCTACAGAAATTCTGGTTTACTTATAGGCGAAAACCCGGTTATTATAACCGTAACCGTGGAATTTCTAATAAATGCCTGTTTTTTTTAAAAAAAAAAAAGAATTAACCGTATAACATACGGTATTACGACCAACCCGGTCGGTTTTAACTTTTCGGATAAAAGTTTATCGCCTAATATTTATTCGTAAATTTAAACTTAAATCCTGAAATATTTAAGCATAAATATATGATACATTTTATTATTAAGATTGACGCCATTTTTACCGTACGTATGCGTTTTTCAATTATTTTAAGAAGACGTTTATTATTTTCTATAAGCGAATATAAATCATAGCGTAATTGTTAGTTATTTTTAACAATAATTACCTAATCTTTATCATTTATTGCCGAATATTTTTAATAATAATTTCAATAGTTAGTAATATATATAAAATATTTGATAATATACTATATTAAACGAAAAGAATTTTTTGGCTTTTTTCGAAATAACCGTAACTTTAGCGTCGATTATCTCAATAACCATGATAATTTTATTTTCGATTTTTTTTCATAATTTGGAAAATTACGTTTATATTAGCAAAGTCAATTGAAATAACGTTAAAAATTTTTTATCGAACCGTTTGTTAATGTTAAAAACGTTTTTTTAAAATATAAATATATTATTATGAACAATACTACCGTTATTAAACGTAGCGTTAATTTTAATTACGATAAAAATAATTTTATATAAATTAAGGCGTTTTTTGACAAAATGTTTATTAATATCATTATTAATATGTCTTTTTAAGTTATAATATTTGCTAATCAAAATAATCGTCTTAACCGATATAATATTATCGTACGCTTTATTATTTTGGTAAATCTTATAAATGCATTTTCAAATATTTCTAACGGATTTTAAATACGGCTATTTTAAAAAGGTTTTAAACGTAAGTTTATTAAAATATTAATTAATTTCAGTCATAATTTTACCGAAGAGGTAAGCGTTTTCACTATATGTATTATAATCCTAAATTTAATAAATGGCTTACTCGGTTTTTTGTTTTTTTATTTTTATAATTTCTTTTTTTTTGCCGTTATAAATAAGAGAAATAAAGCTAATTTAATTTGTGTTTTTTAAATAAGAAATTACTATTATTAAATAAAAACCTTTTTTTAAGATTTTTTTGAAAAAACTTTGGCTTTTTCATTATCGGAATTAACTTTATAACCGAAATAGTTTTATTAGCATAAAAAGGTTTAATAAATATTTCGTTGTTATTAATTAAGATTTCGGATAATAAATTTAAGCCTTTACGGATACGAATAACTTTGTTAATCTGAAAAAGTTTGCCTGGTATTCTGTTTTTGTTAACGAGACTTTCGGAAAACCAATTTAAGAATTTACCGATAAAAATTATTTTTTTAATACCAGAAACTTAAATAGGTTTTTCGTTATTATTAATTAAATTTTCGGTATTTTAATTTATGACTTTGCCATTAAGGATAATTTATCGGTACGGGCAACTTAAAGGGTTCTTATTTTTTCGTTGACGGGATTATTAAAAATAAGGTTTTTAAAAACGTTAATATTTTTATTATTTTGTCCGTTAACATTATCAAGGCTC
The DNA here is from genome assembly GCA_004154925.1 of Monosporascus cannonballus. Lineage (NCBI taxonomy): Eukaryota > Fungi > Ascomycota > Sordariomycetes > Xylariales > Monosporascus > Monosporascus cannonballus. The sequence continues at coordinate 18,151 of QJNS01000021.1, forward strand.
GACCGCTTAAAGACAAGCATGTTAATCGTCGTAAATATTTATTTTTTTAAAGTTTACTTTGGCTTATGCGCAATTAACATGATTTCCGTTTTTAAATAGTATTTTATCGACTTTCTAACGATAAAATAATTATTTACGTTTTTTATAAAATTATTAAATATTCTTTTCGTTATTTTCGTTTTTATATATTAAGCTACATATTATAACGTTATTATCGTTTATATAAATAACTGTGTTAATAAAATTTCGATCGAAACGTTTTTTTAATAAATATAATTAAATTATCGAAATTGATAAATTTTTGCTAGTTTTATTATAATCGTTAGTTTTCGTTTCATCTATATTATATTTCTTTTGTATATATACAAATCCATTAAATTTAACTTTTTATTCGATTTCTTTTCAACATCAAATAAAAAATATGAAGAAAGGTTTTTAATACTTTTTTTCGCTAGATATATAAAGAATTCATTATGTCGAATGTTATAAAATAATAAGATAAATACACTTTTTCTAAGGTTTAATAATAAAAATAATTAAAAAACGAGAAATTATTTATTTAAGCAGGAAATACAGAAAGACTTGAAAGAAAAGAACGAAAAACCTTAATAGAAAAACACTTTTAAATATATAGATTTTTGAAATTAATAATCGTAGTTTTTAAATAATATATATGCTTTTTAAGAAAAACATTAATTATTAATTATTAATTATAATTTATAACGCATTATTTATTAAGACTTTCAAAATAAAATGAAACGAAATAATAGAATTGCAAATATAAATATAATATTAATTAAAAAACGTTTTATAAATATACACATTATTTTGTGTTTTATATTTCCTTTTTTATAATCATAAAAATATAATTACGCATTTATTATCCGGTACCTTGGTTTTATTAGAGTAGATTAAGCCTTTTTCTCATATTCGATAAGTTAATCGATTAAATATTTTATTTCGTATTTGGCGACCGCTGTTATAGCCCAACTACTTGGCGCAACTAGAAACGGTTAAGAAGGAGAGTGGGGACGCTCCAAGTCACGTGATCGCCAGGATCGCTGGAGAGTCCAGCGAATCTTGGATTGCCAGGATCGCTGGCAAATCCAGCAAGTCTTGGATTGCCAGGAGTGCTGGCAAATTTAGCGAAGTTTGGGATAAAAAATTTATATTTAAATATAATATATTTATTATTTCTATAATTTAGATAGTTTTAATTTATAATATAATATTATTATTTTAAGTATTTTTGGAATCAATAAACGAAATATAATTATTATATTTATTATTTAAATTTTTACCATATTTTTATTAATTAAACATTTTAACCCGTATACGTTATAACGTTTTATTTAGAAATACTATTAAACTTTAAATAATATCGATTAACGTTATGTTCATTAGTAAGCAGCTCGAATACCCTATTTACCAGATTTTTAATTACTTGGATATTAGAATGGAATCCGAGGAGAAAAAGAAAAAACCTCGTTTTTTTTGCGAAGAAGTTTTTTAACGCCTGGATGTTATAAATAAATACATTTTTTAATTTGAAAAAGATAATAATAATCTCACGATTTCCTTTTAAACCGCCTGTAAGAAATTTAAGAAAAAAAAAGGCTCTCGAAATTAAAAAATCCCTTTAAATAAACTAAGTTAGTTAACGAAACTTTATTAAGGAATTAAAAAAAGTTCTTAAATTTTTTAAACCAGAATTCTTTAATGAAATTTCGACTAAGTTATAACTGTTTTTAATTTAATGCCGAACACATTTCGAGTATTTCTTTATTCGACTTATTACGTTTATCATACGAATTAAGTTCGTAATTAGGCGATTTACCGAAAATACGGTTATTTAATTTAAGCCCGTTATAACAAAATACGTTATTTTACCGGTCGAAAAACGAAACTTAAAAATGGTATAAATTTATAACGACTACCAATAATTCGTGCAAATATTAATAAAAGTTTTCGAAATAATAAATGAAAAAACAAAAACCGAAATGCAAATCCAGTAATTTTAATAAAAAGAATCAGTATCCAGTTACGGCAGTACGTTAATATAGCTAGCCGTTAAGCTAAATTAGGAAAAGAATATTAATAGCTAAATTCTTTAACGGTTTAAAAAAATACCAAAGAAATTTTTTAAGCTTAATTGGCCTAAATATTTATTATATTATATTATTATAATAATTAAATTTAATAAGCGATAATATATATGGCGTATTAAAGGTATTAAGGGAAAGAATAATAACAAATCCCGATATATAGTTAATACCAGTATTTTTCGACGTAATAATACTTTTTACGGCATAAATCTAGGACTTATAAAATTAAAAGCGATTTATAGGAAAAATTAAAACCAAATTAAATATTATAATTGTAACAAAATTGGATATAAGGTAGCATAATGTAAAGCACCTAAAAAGCTTTGTTAAAACGATTGGAAATCAGTATTTAAAAGATAATCCAGAAAGAATTAAAAAAACGGAAGCGGATTTATTAACATAATTTAACTTAAATACATACTAGGTTTCCTATAACGAAAAGTTTTATAAAGAATACGAAAAGCTAAAAAGCTAACTTAATAAGCATTACCAGCATAATAAGGAATATTATTAAAATATTTACGCAAATATGAGAATTAAATAAAAGAAATTTATCCTGAAGCCTTTAATTAATACGGCAAAATACATATTATATATTATTAATAACGAGAATATCCCAATTACGAAAAATAAAAACGATATATTTACGAACGAATAATCCGAATATATTATAAAAGAATTACTTCTCTAACCCGAACCGGAAATAACCAAAATCATAAACAATAATACCGATATTTTCGATCTATAACCTTAAGAAATATTTAGTAATTGACCGAAATAAAAGGTTGGCCTAAAAGAATAATACCCGTAAAAGGACCCATATTGTTATTTTTAATAATATAATTATTTAACGGAAAAGGGGTTAATTTAGCAATATAATTAAGAAATATTTTTAGAAAATTATTATATATTTTTATTTTTATTAATATTTATTATAAATTTTTATAAACAATTGCGATTAGGGAAAAGATATATTAGTTTATGAAAGATTTATAAAATAATAGTTAAAAAATATAGAATAAGATATAATCGTAAATATAAGAAAATAGTTTATTCGATAAAGAAAAGAATTACAGCAAAATTAAAAATAATGAATATAATTCGAAAAAATAATATGCCAGAAATAACGATAAATATAGTAATTTAACGTACTAAACGTGAAAATATAAATAATATTCGATAAACTCGAATAAAAATTAAAAAAACAAAGTTATTTATAAAAAAGTCGCAAAATAACAAAACTTAAAGAAATTAAAAGGAATTCCTAAAAATGTTTTAAACGTAACGATAAGAACCGTTAATAACCTTATTACCTTAGATATACAAATCGGAACGTACTAGTATATCGTAATAATAAATTGTAAAATTTTGGGTAGGAATTATATTATAGCCGATATAATTAATAAAATTAAATTATTATAAAGATATAAGTAAAAACCTTATATAATAACGAATGCCGAAGGTTAAGAATTCGTTTACGATAACGGGAAATTTTTACGCAAAATTAATTATTTCGAAATTTTTATTTAAAGGCGATACCAAATAATTAATGTCGATATCGTTTTATTTGGGAATTACGATATAATCTTACAATTATTATAAATACGTTAGTACGGAATTTTGATTAACGGAAGAATTAGTTAGATAACATTTATTTTATTTTTTATTAATAAAAAAAGAAAAATTAAGATGTTAATACTTGAGCGAATAATAACGATAAATATAAATATAAAAATACGACAAAAACCTTATTACTTAACAGGATAAAATATAAGAAAAAAAGGAATATTAAAAATATACCATTTCTCGTTATTATTATTAAAACTGAATTAAAGCAATTAAATAACGATTTAAAATAATAGCAGCCCAAATATTAGAAGATTTAATTAATATATTATCATAATACCATAAATATAAATAACTTTTTAAAAAGGAGCTCGAGGCGAAATTATTAGGGTATAGCGAATAAAATTACAAAATAATCCTTAAAGAAGGATTTTCGACGAAGTTTTATCTTATTTATAACCTTAGCGAAAACGAATTACGTACCTTTAAAAATACCTGGAAAATCGGTTGTAAAAAGGATAAATTTAATTTCGAAAGTGTTAATAAGATATTTAATGTTTTTCGTATTTAAAAAAAGAAAAATTATAAGTTGTAGTTAATTATCGATAATTAAACGATATTATTATTAAAAGTTAAATATTATTACCCTTAATTACGGAAATAAAAAACCGATTTTATGGAATTAAATAATTTGTAGTATTTGATTTTAAGGGTAAATATAATTTTATTAAAATTAAAAAAAAAATACAAATAAAAAATGACTTGTAAAACGAAATACGGATTATTCAAGTACTTACTTATATTAATAAAATTTACGAACGTACTAATAACTTTCTAATGGATGGTTAATTATATATTACGAAAATGCCTTAATATTTCCGTTGTTTATTATTGTGATAATATTTTCATTTTTTTAAAAAAAGAAAAATAACATATAAAGTATATTTATAAAATTCTTTAAGTTTTATAAAACGTAAAGTTATTAATTAACGTCAAAAAATTAATTTTATAAATGAAAAATAAAATATTTAAGATATATTATTATTTTAGGATATATTAAGATAAACTTTAAGAAAATTATTATAATTATAAAATAGCAAACGTTAACGATAATTAAAAACGTATAAGTATTTTTTAAATTTGCCAATTATTATACGCAGTTTATTCGATACTTTAATAAAGTAATTATATTTTTAATAGATTTTGCAAAAAAAAAGGTTTAAATAAACGGTAGATACGGAACGAGTTTTTAGGATATTAAAGATACGATTATTAAGAAATTAGAATTAATAATATACGATTTAAACCGTTTTATTACATTAAAAACTGATATTTCGGATTACGCGTTAAATGTAATAATCGAATAACGAAATAATTAAGGTAAATTGAATTCTATTATATTTTTTTCGTATAACTTAAAAGGACCCGCATTTAATTATGGCATTTTAAATAAGGAATTTATGGTTATTATTATGGTATTTAAAAAGTTTAGGTATTTCCTAAAGGGAAATTTGTACCAGGTTAAGGTTTATATGGATTATTAAAATTTTACCCGATTTATTATAACCAGAAAAATTTCTGTATAATAACCTTGGTGGGCGGAAAGTTTAACGAATTTCGATTTCGCTATTATCTATAAAAAAAGCTTAGAAAATAATAAAATAAATGCTTTAAGTAAGTGGCCAAACTTCGAAAAGAAATTGATTAAAATTAGCTATATAATTTTTGATATTATTATAAAAAAAATATTTATATTTATGATAAATTGTAATACTTCGCGTAATATCTTTCGATATATGCCAAAAAAATCCAGTAATAAAATGAAAATCTTTTAAAAAATAAAAAAAATAAGGTATAAGTTTTAGAAAAATACAAAAAGAATTTAGGACGAAAAATATAGGAATATTAATTATACGGATATCGAGAGATTTATAAAACTTTAAAACAGTTTTAATATATATATTTTTTCTTAGAATATAATTAACGTTATAGAAATTTGTACGATAATATAATATTTGCGTTAAAATAAAGTTTGAACAATATAAGTTATACCGAAAATGATAGTTATTATTAATTATAAAATAATTACAATATTTAATTATATTTAATTATATTATTAAATTTTTTAAATTAGAAAATCTAAGTATAAAAATATATTATAACAGTATTTCCTTAATGGTTAATTAATTTACGAAATTTCAAATATTTTATTATACCACAAAAATATAAATGCCAAATAAATAACATATATTTTTTAAATATATGTTTTTAATATATACGGATTATTAATAAAAATTAATTTAAATAAATAAATAATATTTATATTGAAATTTTAATAAGGTTTAATAATATAAATTAGCTTAAATTAAAAATTCTTTAACATATTTAAATTTTAATTAAATAAATAACTAAAACGGATAAATTAAGCTTTAAAAATTATTTACCATATTATAATAATTACGAATTAAATAATTAAATTGGAAAATTGCTAATCGTATATTTAGTTTATAATAGTAATTATTATAAAAATATTAAAATAATATTTAGAAATATAAATTTTGCTTTTATTCTAAAGATTTATAACAAAATACGTAATAACGGTTTAATTAATATTAAGATAATTTTTTCGTTAAGATTGTTACGGTAATTACATTAAAAATAAAAACGGAATTAAAATTCGTACGTAATTCAATAAATAAATATTATAATTAAAAATAATTAAATAAATTAATTTTAAATATATCCACTTATTTAAAATCGTTAAGAAAATCTTAGAAAATAGTTATTAATTAGAACCTTTATAAAAAATTAAATGTTATTGAATTTTTAATGTTTTTTTATTTAAATTAATAACGAATATAATTAAAGTATATACGGTATAAAACGATATAAAAGTAAAAGACGAATAAATATACGAAATAAAAAGATTTGAATATGCGAAAAAAAACGGATTTACTTAATACCTAATTAAATAGAAAAATTACCCGGATTTTAAAAATATCTGGAAACTTGCTAAGAACCTTATTAGCGCTTAATATCTATTAAAAAGTTTTTTACAAATAACGTCGAGATTAATAGGGTTAAAGGCTCCTAAATTAATAAATAACCAGTTTGTAGATTCCAGGTTAGACCAGTCGAAAGGAAGTACGGCCTTTGCTGTAATAGCTTTGGCGGCCTTTAGTTCGGCCTGTTTTTCTTAACGCTTTAATTTTTCCAGCTTTTCTAAATTATCGATATTACGAGATACGGCTTTTATTATTTTGTTATACCACATTTTCTTTTGTTTACAAATACGACAGGTATAAGCTTTAGCAAACTTTTCGGCCTTTATAACAGTTTTTATTTTTTTAAAAAAATTTACGATATTAGGTAATAAATTTTTGTAATTATTTAAAATTAAGGTTACGAACATCGAAATTGGCCTATTAATAACGAATATACGAAAAATAACGGAAAAAGTGCTTTTTAAATAATTTATTTTAAATTTCCGTTATTTAACGGGGATCGGCCGCTAAAACAATAACCAATAATATATTGCGTTATACGATTTTCACTTTGGTAAAATGTTTAACACATTTTCGAACGTAAGAAAATATTTTGGAAATAAATATTTATAAATTAATTTTTGGGATAAAAGTTTTGAAAAAGGAAAAATCGTATTATGGCCCAATTATTTAGCGTAACCAGAAACTGTCAAAAAGGAAAGTAAGGACGCTTTAAATTACGTGATGGCCGAGATTACTAGCGAGTCCAACGAATCTTAGATCGCCAGGATCGCTGGTAAATCTAGCAAGTCTTAGATCGCCAGGATCGTTAACGAATCCAGCGAATTTTGGGATTAAAAAATTATGCTTAAATATAATAGGTTTATTATTTCCATAATTTAAATAACTTTGGTTTACAATATAATATTGTTATTTAATGTATTTTTTGGAATTACGAAATATAATATAATTACTATATTTATTATTTGAATTTTTACGATATTTCTGCTAATATAAACCCGTACAACTAAGGTTTAATAGTTGGTTAAACATCCTAGCCGTTATAACCGCTTTATTAATTATAATTAAAAGGATTTTTATTAAATATTATTTGTCGTTTTTAATTATATAACTTATTTATTTAACGAGATATTTAGTGAATAAGTTTTTTTATAATAACGATTTATGCGGTTAATGATATCGTTAATTTTCCATTTTAATTCGTTACCGTTTAAAGCTATAAGGTCAAATTTAGGCATTTTTTTGTTAAATAAATTTCTCCTTTCCTTTAATTTGTAAAATTAAATTATCGCAATAACAAAATAAATTTTTTAACTGTAAAGAAACTTTAATAAATAAATGTAGTTTTTTATTTTCTTAATAATTGTAAATAACTCCGCTCTAGTCAATATTTATTTCCGTTACGGTTAACATGATAAATAATATCCTTAATATAACTTAATATATATAGTTTCGTTATTTTTCAAATTTTGTCAAACTATATTAATTATCGTATTTTTAGCGAATATATTAATAGTATTAGTTAATTAAATTGTGTTTCGAACGTAATTTTCTTTTACTTTCTTTATTATATTATTTATAAATATTTTTTGCGTTTAATATCTTTTTAATCGACTTTAAGTAAATATCAAATATTATCTATTCCAATAATTTATTTAATATAATCGCCAAGATATTATTAAAATAATATTACAATATAAGTATAATATTTATGTAAAAAGCCTTCAAATTTATATTAATATAAAAGCTTATAACGATTTTTACGGTTTGACTTTTGCTTTCCGATAGACCGTCGATTTGTAAATAATATACGGTAAAAAAATAAGTTATTTTTTAAAACCTCGAAATTTTTAATTTATAAAATAGATATAAAATATGAATTTTTGTTATTAATATTTATTATTAATCATTTTAAATTAAAAAACTACAAAATTTTTAACGTTATAATTACTCAATCTTTAGTTGTATATCGTAAATTCTTGTCATGACCCAACACGCTTGGCACAACCAGAAACAGTCAAGGAAAGTGGAGACGTCCCAGATCACGTGACCGTAAGGATCGCTAGGATCGCCAGCGAGTCCAGCGAGTTTGGATCGCTAGGATCGCCAGCGAGTCCAGCGAGTCTGGACAAAAACAGGAATCAGTAAACAGTATATAAGATACGCTCGTTACCACGGTTTAGATAGCATCAGCTTGTAATACAACTTCGTTACCCAAGGCACCCTTGGTATTACGAGACGTGACACGTTACTGTATCCATTGCTCAGATTCCCACGATACTCCTGCCAACATAAACCCGTACGACTAAGGTTTAATAGTTGGTTAAACCGCATAGCCGTCACAATTCTCTAATATTTATGAAACTTTTTTCTTAACATTATATAACATTATATATAAATTAATTAAAAACTATATTTTAGTAACACCTAAAAGGTATTTTTAACGTTATTTTCGATATATTCATAACAAGATTTATAATTATCTTATAATGCGTTAATTTAATTATTAATAAAAAAATAATTTTCTCGGTAATTTATTTCGGTTAATTTGGTTCTTTCTATAAACCTAATAAAGGTTAAGATATTTTAAAATTTTATAATTGCTCTTACGAAATAAATATTATGTATGTTTTTTATTATACGTTTTTTTCTAAAATAGTATTTTATATGATAAATACACTTTAATATATTTTTAATACAGATATAAAAGATACATAATCTCTTAGAGCCATTTAATTTAATATAATAAAAAAGTTGTTTTATATTTCGAACGGCTTATATTATTATCTTTTGCGTTTATTTATTTTCAATTTTTATAATAAGGTATATTATATATATATCGGTTATTTATATCGTATTTTTCTATAATATCTATTTCGAACTTTTTGAAAAACTGGAATAATTTAAAGAAAAAATATTTTTATTAGAAAATATTTAATGTTAATATCGTTTTATATATTATTTAATTCGTTCGATTCGTTTCATTTCACTGCTTTTTAAACCGTAATTATCGTAAATAAGCAAAATAATGCACTCGATATTACGTTAATTCTGTCCAAAATTTAACATATTTTTAATTAGAATTATAAAAGTAATTAATAATATTAATTAATTTTAAGATAACCTTATTCAGGGTTATTATAAATAACTATATATATCATAACCTTTCGTATAAAAGCATAACAAATAAAAACATAAATTAAAAATCTGTTTCTCTAAACGAATTTTCGTAATTTCTGATATTTCTTATTAACATTATTATTATTTTTCCGTTAATCAGTGTTTTTTTATATTAAAAATTAATTTTAATATAAATAAAAAGAATTTAAATTTTACTTTAAATATTTCTTTTTAAGTCTACTTTCAATATTTTATTTATTCATTCATTAGAAAATTGTAATCTTATATATTTTTTATAAAAACGTATCTTTAAAAACCTAAATAATAATAAGTAATATATTAAATTTGGAAATAGATTTAAAATATATCTTAAATCTTTTGTGTCTGTAAAAGTGAATTGAATTTTAAATATATATATATATTTCCTTTATTTAAACGCTTTAATTAACAGAGTTTCCGACTCTTTAAATTTTGTTAATAACGTAACTTTTCTATATTTAAACAATGTTGTTTTTATATTACATCTAACATTTTCTACGTAATTATATTATTATATTTAAATAAATTTCTAAACACTTAAGTCTATTAAAATATAATAGGTTTTGAAAAAATTTATATAATTATCCGTTTTGAAAATTCCATTCCGGTTAACGTTATATTTAAATAAGTAAATTATTAAAAACTCGATAAAGGATTTATTTGCCTTAATATTGATTTGCATTTTATCTAATATATTCAATATAAGGTATAAATGTGGTATATATTCGATAATATTAATATTAAAACCGATAATATCATTAATATAAACGCAAACGAAACGTTTATATACTAAAAATAATGTATTTGTAAATCGTAAAGAAAATAACGTATTGCAGAAGTTCACCGAATATATAAGCTTACCGGATATGTTTTAATATATTTTAAACTGTTAAATATAATTGTTTATTACTTAATATCTATAATATAAAACGGTTTATAAAAAACGCAAAAATAAACTTAGGCGTTCAAATTAAAAAACGAAACCAGAAATTTAGTTATGCGATTTTTAATTTTATACATAAAATCTCTTATTTTATTTTATATAAACGATATACCAGCAAATGGTCTAAAGCCGATATTATTTTCAAATTGCGAAAATTAACGCCGATCGAAAAGAAATCCATTATCGATTGAATCTTTAACCTAAATACGCGAACCTTTTTTGTCCGGCTTTAGTATATTAAAAATATAGCGAATTTACTGCTGGCCTAACGCGTCGCAATACGCGTTAAAATTAACCGGGCGTCGAACTTTGTTAAACGGCAAAAAAAAAACTTAAAATGTGTTTAAATCGAAAGGTTAATTATTAACGGGTATTATACGAAGATTTAAACATATTTTGCAAGTAATTCGAACTTATTTGGGCTATTATTATAAAATACGATATTAGCAAAAAAGAATATTTATAATTTCGACGAAATTAACTTTTTAATGAGGTTTTATATGGCGATAAACATAATAATTATAAATATTTAAAAACGCAAAGAGCCTAAATAAACGTAAAAAGAGAATCGGAAATAAGTTGTAAATATTCAAATTATTAATTGATAAAGTTAAATTTTATTTCTATTTGTTATATTGGTAGGAAAAAACCAGCTTAATTCTTAACATCAGAAATATTAATTATTATTTTATTCAAAATTCGGTTTAAGTTATAATATTTAAATAACCAAGGAATTAAGTTTAAAATAGATTTAATATTTCGATAAATATATTCGAACGTATACGAAAAAATCGAAACTTTTTTTTATCCTCGACGGTTATAAAAATTATTATTCGATGAAATTCGAAAAGTATTATACGAATAACGATATTATTACGTTTTATATACTTGCTTATTCCTTTTATCGGCTTCAACTTTTTAACGTATCGTATTTCTTCGTTTTAAAATACGTTTATTTGCTTTATATCGAAAATTTGATATAATATTATTATATTTATATCACGAAAAAAGGTTTTTCGCCGGTTTTTACAACGCGTTTAAAATTGTTATAACGTTCGATAATATTAAATCCGGATTTGCAAAAATCGGATTTGTTTTATTCGATTTTAATAATATCTTTTCCGAGTTAAAGGTTTTTCCAGCTATATTTATATCGACCATTTCGCCGTTTACTTCCGCCTTTTTTTTTTAGGTAGAAATGTTTTAAAATATTCGTAAAGTAATAAAATAAGGATATTACTTGCAAAAAAAAGATTAAAAATTACTAAGGTAGTTCGTCGACAAAAACTAATTGAATCGGTTAATTTTTTAATAAAAAATAATTTGTTATTTTGGTATAAAATAGTTCTTTTTCGGAAAAAAACTGCTTAATTACGTAAAACGAACTATATTTTGAGCAAACGTCGAAAAATCAATAACAATCGTTTTTAGAAAAGAAGAATATTTACTATATAAAAGGGATAAGCTTTTCTGGCGGAAAAAAAAGGTAATAGTAAAAAAATACAATTAATAACGGCTGAAAGTAATGGTACAAAAGTGTTAAAACAAAGGAACGGAAATATAGCATATATGGTAAATCCGGATATAATACGCGTACTTCTAAAAAACCTGTAAATAGATTTAGCGAAAAGAAATTCTATTTAATTTAAATTAATTTAATATGTTATAGTTGATTAATTTGAATTTGTTATCGAAAGGTGCTAAAAACTGTCCGGTAAGCTTGTGCATCCGATAAGCTTATGTGGTACGTTATACGAAAATTACGATAATCTATTAATATTACGTTAAAGTTTATTAATTTTCGAGAATCAATAATTATTATATAGATTCAATATTCTATATTTTTAAGCAGTTGAAAAAATGAAAGATATTAAAAAATTAAATTCCATTTCATTAATTATATTATTTATAATATTATTTTAATTAAGTAACGAATATATATCAGATATTACGATTTAATTTAAAAGTTAAATGTTAATTATTAAACGGTTTTTTTATGTTTATGGTTTATTTTTTATACAACAAGAACTAGGATTATTATTAAAATACATTCGTTTTGGAAAGATATTTTCCTTTAGCCATGTAATAAGTTATATTTTTAATTAAGAAACTGGCGATTTTTAACATTTAACCAATATATTTTAATTCACTTATGTTATTTTTATTATGTTTTAACGAAATATATTTATATTGTGTATTTTTCGAATATTAATATTATACTTTTATTTCGGAAAATATTATAAATATTAATTAATCAACTTATATTATTAACGATTAAACAATTATAATATATAATAGTCATATTATTTTTAGATTTAATTACCGGGATATTGGTCGGCTTTATAATGCCGTATAAAGAGATATAAATCGAAAAATAAGTTTCCGTTTTTTGGCTTTATTCTTATTTTTTTAAACGAGAAAATGGGTTTTTTCAATTATATTATCTTATTTTTTAAGATAACCACGAGGTTTTAATATTACTTAATATTATATTAATTTATCAACTAGGCTTTTTTATCGCCGATATAATTATATATTATATTAATTTTTTTAGTTTTTTCAAATAATAAGTAATTATATTTTAAAGTTATAAAAAATAACTTTTTATGTTTCAATTTCTCGAAAGTAATATTAAGTATGTCTAAGTAATTCGTTCCTATATACAAAAATTAAATTATACGGTTTTTTTGTTACTTAATTTAGAAGCTTTGGCATAATTATCGTTAATAAAAGCTATTATTATAACAGGTATTATTATTACGTAAATTGCGGTAATTTTGTATTGTGTTAATTTTAAGGTTATTGTTTTAAAATTTTTCTTTTTTATTTTTATATTAAAAAATTACCGGAAATTATGGTTTTCTTCTAACGAAATTATTTTCTCCTTATATTAAAGCAGGAATGCGATATTTAATAATATTTCAAATTTAAATTGTTAATAACGTTAAAATTTACGATAGAATAATTATATATTTATTTGCCTTTAATTAGTGTTTTTATGTTAAAATTAAATTCGATTTAAATATTTATAAAAACTTAGCAATTAATACCTTTAACGTAAATAAGGTTAATTTTGAAAGATTTTAAGTTTTTAACTTATTTAATTATTTATTTTTAATCGATTTAAATCTCAAAAGGTTTAATATTTATATTACCGTTAATTAATTACGTATTAATATTAATTTTAATATTTATTTTTATATACAAGATGTTTCGTAATAATCGTTTTATTAAGTTATGGTTATTTGTAAGTATTTATTTATTATTAAAAATAAAATATAACGTTTTGTTAAAGTTAGTTACCTTTAGTACAAGTTTAGAAAAGTTTGCCGATCGTATGATTTTAAATATAATCGCCTTTTTTATAAAATATTCTTTTTATAGATAACGAATAAAACCGTTTTTCGAATGGTATATAAATATTATATCGTAAATATAGAAATTTTAACTTTTAATTTTTTTATCGATAATATTTTATTAGATTTGTCGAGATATTTAAAATATATATTATTTATAATCTAATATTTTATATATGTTTAATTTTGTATAAATCATGGTTAATTTGGTTTTTTTTATTAAAATAAATATAACAGTTAATTTACAAAATAGCTTAATAACTTTCGGTATTTCTTTCGTATTTTCATATTAATTTTTTATTAACGAGAATATAAGTTCCGTTTTGGCATCGTAACTTTTAATCAAATTTGTAATATAGTCCAAAACCATGTTAAAAGTTATTATAGTTTGGTTAATTTAAATATTCATTACGTATATATTGTTAGAAATAATATAATACCTTACGTTATTAATTTTTTATTAATATTTTCCCAAATAATTTCGTAAGTTAAAGATAAACTAATGGGCTTTTTAAGCTTTTCGATTATATTATAAATATTTTAATATTAAAATTGAATTTTGTTATGGTCGTCGTTCGTTTGATATGCCGGAATATTTTAATTATTTAATTTATTAAAAATACTACTTTATAAAATAGTATTTACTTCTTTAAATATTATTTAATTTGGCCTTTTTAATTTTCGACTTGTTGTTTATCTTAATTAAATATATGGTTATAAAATCTTTATTATTAGGTTGGAAATGTAAAATTTAAAAAACTGGATATACATTTTGATATAAATGTATAAATAATTAAAAATCGATCGAATTTCTTTATATCTTTATATATTTAAATAATTGTATTTTGTAAATTTTAATTGGATTGTTTCTATATTATTTTTAAAAGATTTACTAAAGTGAAGTTAATTATCTTTAAACTTTGTTAAATTTATGAAAATTATTTTAATATAGTAGTTAATAGTGTAATTAAATTTACTTTAAAATAATACTAATTTTTTCGAATAACTGTAATTGTTATTATGTTAAAATATTATTTTAAAATAAAGACTAAATTTCTTTTAAAAAAGGTAATTAACTTTGATTAATCGTATCCGTCTATTTCTTTTATTGTTTTAACTCATAAATATAGGTCGTAATAATATATTTACTTTTAATTATAAATAATAGCGGATTCGTTATATTTAATCTTATTTCCATTAAATTGAAATAATTTAATATTAATTATACGGATTTGATATAATTGCGTATTAAATTTTTTAAAAGTTTAAATACGTCAATTAATCCTTAATTCTTAATTAATATATAACTTCTTTTTTAAAATTAGTAAATTAAAGCGCGTACGATACCGTTATTTTTATAAATTAAGTCGGCTATGACAGATTTTTCGTCCTGATTTATATTTTAAATTATTAGCCCGATATTATCTAATACAAACCTTAATATTTTTAATACTTCGAGAATTAACTTCATTAAGATTTTTTTAAGATCGTAAATTTTGAAGGTTTTACCTTTTTGATAATTTAAACGTAAATGTTTTCGAATTTTTTAATCCGTCTAGCCTTTCAAGCAAAAACATTCTTAATTTTCTAAACTGGTGTAATATTTTGGTTATTAATGTTTCTAAATTCTTCACGTGGCTTAAACTTTAAAGGATTAATATTCTTAATTGTTTCGAATTAGTTAATTATTCCTGCTATATCTTTTTTAGAGAATATTATTAATTTAATTATTTTTACCTAATAACCGTGACATTTATATCAATAAATTTAAATTAGATATCGAAAAGTTTTTTCAAATTTTCCGTAATATATAAATGTATTTTTAATATAATATAAAAGTCATTTAATATCGTAAAAGATGTATTAGGTACAATATTTAAATAAATTACTTTTTTTTAAAAAAAAATTAAATAGCTTCGTATTTACGGTTAATTGTTAATAAACCGGGATTTATAGGATAAAAATATGTATTTGTAGTATTTTTTAAAAAGAATTTTGTTATAGATATTATTATGGCCGTTAAACGTATTAAATATTACTTATATTTTGTAATTTCTTTTAAATAAGTAAAAAATAACGAAAAATAAGAAAAACTGGTTTAAAACTTAGATAATAAGTATTACTTATTAAAATTTACGTAAAATTTATAAAACGTAACAAAAGAGTTATATAAAGTAACGTAAGTAAGGTGACAAATTTTTACTTATTACAAATAACAATTTATAAAGTATATATAATTATATGAATATATTTATTCTGCTATTTTTCTATTTGAAAATCTGGAAAATTTCTTAGCTACTTATAGCCGGAAACCCGGTCACTATAATCGTGATCGTGGAATTACTAACACTAAGTTTAAAAAAATTAGTATTTGAACTCCGGTCCTATTTACGTTATAATAATAATAAATTTAACTACTTTAATAAATCTTTATATATAATACAATATGGTTAATATTTTTACCTTTTCTTATATTTACATTATTTTTTTACATATTAACAATATATACTTATTTAATTAAAAATGTTATATTATGCTCTTAAAGCTTATTTTATATTATTTTATTATATTAAAGTTTAACTAGCTTTTTTTAATAACGTTTCATATATCGCCATTCATTTCTTTGAAATTGTATAAAGCAAGTATTAATTTTATTATTGTCGTGTTACATGTTTACATTACGGCTATTAAAATTTTCGTTTTAATATTAAAACTTTTTTTAGTAATATCTTTTTAAATATTATTTAATTAAAAAAACAAGTAGCCTTATTTTACTAAGCGTTACTTAATTTCCCTAATCGTGGTATTCGTTCATGTAAAAATACGCCGGTAATTTCCTAATTTTTAGCGGTATTTTGTAAATTAAAATTAGTGTTATCCTCCGAATTCTCAACCTACCACATCCTAACTCAACGCCAAGCCCTTTCCGACTCGATTTAATCGCGACACATTCTCACCTCTCCTTCAGCGCGCTCAGAGCGGTAGGCCAGCTCCGCTTAAGCTCTCGCTGCCCTGGGCAGTCCCGGCTCAGGCTCAGATTTTTCTCCAGCAGCTTGAGTTCCTCTCTCCGACGGACCGTCAAGGGCAATCGCCACGAGTTCACGAGTTGCAACCAAACGCGAAGCTCCGGGAACTGCACATGACATAAAACTACGATTGATACTCGAGGTACGCGGTGGAAAATGCTCACTTGGCCTTCCCGTTACCAGATTCCTAAAATCCGCATAGAACCTGCCTGAACTGCCACCACTCGTATCCTCCTGTACCGAGATGCTCAGCGGACGCATCAAGGAATCTCGGATAGAGATACCATTGCCTTCGAAGCCTCGACCGTATCGGCCAGGAGACGGCCCGGCTCTTGCCCCGATCACGCTTGCCTTGAAAAGCGATACAGATGCCTTCATCGTTGACAAGCGCGTCCTGCCCGGCCAACCCATACACGGAGAGCTGAAGCTGGAGATGTGCTACATAGTGGGATGGCCGGATCTACCTGCTGGGCGCGTAGCTATCAACGCGAAACATATCTACGAATACGTCTCACCTCGGACGCTGGAGGACTTCGAATACAAATTAACGTTAGAGCGGGAGGAAGAGCAGGAGCGGCAAGAAGCAGAGGAAGCAAAGCGCAAGGCTGAAGCCGCGGCCAAGGCAAACGCATCATCTACAAGCGCGACACCCAAGGCACCCAAGACACCCAAGGAACCCACGCTTACAGTCAAAGGAAAGAAACGCGGGCGCCCGAGCAAGGCGGACCTGCTCGCGCGAAGCATGGCACAGCAGACGAGCGTCGATGAAAATGTCGAGGTTCCTTTACCGCCTATGAGCATATCTGGTCCCTCGCTATCCACGCCGCAGAAGAAGCCTGCGACGGCGACTCCTGCCACAGTGGATACTGATGACGCCGTGGAAATAGACCAAAGAGAAGAGGAAGAGGTAAATATAGAGGACGACTCAGACGCCGGCGATGCGGTTTTCAACCAATTATATCGTGAAGCGACTGCGTTCGATAAAGGTAGAAGTGCGAGTATACAGGAAGCCAAGGCGGATGAGATCCCGCTACCGACATTCCAAGTTGCATCACCACAAAAGCCAATCAGGGGCAAGCCTGGTCTATCAACTCCCAGTCGTCCACGACAGCAACTTCAGACTAACCAGACCGGAATAGCACCTCATCCCAAATCACTACCTACACAAAAAACAACTTTACCACACTATGGTTTCACTCCGGCAGGACGGAGTTCCGGAAAATGGACGTCACCTGCACCAAACCCGGCATACGCGACTGTAAAAGCCGATCCTGATATCCCCCTAGAGGCACCGGCAACCAGCAAGTCATCCCGCAAGCGGAAGCGAGCGGTGTCAGATGAACCAGTATGGGAGGTGAGGCGTCTAGAAGGCGACAGGATCGAGGAAGTAGATGGGGTGCAGACGCGCTTGTTCAAAGTCCGCTGGAAGGGAGACTGGCCGCCCGACGAGAACCCAACCTGGGAGCCCGAAGACAACATCCCGCGCAAGCTGATCAAGGTGTACCTGAAGCATAAGGTCGGTAGAGGCGACGATCGTTCACCCTCAGTCAGAGGATCACATACGCCAAAAGCCAAGCGTCCATCCCCGCCCGTCAGGAAGTATTCGAACGTTGCGGAAGCGTTCGAGGGCGTAGCAAATGAGGAACCGTCACGTGGAAGAAGTCCCGCTCGGGATATTGGTGCGGAAGCGGACGCCGATAACGTTGATGATGACGACGAGGAGCAGCTTGTCGTCACGGAGGAGCAGCAGCAAAGGCAGAGCGGCTTTACGTCGCCAGCTCTATCGCTTTCATCACTTCCTAGGGCACACTTCGATGTCCCGCTCACGAGGCAAGTCGCGACGTCGCTCGAAAACTCCAGAGATCGCCAAAATTAGCACCAGCATAACTACAACAGTAGTTCCGGGTCTTACGACCGGCTTCAAGGGCTACTTGACTAGCTACTCAGCGCTTTCCCCTGAATCGGTTGCGGCGCGTTGTTTGCAGAGCTTGGAGTTAAAAGTGGACGTAGGGCTTCAGCATTTTTGGGCCTCGCCCCTCACCTGCATTCGAGTTGGTCGTGCAAGGGAGCACGTTTCTATGGCCGGGGATTAATGAGCAGCCCCTTCTGTATTTAGGGCACCACGGCACGGTATATGTCTTCCTTCGAAGTGATGCCGGAGACGTCCTTTATCAAGGATGAGATACATAAGGGTGCATAAAAAGGATCGGAAACTTGCAATTGTTCGTTGCTTCTTCGTGATACGGGTCTATCTTGGCAGTTCCTGACAGGCCACTCATCACTTCGACCATGAACTGTAGAGATATGTCATTGAACGTGTAATCGACGAAAAGAGATAACGTAGAGGGCTTAAGCTAATGCTTAGTAGGTCACATCGTAATGGGAGCATGACTTACTTGACATCTTACGAAATCCGAAGAGCAAAATAGGCATAGGCATGGTTGATATCACGTTGATCCGCCTCACTACGCATTCAGCCGACGTAGGATGCTGCGGCTGTTATCTACAGTCGCACCCTCGAGTCTTCATCTAGCAGTACCATGGGACCTACCACGAAGGAAGGAAACCGGTCGGAATGCCACAATAGCAGCATGAAGCCATCACAGTAGATGTTTACCAGATTAAAGTACCCACATCACCATTTATCTCAAAAGGCTGTTAGGAAAGAAACTCAATTAGCAAGCTGCCCTGCGTGGTTTATCTATCTAATGCCCATGTGCCGTAAATGGGTGTACCGAGCCCGTTCCGCTCCCCCGGTCGAATTTCAAGATTACTCCACGAAGCCTCCCAGCAGCTGGCGATCGGAACCCGCCCGCAGGAGAGTTCCCAGAAGACCATCGGCCATTGGTTATGATCATTTGCCTTCTGTCGCCTTGTTGGAGATGCACTGTCTTTTTTTTTCTCTCTCTCTCGTTATTCATTGAGCTTTCTGGTTCTTCGCGTGACTAAATATGAATCGCAATCGGTACCAGGAAAATCAAATGACGTGATCTGAAGAATGAAGTCTGGCCAAGGATACCCGCCGAGCAGATCGCAAGAGAAGTATTCTTGTATCAGATCCTCTGGACTATAAAGCCGCCAGCACCAGAGAATAGATATCCACTGGCTGCTAGTCTCCGTACGTGAGACAGTAGTGGACTCTAGGGGTCTTGGCTTTAATCGTCTCGATGACATCTTTGATGTCAACCATGCTCTCCTCCGGCGATTGTTCCCGCAGGCCTGCAAGTGCCTTCTCAAGATCCTTGATGGAGACCTTGAGAATCTTCTGTGCAGGTTTAGCCTCGTCCTCGTCGTCGCTAATGCGTGCCTCGTTGGCCTGAACTGGACCCCGGTACGGATTGGAATCCGAACTCGTGTCCGTTCCCGCCGTGCCCACAGGGGCAGGCTGTCCAACGGGCGTCGCGAGAGCTCCTAGACCCCCACCGTTATCATCATTCATGCGTTGGTTCTGAAACCGGCTGACCAGCCTAGGGGTTGAAGTGTCGGGGTTATCATTAGGGAGATTAGCCGGGCCGCCACGTTGTCCTTGAGGTTCCAGTTTAGCAGCTGTCTTAGTAGTGCCGTCCGCGGCCTTCTTTACAGAACCGATGTTTTCCACACTCGGGCCCTGTGTCCATTGGTCGAGGATGCTCTCGTAAGGTCCTCTCGCCAAAATGGCTCCCTTGAATCCGAGTGGCTCAATGGATCCGGCACAGGGATCGGTGCCGATGAATATGTCAGCCGCTGTGGCTCCTGTGGGAGGCCTAGCAATAAACGCCTTGAAAACGCGGCGTGCATGATCTATGCTGCGGAAGAGTAGGAACAGCGTTCGGTCCTCCTCCATCCACACATCCTCCAGGGAGTCTTGGGGACGTCGGTACATGGATTTGAGATTGACGTTGAAAGCATCCATGATGGCCTGGGGCGGGAAATTCTTGATCAGTATGCACCGAGTGAAGCCGCGTTCGACATCCTGTAGTACATCTTGGTTGGTGGGGTAGGTAGGCGTAGCCTCGAGTCTCACCTCGACTTGAGCACCGAGGAGGGTCTTGATGTTGTTCTCTGCAAAGCCGTAATATTTGCGTGCTTCGTCAGCCATAAGAAACTCCACACGAGCCATGTTGCCCGCCTTCATCGCAGTGACGATGAGGCCGCCGCGCACGGCCGAAAGAACAACGCGTAGAGGACAATCATCGCGAGGAAGGTGGAAGAAGGTTAGTCCTCGCTGCAACCCCTGTCGCTGCGATTCTTGCGAGCTCATGCCCGGGCGATATTAGATGCCATAGCGAAATACCTGAGGGGTGGGGAGCAAGTGTGCTGGGGGACCCATGTGAGATATGGCGGTTGCTCGGTGAGTCAGAAGGGTCCTATGGTGCTGAGCAGCATCACCTCTTTCCGCTTGTGCGAGGAAAGCCCTCGTGATCGTATCCTCATGGGGGGTTAGAGTAGCCGGAGGCCCACGAATTGGAAAGCCTTCGTCTGGCTTCCAGAATCTACCGCGTGGCATGGTTGCAAAGGGATTTCTGTCAAGGTGATGATTTTGGCTACCAAGGTTGGCTGCAGCGTTGTTGAAGAAATTATTCGTTGGCTGTGGTAAAATATCGTGGGTATTATCCTGAAGGATTGCTGCCGAGACCCCAGCTGTTGAGTCAGCTCGACGATGGAACGAGGGGTTGATGTTACCTCCAACCGACAGGTCTGGCCGACAATGTGCTAAGGCGGCTTTATCATGTGTCGCTGACAAGTCTTCGCTTTGCGAAGAAGTGTCGGACACTACACGAGGTGTGACTAGAGGAGTCTCCTCCATACCACCCAATTCCTAATTGAGTTCGTCTGTGGAAGCCCGGCGTCGACGCATATTGATTCTTCTTGCTCGACGACAATCTATCTCGTTCATTTGTCGATGGATATCAAATATCGTCTCCCCACGGTAACCGCTTTCCGTTCGAGGGGGACTTGCAAGCTCGGAAGTGTTATCCGTCTCGTTTGCTTGTTGTAAGATGTCAAATATCGTCTCCACGCGGTGACCGTCTTCCGTTAGATAGGGTCCTACGAATCCGGAAAAGCCATCGGTCTCGTTTGCTCGTCGTAGAATACCGACGCGAGACTCTCCTCTGTGACAGTCTTTTGTTTGGGGAAGGCATTCAGGTCCGGAAGAGCCGGCTGCTGGGGTGGATTCGACACATGCGAGGCTTTCTGGAATTCCGTCATAGCCTCCGGCTTGAGTGGTGTGCGTCTCGTTCCTGGCAGGGTTGCTGGTAAGCGCAATCCGGGTTGCGGGAGTAGTGGCCTGCGGCGTTTCGTCATTGTTCAACACTTCCGGAAGGAGTATATGGGGACACCAAGGGTCATATCTCGAAACCTCAACGGTGCGCTTCTGGCACTTTATAGGCCTATTGCTGACCCCAGCCGGGCCAGAATCGTTACCGCAGTTGTCAGTCGAACTCACTTCCAGATTGCCTGCACTGTTTCTGTTGTTCATGTTAGACCAGCTACCGTTATCCCTTGCTTGAGGTCGTTCGTATTCAGAGGTTGTGGGTTGATGGCCCCGAACATTCTTTGGCATAGTGATGTAAGGGATGCTGGCCCTATCAGCCCAGGGGCCTGAAGCAGATGGCATAAAATCGCAACTCCCTTCTTGTTCCATTCTAGTAACATCAGTCGCCTGAGGCCAGTAACCCACAGTGGCTCGGACATTGCCAGAACGATCGGTAACAGACCTACCATCGCCCAATCCTTTAACAGAATCAACGATATCCCAGTCGCCATATGAACTAAGTTCCGCCCCGTCTAGACTGGCAAGCTGGGTCTGCAAGGAAGCGCCATCGTCGAATGACGATGCCTGGGATTGAAAGACATCATTGGAGTGTGATGACTTTCGTTGTGGAACAAAGGAGGCACCAATGGTGCTAGTGAGTGCATTCCCCTGGGCAATTAGTCTTGCTCGAGGGCAGCTGTAGGACGTGGAAGGCTCAGGGACTCTGGAAGTTTTCGCCATGTCATGATATATGGCCTCAAGCTTTTCAATATCATCCAGACGCTGCTTGAATTCTGAGGCAAATGCGTCATATGAGCCCATTCTTCGTTGTAGATCATCGCGAATGGCAGCGACTGTAGAGGGACTCGCCAGATCACAAGTCTGGCAGACAGGTTTATTGCTCAAAGTGATCAATTGATGATGGATAGCGTCTATTTCAAGAGACTTTCTCTGGACATCCATATGTTTTTCAATAGTTCGCTTATCCTGTAAATAAGGATCTTGGGCGGAAAGGGAACCAAACTCCCTAACAGCTTGGTGAAGCTCCTCCCTAGCGACGTCCACATCGCGAGTGGACATCCTCGGGCCCTGGAGCGACATATTTAATGTTGCGCGCTGCTATGAATATGCTTCAAAATAGGATGCTATGCAGGTTCGCTTTGATTTTGAGGGAAGACTGAGGGAGAGTGAAGAGGCAATCACGGTAGGGCAAGGAACCGCTCTTGAGAAAGGCAGTCGTTCCAATAAAGAGAGTGGTGTAAAAGGTACGAGGGTACAGATGCGGCTCAAGGTAGGAAGGTAGGAATTGGCGAGGAGAGAGTTAGGAAGTATGATGTAGTGGCATGGACTAGTAGATTTCCTATTCAGTACGGTAGCTTGGCCACGCAGATCCTTGTTGGTACTGTGAAGATGGTTAACTCTGCTCAAGACGCTCAAGCTAGTAGCAGTTACTCAGCCGTAGGATAATTAATGCCTTGGGTATGGGGATGGCGAATTTTGCCCCTCGCTAGTTGGGTGTTGACAATAGCTTTCGCTCAGTATTGCTAACGACCTAGGCAAGACAGGAACAACCTAAAAAATGGTCAATTGGTTACTGCTTAGCTGCATTTAGGTAGCCGCGAAGCCGCTAGAAAACAACGAAGACCTACCTTTCCTCTCAACGATGAGTATCTGCCTGACCGCTTTCCCGAAACCGGCAGTAACTAAGATTACCTCGTTATTATGAGTGGGGTCAGTGCCGGACTGGGTGAGATGGTAGCTGCTGCTCATAGAAATACCAGGATTTGGTTAGTATCTGGGGAGATATATTCAAGTATGAGTATGATAGACCGAAGAAGAATGATGAGTGCCGAGGCTGGGACGTGGCGAAATAGATGACATTGGAGAGACGTAGTCTGAGATACCACCGCCTACGTCTCTTCCAACCAGCCGGTGAGATGTGTAACAAGTTGATCCGGTAACACCAGGCCGTTGAGGTTGAAGCCCTGAACTGCGAGAAGATAATACGAATGTTTGTGCTGGGCAAGGAATGGACGAAGGCACTGGCACCTAGAGGGCAATGCTCGGAAGGATACTGTACAGACTACGGCCTCTCCTCGTCCTTTAAGTGTGGAATGGTTATCGGGCCTACGTGTGGTGGTCTTGTGAAAGAAGAACTATCCCAATCGCTATGAGTAGTCCAGGGTTCGGGTAATAGGTGTTCTGCCGTTCTGACAGGCTGAGGAGTAGGCTATTGGGTAACTGCGATGGGAGAGGATGTCAATATAGTACTTGCGAAGCGGGATAGTACGGCGTCTAATAAGAGGGCACATTTGGATAGGTAGTCAAGACGCATCCTTCCAGTACTGGACGTCTTGTAAAACTAATGGTCAGGTTGAAGGCCGTGATCAGAACGATAAGGCGGAGACAGCCTATTCGGAGACCGTTGTATAAATCGTCAGGCGTATTACGTTGAAGACGGTTCGCAACTGCTGGCTCCCTCGGCAAACAAGAGGAGCTATTCAGCGCTAGGATTCATCAAGCGAATATCCTGGATAGCCCTTGATGATGAGAAAAATGGGGGTACTAAAGGCCCTGGTGTAATTGCTGGGAAAGGAAGACGTAATTAGTCGTTCACATAATGTATTCTTACTACTTCTAGCCGGCTTCCCATTACCCTACCTCTTGTTCTAACGGCTCAGGAATCAGAGCAGCATTGAGGGAGGAAGTCGGACGACGGCTCAAGTTAATACATGGAACGAATACGCAGGGGGCTCATCCATCCCCGGGAAAAGCACGAGCTAGTTGGGGCGCGAGACTTTGCGAAGCCAGACTTCTCTCACTAACGATGAAAATTTTCAGAGTTCTATAATTATAGTATTCAATGCCGAAGCGGAAGCTTGCAGTAGATGGACCATTCAATATGGGGGGAGCTATATATCCTTACACTAGACTAGAAACAAATTAATTCATTCAGCTTGTAATTAGCATATGCCATGTGACATCCCAAATGTACCGTAACATGTGCCACGGACGTTCCGTTCCTGTACTGGGGGGAAGGACTTGATTATTCATTTTCGTATGTACGTCCAACAACTCGTACACTGGACTAACTTGCGATCTCTACCTCCAGTTGCCTAGGTGGTGACCCCTTACCTTTCACGGATATTCGAGCTGTTTTCTGCTATCTAGGGGTAATGCGGCCCAAATCGGTATGGACATTGGGCAATAGCCAGAAAGGCGCAGAGCAACTCGCTGAGAGCTAGAATAAACGAGTGATGTGGTCGCGCAACAAGACCTACCGAACTGGAGCCTAGACCACGAAAGGAAGCTACGGCCAGGAGAAGGGATTACGGGTAGGTTGGAGGATACCAGCTTACTGTCTAGTATAGATGCCATGTGCATTCAATAAGACTGAAATATATGTAACAGCAATAATAAGCTCTCTTGTAGTTGAAGACCTATACTCCTGACGTGTCGAAGCGCTCAGTCTCTTTAGTAGGGTCTTCCCACTCAACTGACGGCTCAGGTGATGGATATGGGAACAATATGCGTGATCGCGACTCCTCATGGGAGTTATTCGTAGGAGTCACCTTCCAAACCATGGCACCTGTCGGACCTAGCCGAAGGCCCGTATAAATGGGACCATCAGTTGCACCACTTATCGGACCACCTACGGTCACTTTCGACAGTTATCCCTCATAGCTACAGTTGATTTTCCATGTATTTAAGGAGGCTTCGCCGTCCTCTCTTTCCAGCTAGGACCTCTTGGAGGGTAGAGCCTGATAATAAAGCTTCTTCAGTTGTATATGCTTCAGTGTGTGATGTCAGGGTCTCATAGCACAGATGCTCCCATCCATTGGTCCTCTGTTGCGTGGTGAATGCTGTGCTACAAGACGTAAAGCCTGGGATTGCTCGATGCCCAAGACGTTGGGTTTAGTATCTCAGAGGTTGGCTTTATCAAGATATGCTCGACGTGTTCAACGGAAACAAGGACACGCTAGACCTATGCAAGGCTGAGGTTAACAGCGAGTCGGGCCTCAAAGTGAGCAAGAATGTCCATTCATGACTGAGCCATATAGGGCCTCAAGCCTTACACTATGACTCTAATGCCGGTTGGCTCCAAAACAGGCTGTTACGGGTTTTGCCTTGTTACTTTGTAGAGAAGTCGTCGTAGGCGGAAAGTTTGCCCACTGCGCTCTGCGTACTTATTCCTCGTTGGAGCCACGTCTAGGATGCGTGCGCATCGCCCCCCGTTGGCATAAGGCATTGGACCATCCACTCTAGTCTAGAACACATTAACGGCATTGCTGCGTAGCAGTCTGGGCCGGATAGGCGGAGATCATTAGTCATTTTCAGCTGATTGGACAGTATTCTACCGAGCTGCATACAACTAAACGGTTGAGGCGAAACAGCCCTTCACAGCTCGCCGAAGAAGGATAAGGGGTGTTTTCCGAATGGGGTTTTATGTATGATCTGACTATAAAATGCAACTGCTAAGAGCATTAAGATGTAAGTAGTTTGGCTTAGGGAAGGTAAGACGGCTTATACGGAGTACTCGCCTCGGCTTTATAACTACGTACCTGTGAGAGTTTTAGAACTAGACCAGATTTGAGTATATACTCCCCACATTCCGGCTCCAGCGGCAAAAGGGATAGCAGGGGCCGGCGCCGGGGAAGTTCCCACAAAGCTGTTCGCCTTTACAACTCCCAGGGGTATTTTTAGCCAATTCCCTCCGTCGGGTTCATGGCGGAGTCAGGTAAACTTTTATACAAATTTACGGTGTAGGGGAATAAATAAGCATTGTCGGGTTTGCTCCTGCTGACGGTTACGGAAGGTAATGGAAACCGATCTTGGCCGAAATGTTATTGTATATGCTATATAACTTTCATTACGGCTTATATTTAATGTTTTCTGGCATATGGTGGATTAATGAAAGTAACTGACAAAGAATACCCCTGGAAGTTGTTAGTGCTCCACCCTCAGGCCCACCTCCCCAACATTCCCCAGCCCCCCCCTCATTAAGAGCGATGTGTATTTCGTATCATGCACTAGAAGACTCATGTAGCCACAAACCTACCTCGGCCGCTATAGAGCCTAGAGGTGGTTGTTTATTCTCCCAAAGCGTTGTGTTAACGAACGTCACTGGTTATTTGAAAGTCAAGTGGAGAGCGAATGCCGAAAATTCTTGGGGTGAACTCGCCTCTTTCCCCCACCCCCCGGGCGATCATCGTGACCCCCACGTTCCTAGAGATCCATGGGTCTTAGTTGTCTCCGCATTGCGTCTCCATACTCCATGCACACTAGACCTCGTGTGAGTAACGCTTGTACTGCGCCCTACAAAGGCGTCAGATTCAAATCTGCTAGGCAATCTGAGGGATTCCTTACCACCTCGGCCTTTCCGGAGCAAGGTATATACGTTTTGAGGATGCTACCAACGAAACTAAAAGCACATAAGCATCTCCCATTCCGGATTTGTCTCGGGGCGTGCTCCGTCACCAGGCTATCGTGTCTCATTACGTCCTGGCCTTGGCCAACTTGCATGAATAATGGTAAGATCTGCTATTATTTGCGACGGCGAAGCCTTCCTACAACCTGCTGCGAGAGAACGCAGCAGGGTAGTACGCAGTGCTGATAGGTCATGGATATGATAGCCATGGGCTGGATGTAAGCAGACTGTGATCTACTTCTCTTTTTGTTGCCCGTAGGATCCTCTCGCGCTGATAGGCGTATTCTGGCTTCTTGAAGACGCAACCTTCGGGCCCGACTTGTCGTCGCTCCCATTTATCAGGTTGGGCTGAACGTGCTCTCTTGCCTCTTGGGACCAAGTGCTCTCTCCTGATTGGCGAGTTACGCCAAGAAGGTATGCACTTAGTTGCACGCATGTGCCGGGGGGGGGGACTGAGTGATTGCCCACGAAAAACAGGGGAAAAGAAAACAGGAGAAAGGGACGGCGGGTAAGATGAACGAAACCCATTTCGACCGGGTTCATTCTGTTCCGGGGCGTACGGCAGGAGATGACGAATCACGATAGGTACTCGAACTTCAGGAACGCTTTTCGCTGACCACCGGAAGCGATGGAATTTATTGTGGCCGCAAGTTAGCCAAGCCTAGTTAGCACTAATTCGTCATTAGACTGGCAGACTGGTTCCAAGCGAAAATGCCGGGGCGACAGCTGCGTGGGGGTTTCAGCCCGCAACGGCTCCGTTACAACTGAAGTCAGCTACGTGCCTGGGTAAAGTAGACGCTCTGTACGTAGATACATACAGCATACCTGCCCGTGACAACCGGAGGTACTTGATGCACTGACCTGACCAAGGTAATGGAACGCCCGAAGGAGGCCTCTTGCCCCATGCCCATCCCATGGCATCCCATTACCTGTGCCAGTCGGCGAATTTGGCCAGATTCGCTAGAGCGACCCCACCACCAAACTCTAACACGCCCTATTTCCAGCAAAGCTTGGTAATGAATATCTAGATCGGTTTGAATGCACCCGAATTCCAACATGGACATGAATGCTGACTTCGGTATTACATGTCCCTAGTGCATGTACATCTCATGTAGGTTAGGTGCGGATTAGGATACCAAGGTTTGTATCTAAGTCTTTATATACACACTGCTCTATGATCTACTGGCCTTGGGCTTTCCAAGTTTCCAAGTTTCCGAATTAGCTCAGCTCATATATGCTTTCAGGTTGGGCTGAAGACTTGGATCTGCAGAAGGATCCAAGCCACCCTTGTCCATCAGGAGCCTGATCACTCATGGCAGCATCATTATGAGTTGCCGGCCGACTCTTTCATGCATGTACTAGTTCTCTTGGCCTGCTGTCGATTAAATGTTTTAAGCATCGCGTTCCTGACGACAGGGGTACCATCCAAATTCCCTTATGGGACCACATGCCACATGATACCCCCACGCTGCCTCGTCTGACAGTGTTGGAGTGGCTACTCTTGGCGCTCTGATCCATCCATAGAGCTGGTAATGCAGCCTCCTTTGTGCACCTCCGAGACGCAATCGCATTCCGACAGAGCATCTCATGTCCTGTGCCGACTACGGGACCCGAGCGGTCCCGTTCGCTAGGTCAGGCCTGTCATCATAATAGGGTTATGATTAATAAAGAAATTATACTCAGCTTCCCAACACAGAACCCCCTTAATATAAGCGTATAGCCAAACTCTCCGACCCATCCTCGAGGTCTAATCATCAGCAGCCGAACATACTGTTGCTCCTCCTATAGTTTCTATTGCAGCTCAGTACTTAAGCTGCCGTTGTCCCATGCTTTGACTCTGACCGCGTCATTCTCACTCGTGCCCTGTGTCCCCCCTCAGCCTTCTTGACAAACATCTAGCACTACACACACATATAAATACATCTATACGTCACCCCTTGAACTTCCACGCCACTCAACTCGTAAATCTGCGGAGTCGTCTACACCCAGTCGCCCTTTCTATTGCCAGCGCCGAAAATTTAAGACACGCTTACGTCTAGGAGCCGTTGGCATTATCCTACCTCTTATCATCATCTTCTGAAACTGAAAAGCCGATTACCAACACGCTCGATGACGGCGACCGGAGTGCAAACCCGCCCTCTCCCTGGTGGCGTCTACGTTCCCACGTTGGCTTTTTTCAAAGCTAATGATGAGCTCGACTTAGAGGCCACTCAACGCCACGCAATCCACCTGGCTGAGGCTGGGGTTGCTGGCATCGTGGTGCATGGCTCAAATGGCGAAGCCGTCCATCTGAGCAGGGAAGAGCGCAGTCAGGCTATCCAGTCTACGCGAGCCGCGCTCGATGAGGCAGATCATCATCTCATGCCCGTTATTGCGGGATGCGGCGCGCAGTCCACGAGAGAGTCTATCCAGCTATGTCGGGACGCCGCAGCCGCCGGTGCTAACTTCGCCATCGTGCTTCCCCCCGCATACTATGGCGGGCTCCTCAACACCTCTAAGATCGTGCAACACTTTTATGGCATTGCCGACGCCAGTCCGATACCCATCCTTATCTACAATTATCCCGGAGCTTGCTCGGGTCTAGACCTCTCGTCCGATACGATCCTTGAAATCGCCAAGCACGCCAACGTGCAGGGCGTAAAACTTACTTGTGGAAACACGGGCAAGTTAGCACGCATTGCCGCTGACGCAAAGGAAAGCTTCTTCGTAGCTGGCGGAAGTGCCGATTTCGTCCTGCAAGGGCTAGTAGTGGGTGGACACGGTACGATAGCTGGAACCGCTAACTTGATTCCCCGCGCTTGTGTCCGCATCTGCGAGCTATACCAGGCTGGCGAGCTGAAGGAAGCTAGGAGGCTACAGGCCATCGTCGCCAAGGCGGATTGGGTTGCGATTCAAACAGGTTTTGCGGGTGTAAAAGCCGCGCTCCAGCTGTTCTACGGGTACGGCGGCGAGCCGCGGAGGCCATGCACGCTGCCAGGGGATGAGCAGATGGAGATGATCAGGACGGGATTCGCTGAAGTGCTGGACATCGAACGGAGCCTGGCATGATCTGCCGATTGTGACGTGCCACGTCCCGCACCATAATACGCCGAGGGGCCAAAATCCGGGGGAGCATTTGGGCCCAAAACATGGTGGGTGGATCGTGGGGCTTGGCATTGGGAGGGCGTCCGCAACCCTTGCCCAATCCAGAGAGGTGGAAAATGTGATTAAGTCTAATTCCCGGCTCGTGCTCCTGGTGAAGCATTATGACAGATGAGCCCGCTACATTACAGGATATGCCTGTCTCCATTGGCCATCGCGTTACTCAAGAGATACCGGTAGATAGGTAGTATAAAAGCGCATTGTCAGTGATGATCCGCGAGCGTCGCTTTAACCAACTCCATGACCAACGACCCTGTCCTGGGCAAATGCTAGTGCACAGATACAGGTACAGAACTCACGATACTGCAAAGAAACCTTGCGAGATTACGCCACCAATCGGCTCTGACTCTCTCCTAAGCGTGCTTCTTCTCCCAGCTCCGCTTCCGGCGCTGGGGCCGGTGCAACGAGCTAGATAGCACCTGACAATCTGTGGTGCCGGGTGTCATTCAGAAAACTACCCTTTATTAATCTAGATGAGCGGTATGTCACATCGCTTGTTCCACTGCCACGATACCACCCCGACGAGATGCCAGGACGCACGCGCATTGTAAGACAAGATAGCACTAATCGCAAACCGTCGCGGGGAAGCCGGCGGGTGAGCCATGCCTCCCAACCGCCCCAAGCCTTATAGGCACGCTATCCAAGGTCGAATGACAGCTTCGGAAACGGCCATGGCAACTATATACATGAGGATTCTGTCATGAATGCAGAGGCGATCCTGGACCCTGCGCCGCGCCGAAGAACTATCATACGGGCCCCCCGGCGTTTGCCCCCCTTTCCCCCTCCACCCCCCCTTCGGCACCTTTCTCTGGACCTGCAGGGCACCCCGCATTCGCGCGCTAACCCGGCGATATACTTCGTACTTTGTAATGTAGTCTTCGGCCCGTACGGTAATCTTAAGAAGGAAGCGCAGAGGAGATGATGCCCACAGGCAATGCACCATGCCATACTGCCTCCTGAGATCCCTCCCCCAGACTGCACCACAGCCACAACCTACCGTTAAGCTCTCGACTACACGAGGACACTACACCCGGCACCCGGCCCTTTCGCCCTTACATCGCTGGTATTAACAATGTCGTGCAGCAAAACTGCGTGCGACCTGCGGGGGGTCAGCGTCAGTCGCCAAGCATCGTGAATAATCATAGGCTATATATCCGCGATTATTCTAATTCGAAGTCGCTCCTGTAGTTTGGGTAGTCAGTGACTGCCAAGGCGTGCCCAAGCCGGGCCGCCTGGGTAGGTAACAATATATCGACGCCGTATACTATGCTTCTGCTCTGGTCTAAGTCTGGAAGGACGAAGCCCTTGGCGGGGAGACATTCTACCGTGCAGTGGGGCCCAGTGGTTCGGTGCGAACTTGGAGCGAGCCGGGATCAGGTGGAGCCTCAGCGATGGGCGCTTTTTGCGCTGTGACGGTCCCTGCGCCGCCTCTCCTCGGCACGGCACACGGATGAAAACGGCCACAAATGCCGGAGGCTGATCGGATGGACCACTCCATAATAATCACGGGACCTTCTCGGGGGGTTCGGGATCTAATGACGAATCGCCACGCTTGCTGGGCTGCCCCTGAAGCAGGATCGACAGGGTGTTGTGTGGTGCATCTGATAGTGGCGGCCATTCGCGGGTCTCTGCACGCAATAATAATCCCCTGTAATCCATTGATGAAGCAGACGGTTTCTTACTGGTTAATCGATTGGGCCAGACCGGCGGTCGCCAGGCCGAGACTTGAATGGGCGATCCTTACCGTCGTCAGACGAGCACCATGCAGGTTTTTACCGCCCTCAAAGTAAGCAAGCCACGATTGTGCAGCAATGTCGATCCTTGGTTGAAAGCTCAAAGGCCAGGCTATCCCGGGCGGCCTCAATCGCTGTGCCCAGGCCCATGGGCTCCAGCCGGTATGTCATTGATCGACGTCTTGTTACCACACGTAAGATTTCGGCAGTCTGCTATAACCCGTACAGTCATCGGAATCCTCGGGGATTTAGTGCTGCGCTTGCGATCATGGCTATCTCCCACACTTGCAGCAACCGCATATCCCAAAATAGAAACGCGTAGGATCCCTAAATTAAAGCAATGGGTCGCAGGTAGAGATCCTGCGAAGGAAATACCCGACCCGACCAGAGATGAAGACCATTAGACATATGCGCGGCATGTGCATGCGGACAGGGGCTCGTCATGCGTTTACACGCAGGACGTTGGAACCCACTTTGGCGGGGGTCACGCCGGCTTCCACGGGAAAATTGGGATGACATCAATTCAATCATTGAGTCACTTGGGTCAGTGCTTCCGCGATGACGGATTGGAGCATCATTCCGCGTCGCCCAAGAGCCGTCGTCTCCGATGTTTGCTTCCCCGCCACGCGGAGGGCACTTCGTCAGCTTTGCACGTAGGGAGGGCTGGAGGACGAGGAAGCACGAAAGTGATTAATCAACTCGACAAACAGTTGGTGTGCGCCCTGTCACCTAACCCCCATTCGCCCAAGAACGAGATAGGCGAGACAAACCCTCGCGTTGCGCCCAGTCACGTCGGCGAGCAATGGAGAAAACAGGGGAAATAGAGGGGGTTGTCGCCCTGCGCGGTGTGTCTCCGCGGGAAGCAAGCCTGGTAGGACAAACACCTACCCACGCGGGATGCGCAGATATGATGACACCCCCCAGGGAACAGCATCCGGCATGTGAGACAGGACCGATTGATCTAGGTACTGGCTGGCAACCGCATGGCCATGCATAGGCCAGCCATGCAAAGCCCCATGCAACCCTCTGTGTCTCCCCTCGACGCAGGACGAGTCGCGCTAGGAACGCAGGTGGCGAACGCTCCCGCTGTGGCGCTCAGCTTCTGCTCCAGGGGCGCGCAGCCACGGGCAAGGCAAGGCAAGGCAAGCTGAGATGCCTATATTGGTAGGTCTAGGGTCCTGGACGCGAGAGCGCCGCACGCCGCCGCGCTCTTCTATAGTACGCTCTCTGCAGGTCTCCGCCTTGGCTTGCGCCCCCTGAAGCAATGGCATACTACCAGTCGGTTAGGATAGGAGACTGGTTGATTGATTGGGCCAGGGCTCCAGCACCACACGCACGCACGACCGCCCATTAAAGGAAGCCGTCGTACGATATCTAGGACCCGAGAAATCCCGTTTCCGAATCTCCCACGGGGACCGCGCGATGTGTGTGGTTGTCTCGCTACGCCTGATGAGTCTACGTACGTCAAATGGGTATCTGATGTCTCGGATCTCCCATGTGGCCCGATTGATTCAAGGGAACCTGCTCCTTTCCAGGTTGCGTGGATGCGCGTGCACCCCCACGCCTTCGGGATGCCACGCTTAGTCATTGCACGGCCTCAGGGGTACGGCCTATGGTTCTAGCCCGCCCAATGACGGGCCGGGACGCAAGCTGTATGCCACATCCCGCAGTCATACCATAACGTGACTTCGAATTAACGCTTCAAGATTAAGTGCGACTTAATAAGTGCTTTCACGGCTTATCGTTTCGCGTGATATGACAGTATGTCCGAATCGGACTGGCATACTGATACCAGGAATTTCCGAGTTCTGATTCCATAACTAAGAGTTCCGACTCCCATTATCTGTCTCGAAATGTCAAGCGAGGATCGGGGACGACGTGGGATATACCCGGCCTCGAAGCTCTTTGCAGTTACACAACAGCATGGGCTGATCTGCCTTATCAGATATGGTTCGATGTTATCACCCGTACCGTGTCACATACTCTTTTGGGTATGCCGTCGCCTGACTCCGTCCTTCCTAGCGCTTGGCCTGGTAGCAACACAAATCTCATTCGTTGGAAACAATTTGTAAGTAAAGCATTTTACTTGGGAGAGTCGAGCGACCGTGTAATTCGCATCTAAACTAACCCGTCCCTAGTAAAGCTGCAGCTTATCAAAGTTTCGTTGAGGGGAATAGCACAATGTTAGGGTTCCCAGGTAAGTCTAAGAGCTGCTCAGATGCGTTCTTTTAGACGTCAATTCACCCAGTAGAGTCACCGTGCTGATTTAGTTAGACAGCATCCACAACAGAAACTGTTCAATGGTCCCTATCAGCCGCATATGTGCCATAGAGCTTGCAAAACTTAGGAAGTTGAGGGGTTTCTGTGACACAGGTTGCCAGGCGTTACCTTACCTTCCCCAGGGGGAAATTACCTATGCCCCGAATGGCGGGCGGATATCTGAACAAAGTCCCGTGCTATTACTAATACTTTCTCGAAGACCGACCAGAAGCTCGAACCATAACAATGCCTTACCCCTGAGCCCAATAGCTGCTCATGTCATCATTATATGTCTAGCACTCGGCCCGACTATTGTCAAACGAGGTGATTACTATGTCCATTCTGGAGAACTATATTATCCGCCAGGAGACACTGGACCCGAGATTGCGTGCGACTCCCTTGAATACTCATCCTACATTTAACACCTCCCTGCTTCCGCCTAACGATGTATACAGAGCCTATATGTTACAGTGCTGCTTAAGCATGTGCCAAGCTCTTGGCAAGACGGCTCCTACATGAGAGACTCAGCGTGGACTTCATGCATTGGTTGGCAGTCTTATGCAAGCTCTATTCCATATGGAGCTATGATTTATATATGAGCAGCTTCTGTTGACGTTAACGGCCAGTATTGTACACAGTAGGAGTCGTCTGATGTCACAGAACTTGCCTGTGTCGATCCCCGTTCTCTTTTAGCCTGTTCAACTTCAAGGGGTAAGAAACGAAGCACGGACCACTATGGGGCGAGCTACGTCTCCCCTATCTGAACCTGTAGTTTAATTTTTACACGCACTGCGCCAGGAGTGCTTCTCCTCTCGTATAGTAAGGGCATTTATGAATACCTTGAACAATGACATTTTACTGTTGGGAAACCTACAAATAATGAGATGGCAACTGTTGGGTTATGATCACGTGAAAAGTTGACCCTTTAGCGGGTTTGGACATACTGCCAGACTTACACTCCTTTCACGTGTTTCTAACTATTTACCTCCTAGTTATGGGTGAAGAGTAACGAGTATGAGTTCGTCAAGATTCGGCTTCAGGATCAAGGATGATAAGATCGTATCGAACCTGGAAGAGGCGTCGAAGACACCTCTCATAAGTGGGAACTCGTTGAAGTTGATGATAACACCATTTTTGTAAGTGGTAGGTGACATGGACGAGACATGAGTGATCGAAGTTGTGGTCACTATTCCCGCAATCTTGTCTGCCATCTTATCCGCCCCAGCTCAACAAGGAATTAAAACAAGTAGCCTGTTATGCCAAGAAGCGGTCCTCACTCCTACTCAGCCTCACTTTCACAGCTTAGACAATAAGACACTCAGTATCCATTCAGGTCCGTCTTTCAATATAATTTATGCTCTGGCTAGTAATATTGTCCTCGGCATTGTTACACAAATGCCACGACGAGATCTCTCCGCCATTCTTCATGCTGACTGAACGGTCTGAGAAGAAGGTGAGAATGCGCTGATTGTGCTTACCAACTATTGGGCCAAACAACGCGACGAAAGTAGACGGAGATCCCTCCACATCAAGGATCCCCCATCCAAGGCCGTTAGGGACATCGGGTACCTAGCATATCGGGATGGTCTGGGAGGGATCACCGAGAAGGAACGCACCGACCTTTCGTGGGAAGCCCGCTACTCAGTGAACCTCCTTCTTTACAACATCTTCAAGCAGCTATGGAAAGCACTAGATAAGCTGATGTGAAATACACTTTTTGTGC
Source organism: Monosporascus cannonballus (assembly GCA_004154925.1). Taxonomy (NCBI): domain Eukaryota; kingdom Fungi; phylum Ascomycota; class Sordariomycetes; order Xylariales; genus Monosporascus; species Monosporascus cannonballus. The sequence continues at coordinate 54,831 of QJNS01000021.1, forward strand.
ATGCTAGCTTGCGAAGATTCTAATCAGCAGTGTCACAACCGTAGAAAAGACACGGTGGGAAGAGAGCGAAAATGTGGCGGACAGGGCAATTCAACCTGGCCTGCCATGGATCCGGCCGGAGCATTCGAAGGATATCCTGAAAAGTCATGACATTCCCAGGACGAATAATCTATTCATCCATGTGGCCGATCGCTATGAGGAGCGACGGTCGAAGCTCAAAGAAGAGACGAACCAGAATACTGAGTTGTGTGACAAGCACTTGCTTAGACAACCACTAGAATGCACCACGGCATCCCAAGATCATTCAAAGCCAGTCACGATCATTGAAGCCCTAGTTCTCAGAAAGAGCGTAAACATCAATGCCCGTCCCCGTGCCGAAGGAGAACATAACCAGTGTCCCGGCGTCTTATACTAAAGCCCCCGAGACCGAAGAGAAGGAGGTGAGAATCGTGGCGCGTTTTCTCGAAGGATACAAGGGTTCGAGACAAGGAAGTGGTCGCAGGCGTCTAGCTTGATGGAATCTACACTATTCAAGAGCCGAGATGGTCGCTTCTCTATAAGGAAGGGATCGACTGGCCGAGATTGAGAAGCTCCAGCCCATGTGCGTCGGAAACGCTCTTAAATGCCCATGTAACCTTGACCCTGATCACGGTTCCGTGCATCACCAGGCTCTGCAGCTACTAACAGATATATCTAAGGCTCTGAGGCGTCACGTGGTCCAGTCTTCACCACACATATTATATACTCTATGTTGCCTTAAAGATTGCAGCGGGTCAAGTGGAGGGTGCAGCTGGTCCAGTGCCTTCTCTGTGTAAAAGTCTGATATGTTACATGTCAAATACATCATAAATAAAAGGAACCAGTGGAATTCAGTTCATATCGCGAGGAGAGGAAAGCGCAGCAGTGAGCTCTAGAGGCTGACTTTGAATTCGCCATCAACATCATGAGACAAACTCTCAGTAGTATAGTTATGAGGTAGGGGCCATTAGGATGTTACTGCAGGAGGAAGACAAGGCGCGTGTTGAGGAACTATGAGGATATATGTTTGAAATGGCTCCCAGGCGACACGACTACTCAGATATACGATCAAGAGACTAATTATTTTCTCAAAGGTGCTTATCAAAAACTGCCACCAACTATCACAGCGAGACAGGACTGCATAAATGGGCTCGAAGGAAAAGCAAGGATCTGCCGTGATTTAGCAATGAACCTTTATTACGCTACGCCTAATCGGTGCCCGTCTTGTCACCTATTAATGATGACCATACCATCGATTCTCTACGGTCTCGCCTTGCGAGAGCTTCTAGCGACCTAGCGGCTCTGGTAAGTCGCCCTCTCCTAACAAAGTCTTTGGTTCCTCATTCGCCACAATCCTCTGCCCGAAAGTCATGAGTGCTTCACGCGTGCTCGACGACGACTACTGCCCACGGCAAGACGGGACCAATCGCCGCCTTCCGGGCCAGGTTTGCCATCACCCGCACGCCCGCGCGCCCGCCCCTGAAGCATCGCTAACTCCGCCACAGTGGCTTCCTTCGTCGCGAGATCCGGGTTACATCACAAGTGTTCGCCTGTACCTTTACCTTCGCGTCCGATCTCACAGTGGCGATCAGTGAGGTTCCGTATGCTGCGCCGCCGACGATGATCGCCGACACTACGGCGACCGTGACAGCGCGGGCCAATTATGCGACGTATACGGAACCATAGGGCGGCGGGTGACGGGCGACCCGCCTGGCCCGCCTCGGAGTCTATCTACGGGGACATGGACAACCCCCGAATCTGTTTTCTCGAGCACCCGCACGTCCGCCGCAGGTGTCTCGACGGGTCCCGCTGCCGGTGCAGAGGGCTGGCGTCGGTGTGGCGTCTCGGTCACGTTTTTATTACTTCTCACGTCTTACGTCTTCGAGTACGTGATACAACAGCGACTCCAGCCGCGAAAGACCCGCTTCACGACATCGACACATCCACGGTTCACTTCAGATGCTTTGTCAGTCCGCCTATGAGCAAAATGAGCTCGACGGTATGCAGTTGCCGGAATTATCCGACACATAGTAGCGCAAAAATCTCGGTAAATTTCTGCAAGTTCCAAAAATTCGCGCATTTTTTGCATTCTAACACTAATTAATATCTTTCAACTTTTCATTATAAATAAATAACGCAACTTAAATTTAATTATTTTGAAAATAATAATAATAATAATAATAATAATAATAATATATTATTTATTACAATATAAAGCATATATAATTATTATATATGTTAAAATGTAACGTAGTTTTCGGTATATTTAAGTTATTTATATGTATTTTAAAAAAGTTTAAAAATTTTAACTTATTAATTTCGTCTAATATATTATATACTAATAGGTATTTTAAAAATTATTTTTCATTTCCTAATACTTCAAATCAAACTTAATTTTTAAGATTTAGAACAATATAATAAATTCATTAAATAATAATGCAAAATATATTTATGTTAAAGCTATATTATTAAGGCTGAGCTAAATATACAGAAAATCAATATACAATATAATTTGCACTATATTATGGCACGAAAACAAAGGCGTAACCATCACACCACTAAAAGTGGAACGTTATTATTTCGAACATTAACCGTCTTCTTCTGCCCTATATATCTACAAGGTGTTACTTAGTACTATAATAATAGGTTCTTCTTCAAATTATACCGTCCCGATATAATTAATTAAAAATTAAAGGCCCTTTATTGAAAATCGCTTAACCGTTCGATAATTTTCGAATTATGCGTTAATTTAAGCCCTGTGCTTAAGATAACTGCGTTAACTGAAAGTCCGCCTCGTACGTCCCTTTTACATACGAAGTAAATTAACTGTCCAGTCCAGGAATCGAACGCAAAACCTATGGAGGAGCTGACAAACTGTTACGGTACGAGAACAAAGACGTAACCATCATATTACTAAAAATGGAATGTTATCAGCTCGAGCACTGACCGTCTTGTTCTGCCCTATATATCTACAAGGTGTCACTTAGTACCGTGACACACTATAAATGCTATGCCCAATATTTTCGAACACGATAATTTATCCATGGTTTTCATAGTTAGGATAGATTATACCTTACTCCTATAAAGTCTTACTTTAACGAGCCTAGTGAAGCGTAAAAATTAAGATAGCAATTTATCATTTTATCTAATTTTGTTTACACTGTTACGACTTTTTAAAAAGAACTTTTTTTAATATATTGATTTTTAAATTAATTATTATATTAATTATATTTAAAAACTTATAAGAAAAAATCTGGTTTATTTTCCGAATGTATATAATTTCAATATAACAAACCGGCGAAATATAAATATTTTAAAGTAATTTCCGATGTAAACACCGAGATTCTAATGTAACGAACCTGTCATACATCCACCTGGAGGTATGAGCAGTATCCGAAATGGGTCTTGATTTGCAAGTAACAATAGGGCGAGGAATGATTCAGTGGTTTGTTAAAGATATTTGCGTACTCTTTCTACAGTAAAGAACGACTGCCTCTGATTGCAGGCTTAGATTGATAGCTAAGGAGCGAAACTAAGTAGGTACTATTTACATGAGAATCTGAACCATTATATATCCAACTCCCCTAAGTGAACGTCCTTGGCTTCCCCGTTCAATCTCTGCAGCCTCTCTGTATTACGACCTGACAGGCCTAGGCCTGCGGAAACGGTCGCAACGATAAGGATAACACGGCCCACTTCGTAAGTCACGTAATAAGTGATTACTGGTATGTTAATAATTACCATTAAATAATTAAAATTACAGGAGATCGTAATTATTACGGGAAACATAATTAATAATAATTACTAAAATAAGTTAAAATTATATTTATATATATATATTTTATATTATAAATAATATTAACATATAATATTTATTAATATTAATCGTTTATTTACTTATCGTTATTTAAAATTTTTTTAGTATTACGAAACGTAATAAGTTATAATATATATTATTTAAATTCTTACGACATTTGTATTAATATATATCTGTATAATTTAAGTATAAGAGCTGGTTGAACTATATAGCCGTTATATATTGCAAATTTTTATTTAGTAATGCTGTTAAACTTTAAGTAATACCTTTTTAATTAAGATATCGACCAGTATCTAAGTACTTTTTACGGCTACGTAACTTTAGGCCAGAATTAAAAAACTTAAGAAACAAGTTTAATAATTCGCAAAATAAGTGGTAACTGCTTTAATACGTACTGTTGTACTACGATATAAGACAAAAAAAATCTTGACTTTATAATAAAAAAGAAAGCGTTAAAGTTTCTTTACCTAAATACGAATATATTTCCGTTTTTAAAATCTAAATAAGCTCGTAATTAGAATTTTAGCTATGGCAGCCTTTTTTATAAAAAACGCTTTAGACTAGTTTAAACTAGTTATAAGGAATTATTTAGAAAACGTTACGGCCGATTAGGAAAGTTTATTGGGACTTTTTTTCTAATTACGTAATTTTTTATTAAAAAAATTCAAGGTTAATATCGAAAATCTGAATAAAAAACGAACGGTTACGTAATAAATTTTAAAATTCCAGTCCAAAAACTTATTTGGAAATATCTCATTATTTTCAAAACCTTTATTGGTAAAACAAGATAAACGGATAACGAAAGCGATAATTTAATCGACATATTTTATAACAACTTAAACAATAACGTTAAAAATAAAATTATTAAGTTTTTAAAATCTAGGACTTTAAATCGTTATATTATTAAAGCAGTTAAAATTAATAATAAATTATACGAACGACGTATAGAAAAAAAAATAATACATTTTAAGACATGGAGGCCAATGAGCAAACTAGAGAAAAAAACGCGATATACTACTCATATGCTATAGTATAACACTAGAACTTATAGAACTCGAAACAATTTAGTACAAAAATAAAAGCCAAAGTAGGTGCTATAACTGTGGCAAGATAAGATATTATCAAAGCATCTGTAAAAAGCCTAAAAATTACGATAAAATAATTAAATATCCGTACCGAAAAAAGAATCCAGAAATAACTAAAAAACAATAACAAAGTTATTAACATAATTTAGGCCTAGCATTAATAAAGACTATTACGATAAAATATTTAATAAAAATACGAAAGATCAAAAACTTAACCTAAAAAAATGTTTAAAAAAATAACAAAAAGCCCTTAAAATAATTTAAAAAATATTAGAAATAGACGAAAAATATTTGCCATAAACCTCTTAACCGATATGGTAAAATATACGCTATATATTACAAACGACATTATTATTTAGTATACTACCATTAGAAAAAGTTTATTTATTAATATATCAAACGTATGTATAAAAAAGAATTCGATTTTTCTAATTAAATCGATAGCAATAAAATAAATAAACGGTAATATTAACATTTTCGAATTATTATTTTATAAAATAAAATCGATAAACCAAACGCTTTATAAAATTAGTTCAAAGGAAAATAATGTTCGTAAAAAACGTTTTTGGCTTTTATAACTAATATAATTATTAAACCGCAAAAAGGTTACTTTAGCATATTGTAAAGAATTAGTACTAAAAAGTTATTACAGATTTTCATTTTTAATTAATATTTATTATAAATCCTAAAGAAATATAGATTTTAAACAAGGAACTTAAATAATTTATTTAAATATCTTATCAACATAATAATAAATTATAAAGGGATTGATGATATATTATATACTTTACGAAAAAAACGGTTCATTTATTAGGAAAAGGAATTCTAACAACATCAAAAGTATTTAATCTAATTAAAAGGAATAATACGCCAACAAAAACGATAAATATAGCAATTTGACGTATTATACGAAAAAGTGTAACTAGGTTCCATAAATTTGAAAAGAAATTAAAAAAGAGTTATTTGTAAAAAAGCTGCAAAATAAAGAAACTTTAAAAAATTAAAAGAAATTTTTAAAAAAGGCTTTAAATGTAACGATAAAAACAGTTAATAACTTTATTATCTTAAATATACGAATAGAAACATATTAATATACCGCAATAGTAGATTACGAAGTTTTAAGCGGAAATTATATTGTACTAAACATAATTAATAAGCTTAAATTACTATAAAAATACAAATTAAACCCTTATATAACTATAAATGCCGAAGGTTGGGATTTCGCTTACGATAACGAAAAATCTTACGCGAAATTAATCACTTCGAGATCTTTATTTAAGGACGATATTAAAGAGCTGATTTCGATATCGTTTTACTTGGGAATTACGATATGATCTTAAAAAACCATGGATGCACCAATATAAGGCTTTGATTAATGGAAGGACTGGCCAGGTGAAGTTCGTTTTATACCCCATCGACAGGCGAAAGAAAGAAAAACTGAGATCTTAACATTCGATCGAAAATGGTAACGAATGCAGGCATAATGTTACGACCTGACAAGCCACGGCCTCCAGGAACGGTCGCAACGGAGAAGGCCAAGAAAACTATGTGGATCAGGTCACGTGATGGATCACCAACTCACTGGTGGTAAGCCAGTGAGCCGGATTACCAACTTACTGGTAATAAGCCAGTAAGCCGGATTACCAACTTATTGGTGGTAAGCTAATAAGCCGGATTACCAACTTATTAGTAATAATCCAACTAAAGGAAAAAAATATATATATTTATTAATTCTACAATTTAAATAATTTTAATTTATAATATAATATTATTAAAGTATTTTTAATATTACGAAACATAATATGTTATTATATTTATTATTTAAATTTTTATAATATTCTTATTAATATAAATCTGTTAACTTAAGGTTTAATAATTTAATTAAATTTTATAATTCGTTATACGTTATAAGTTTTTATTTAATAATATCGTTAAATTTTAAATAATATTTAATATTATTAAAATATCGATTAATATTTAAAAAGATTTTACTTAATAATTTTAGGTTTAAATTCGGGAAGTAAAAAAAATTCGATAATTTAAGGTTGCGTTATTTGCTTAACCCGTTTTTACCCGTATAAAGCCTAAAAAGCCAGAATTTTACGATAAAAAAATAATTTTTAAATTTTTTTAATTTAAATACGAATTTATTTTTATTTTTTAAACCTTAATAACTTAACGGATATAATTTTAATAATAAGAATATATTTACTAAAAAATACGGTTAATTAATTTAAATTTATTATAAAAAATTTTCTTGAAATAAAAAAAGTAAATAAGAAAATTTTTATTAATAAAATTTTTTAATTTATATTAATTTCGAAAATAAAATACGTAATAATTTCGGTAATTTAAATAAAAAGCAATTTACGGTTTAATAATTTTTATAACTTTAATAAAAACATTTGCGTTTAAATACGCCGTAACCTTTAAAAGTTTTACGGTTAAAATCGGATAAAAAAATAATAAAGCCGATATTTTTATCGATATATTTTATAAAAAATTAAAAATTAATATAAAAAATAAGATTATTCGGATTAAATAATTAATTATTTTAAACCGATATATTATAAAGGTAATTAAAATTAATAATTAATAATTTGAAAAACGATAAAAAAAATAAGACAATATGCTTTACGTTCGGAATATAATAAATTTAATTAAGGGAAAAAACAAAACGTACTTTTTATTTTTTATGGAATAGCGCTAAAACTTATGGAATTGGGTATTATTTACAGATAAAATTAAAGTCAAATTAAATACTTTAATTATAGCAAAATAAAATATAAGGTTTATAAATATAAAAAGTCTAAAAAATTACGATAAAATAATTAGACCTTTATAGCGGAAAAATAACCCAGGAATAATTAAAAAGAATTATTAATATAATTTAAATCAAATATATATCAAGTTTATAATAAAAGGTTTAATAAAGACCGTTACGATAAGAAATTTGACGAAAAATATAAAAAACCAAAAAATTGATTTAATAAATCACGTAAATATAATAAAAAATATTATAAAAATAATTATACGAATACCGGGATTAAATAAAACAATTTTGCCCCGCAATATCCGATCGATATAATAAAATGCATATTATATACTGTCGACGACGAGAATATCCTAATTACGAAAAATGGAAATAATATATTTATATATAAATTACCCGAATATATTATAAAGGATTCGATTTTCCAAATTATACCGGGTATAACAAAAATAACAAATAATAATATCGATAACTTCGAATTATAGCTTTAAGAGATATTTAATAATTGGCCGAAATAAAGAATTAATCCGAAAAAAATAATGTTCGTAAAAAAACCCCTTTTCTTATTATGAATAATATAATTATTAAACGGAAAAGAAATTAATTTAACGTATAATAAAAAAATACTATTAAAAAGATACTACGGACCTTTATTTCGAATTAATATTTACGGTAAACCTTTATAAAAAAAGGCCATTAAAAATACGTTAATTTATAAGAAACTTTTAAAACGATAACCAAAACGACATATAATAAAATATAATCGTAAAAATAAAAAAATAATTTATTTAATAAGAAAAGGAATTATAAAAGAATTAAAAATAATTAATACGGTTCGAAAAAATAATACGCCGATAATAACGATAAATATAACAACTTAATATATTATATATAGAAATATAAATAAAAGTCGATAAATTCGAACAAAAATTAAAAAAAAGGTTACTTATAAGAAAACTGCAAAATAACAAAACTTAAAGAAATTAAAGGGAATTTTTAAAAAAGGTTTTAAACGCGACGATAAAAAACGTTAATAACCTTATTACTTTGGATATACGAATTAGAACGTACTAGTATACCGTAATAATAAATTACAGAACTTTAGGCGGAAACTATATTGTACCGGATATAATTAATAAGCTTAAATTGCTATAAAAATATAAGTTAAAATCTTATATAACAATAAATGCCGAAAATTAAGAATTCGTTTACGATAACGGAAAAGTTATATGCGAAATTAATTATCTTAAGATTTTTATTTAAAAATAATACCAAACGGTTAATTTCGATATCGTTTTACTTAAGAATTACAATATGATTTTAAGATTATTATAGATACGCCAGTACGGAATTTTAATTAATGGCGGAACTAACTAAGTAAAATTTGCTTTATATCTTATTAATAAATAGAAAAAAATTAAAATCTTAATATTTAATTAATACTAGCAATAAATATAAATATAAACATACGATAAATACTTTATTATCTAAAAAAACAAAATATAAGAAAAAAATAGATATTAAAAATAATACGATATATTGTTATTATTATTAAAACGAAATTAAAAGTAATTAAATAATGATTTGGAACAATAAAAACAATAATCCAAAAAGTTACAAAATTTAATTAATATATTATTATAATACTATAGATACGAATAGCTTTTTAAGAAAGAACTTAATATAAAATTACCAAAATATAACGAATAAAATTATAAAATAATTTTTAAGGAAGGAATTTCGATAAAGTTTTACCTTATTTATAACTTTAGTAAAAACGAATTACGTATTTTTAAAAAATATCTGGAAAATCGGCTATAGAAAAAATAAATTCGACTTTCGAAATTAACAGCAAAATACCCGATATTTTTCGTATTTAAAAAGAATAAAAAATTGCGATTTATAATTAATTACCGATAACTAAACGATATTATTATTAAAAATCGAATACCATTACTTTTGATTACGGAAATAAAAAACCGATTTTACGGAATTAAATAATTTAAAATATTCGATTTTAAAAATAAATATAATTTTATTAAAATTAAGAAAAAATACGAATAAAAAATAGCTTTTAAAACGAAATACAGATTATTTAAGTATTTGGTTATATTAATAAGATTTACGAATGTATTAATAACTTTTCAGCGAATAATAAACTATATATTACGAAAATATCTCGATATTTTCGTCGTTTGCTATTTCGACGATATTTTCATTTTTTCGAAAACGGAAAAAATATATGCGGGATACGTTCATAAGGTTTTTTAAGCTTTATAAAACATAAGGTTATTTATTAATATAAAAAAAGTTAATTCCATACATAAAAAATAAAATATTTAAAATATATTATTACTTTAAAATATATTATGATAAATCCCAAGAAAATGATTGCAATTATAAAATAATAAACGTTAACGAAAATTAAAAAGGTATAGGTATTTTTTAAATTCGCCAATTATTACAGGAAATTTATTCGAAATTTTAATAAAATAATTAAATTTTTAACGAATTTAATTAAAGAAAAAAGTTTAAATAAACGCCAAATATAAAAAAGATATTTTAAGATATTAAGGATATAATTATTAGCGAACCAATATTAATTATATACGATTTAAACCGTTCCGTTAAATTAAAAACCGATATTTCGGATTACGCGTTAAACGTAATAATCGGATAATAAAATAATTAAGGTAAACTGTACCTTATTATATTTTTTTCGTATAAATTAAAAAAAGCCGAACTTAATTACGGTATTCTAAATAAGGAATTTATAATTATTATTATGGTATTTCGGGAATTTAAATATTTTTTAAAAAGAAACTTATATTAGGTTAAGGTTTATACGGATTATTAAAATCTTACCCGGTTTATTACGATTAGGGAATTTATAGGACGATAATTTCGTTATATAAAAAAATTAACGAATTTCGATTTCGTTATTATTCATAAAAAAGGATCAGAAAAAGGTAAAATAAATATTTTAAGCAAGTAATCAAATTTCGAAAAGAAATTAATTAAAATTAGCTATATAATTTTCGATATTATTATAAAAGGATATTTACGCTTACGACAAATTATAACAATTCGGGTAACACTTTTAAATATATATTAAAAGATCTAGTAATATAACGATAATTTTTTAAAAAAACCAAAAAACGGATAAGATATAAGTTTTAAAAAATATTAAAAGGATTTAATACGAAAAATATACGAATATTAATTATATGGACATTTAAGGATTTATAAAACCTTAAAGCAGTTTTAACGTATATATTTTTTTAAAATAAAATTAATAATATAAAAAATTATATAATAATGCGATATTTGCGTTAAAATAAAGACTTGACGATATAAGTTATACGGAAAATTACAATTATTATTAGTTGTAAAACGATTGTAATATTTAGTTATATTTAATTTTATTATGAAGCTTTTTATAATAAAAAATTTAATTATAAAAATATATTACGATAATATTTTCGTAATTATCGATCGATTTACGAAATTTTCCTATTTTTTATTATATTACGAAAATATAAACGCCGAATAATTAATACATATTTTCTTTAAATATATTTTTAATATATACGGATTATTAATGGAAATTATATTAAATAAAGGATCGATATTTGTATTTAAGTTTTAATAAAGCCTTATAATATAAATCGGCTTAAATTATAAGTTATTTAACGTATTTAAAATATAAACGGATAAATAAATAAAACGAATAAATTAAATTTTGAAAATTTACTTACGATATTATATTAATTACGAATAAAATAATTAAGTTAAAAAATTATTAATTACGTAATTAATTTATAATATTAATTACTAAAAAAATATTAAAATAATATTTATAAACATAAATTTTGGTTTTATTTTAAAAATTTATAAAAATGTACGCGATAATAATTTAATTAGTATTAACATAATTTTTACGTTAAAATAATTACGATAGTTATATTAAAAAAATAAAAATAAAATTGAAATTCGTACGGAATTAAATAAGCAAATATTATAATTAAAAAAAATTAAAAAGATTAATTTTCGAAAAAGGAAAAATAATTTTTTTTATTACATAAAATATTTAAATAAAACGACCTAATAAAAAACTTAATTTTAAATATATTAGTTTATAAAAAATCGCTAAAAAGATTTTAAAAAATAATTATTAATTAGAACTTTTACCAAAAGTTAAATTTTATTTAATTTTTTATATTGTTTTATTCGAATTAATAATAAATATAATTAAAATATATATAATATAAAACGACGTAAAAATAAAAGACAAATAAATATACGAAATGGAAAGAATTTTCGATATACGAAAATAAAATAAATTTACTTAATACTTAATTAAAAAAAACATCCAGATTCCGAAAATATTCAGGAATCCGCTAAGAATTTTATTAACGTTTAACGCTTATTAAAAAACTTTTATTAATAACGGCGGAATTATTCGAAATAATAATATTCCAGTTTACGAGATTTACGGAAAAAAAACCTTTGGTTTACCGTATTCCAAATAATAACGTTTATTTTTCCTAAGGCCTAAATTTCGATTACGGATTCCGATTCCAATTACGTAAAATTATTAGAATTATTTAAGGATTAAAGGGTACGATTAATAAGTTTTACATTTTGAGATTAATAATATTAATATTAACGATATATGCGAAAAAAACGCGTAAAAGTTTTGGATAAAGATTTTTCGGTCGTTAACTTTCTTTTTTTTAATTTTTTCGATTTTGCAATATGGCGATTAATTATAAAAATAGGGATTTTTATTCCGTTATACGAACAATCTTAACGGATATATTTTTTATAACGAGAAACCTTATTTTTTATTTGGCAATTAAATTATTAAATAAAACAGAAAAAATAAGGTATTACATTAAAATTTTCGAGTTTAATTAAATTAACTAAGGCAAGTTATTATTCGGATTTACGAAAATAACGTTTGGACATACCGGAAGATATATTAAAAGTATATGGAAAAAACTTATCAGAAAAAAAGAAATCTTAAGGATAAGATTTTGGGAAAAGAGAGATTATATTACGACTTAATAAGTTACGGCCTCCAGAAACGGTCGTAACGGAAAAGGCCAAAAAAATTATGGGGATTAGGTTACGTAATAAATTACCAACTTATTGGTAATAAACTAATAAGCCGGATTACTAACTTATTGGTGGTAAGCTAATAAGTCGGATTACTAACCTATTAATAATAAGCCAATAAGCTGGATTATTAACTTTTTGGTAATGATTTAGCTAAAGGAAAAAGATATATACGTTTATTAATTCCATAATTTAAACAGTTTTAGCTTGTAATATAATATCGTTACCCAAGGCACCCTTGGTATTACGAGACGTGATACGTTACTGTATCCATTATTTAGATTCCCATGATACTCCTGCCAACATAAACCCGTCGACTTAAGGTTTAATAGTTGGTTAAACCCTATAGCTCGTCACACATAAGGACACGACAGACATTTCACCACCCAAAGGGACAAGATACAAAAAAGAGAATGGGCATTAGAGAAGAATACGACGTATTGTTGCCACCATCAGAGCAGAGTTCAAGCAACTGAATGACGATCTAGAACAATAGCCCTAAAAGTCAAAGGATTTGACCAATGTGCCATCATAAAAACGGTTACGGGCCACATATTCCTTATATCGCGAAACATTTTCCATTATTTCGCATTTCCGGTTTTTTTGAGAAATACCAGGAATAAAGCATAACATCGAATCCGAACTCGTCAAAAGCTTTTACCAGGTTAGTACGACGAACGGTGGAAGTACGAGGCCTGCGACGCGTTTTGCAAATACAGGAAGACATGTTAAAGAATAATGTACATAGGAAGAAAAAAAGGATTACCTACGAAATCTTGGAACAAGATTTGGGGAAAAAGGAGATCGTATTACGACCTGACAGGCCTAGGTCTGCGGAAACGGTCGTAACGATAAGGATAATACGGCCCATTTCGTAAGTTACGTAATAAATATTTATTAATATATTAATAATTATTATTAAATAATTCAAATTATAAAAACTCGTGATTATTACGAAAAATATAATTAATAATAATTATTAAAATAATAAGAAATTATATATATATATATATATTTATAATATAAATAATATTAATTTGTAATATAAATAATATGAATTTGTAATATTTATTAATATTAGCCGTTTATCAAAATATCGTTATCTAAGACGCTTTTGATATTACGAGACGTAACAAGTTACAGTATCCATTGCTTAGATTTCCACGATATTTCTGCTAATATAAACCCGTACGACTTAGGTTTAATAGTTGGTTAAACCGCATAGCCGTCACACTTTGAAGCGTTTCCGTGGTGTCTCTAGATGGTCTTTGTGATAAATATAGAGACCCTTTTACTAGACCGAAGTTTACCCGGCGGGACCCAGGTTCTTCTTCATTTAGGAAAACTTCTCTAATTCGTAACATCTTTTTATAACTTTTATTTAAAATTCCAAAACCGCTAGAAATAAACAACCGGCTGTATATTACGACTTGACAAGTCACGGCCTCCAGAAACGGTCGCAACGGAGAAGGCCAAAAAAAACTATGAGGATTAGGTTACGTAATGGATCACCAACTTACTGGTAGTAAGCCAGTAAGCCGGATTACTAACTTACTGGTAATAAGCTAATAAGCCGAATTACCAACTTATTAGTAATAATCCAGCTAAAGGAAAAGGATATATATGCTTATTAATTCCATAATTCAGATAATTTTAGTTCATAATATAATATTATTACTTAAAGTATCTTTAATATTACGAAACGTAATACGTTATTATATTTATTATTTAAATTTTCAAAATATTTTTATTAATATAAATCCGTTAATTTAAGATTTAATAATTAATTAAACCGTTTAATTCGTTATACGTTATAAATTTTTGTTTAATAATACCGTTAAATTTTAAATAATATTTAACATTGTTGAAATATCGATTAACGTTTAGGAAATCCTTATTTAATAGTTTTAAATTCGAATTCGAAAGTTAAAAAAAAAGTTTAATAATTTAAAGTTACATTATTTACCTAACTTTTTTTTTGTTTGCATAAAGCCTAAGAAACCAGAACCTTACGATAAAAAAGGTAACCCTTAGATTTTTTTAATTTAAATATAAATTTATTTTCGCTTTTTAAATCTTAATAACTTAGTAAATATGGTTTTGACAGTAAAAATATGCTTAATAAGAAATATAATTAAATTACTTTAAGCCCATTATAAAAAAGTTTTTGGAAATAAAAAAAAACAAATAAAAAGAATTTTAAAAACAAAATTTTTTTAAATTATACCAATTTTAAAAATAAAATACGTAATAATTTCGGTAATCCGGATAAAAAATAATTTACGGCCCAATAATTGCTATAATTCTAATAAAAAAAGCTTACATTTAAATACCCCGTAACTTTCAAAAGTTTTGCGGTTAAGGCAAAACAAAAAAATAATAAAGCCGATACTTTTATTAATATATTTTACAAAAAATTAAAAAATAATATAAAAAATAAAATTATTCGGATTAAATAATTAATTACTTTAAACCGGTATATTATAAAAATAATTAAGGTTAATAATTAATAATTTAAAAAACGATAAAAAAAAGATAATATGCTTTACGTTCGGGATATAATAAATTTAACCAGGGGAAAAAACGAAACGTACCTTTTATTTTTTACCGAACGGCGCCAGAACCTATGGAATTTAACGTTACTTATAAATAAAATTAAAACCAAATTAAATACTTTAATTATGGCAAAATAGAATATAAGGTTTATAAATATAAAAAACCTAAAAAACCACGGTAAGATAATTGGACCCCTATACCGGAAAAATAATTTAAAAATAATTAAGGAAATAATAATAAAGTTATTAATATAATCCAAGCCAAATACGTATTAAGCCTTAAGCAAAAAGTCCAATAAGGATTATTATAATAAAACATTCACGAAAAATACGAAAAATTAAAAAATTAACTTAATAAATATTGCGAACATAATAAAAAACGTTATAAGGATAATAATACGAATACCGGAATTAAATAGAAAAACTTTGTCCCGGAATACCCGATTAATATAGCAAAATATATACTATATATTGTCGACGACGAAAATACCCTAATTACGAAAAATAAAAACAATATATTTATATACGAATTACCCGTATATATTACGAAAGATTTAATTTTCCAAACCGTACCGAGTGTAACAAAAATAATAAATAATAATATTAATAATTTCGAACCATAATTTTAAAAAATATCCAAAATTAACCGAAATAAAAAGCTGGTTTAAAGAAAAATAATGCCTGCAGAAAAACCTTTTTTGTTATTATGAATAATGCAATTACCAAACGGAAAAAAAATAATTTAACGTACGGTAAAAAAGCATTATTAAAACGTTATTACGGATCTTTATTTTCAATTAGTATTTATTATAAATTTTTACGAAAAAAAGCCTATTAAAAAAATACGTTAATTTATAGGAAACCTTTAAAACAACAACTAAAATAACGTATAATGAGATATAATCGCAAATATAAAAAAATAATTTATTCGATAAAAAAATTTATAAAAATAATTAAAAATAATTGATATAATTCGAAAGAACAATACGCCGAAAATAACGATAAATATAACAGCTTAACGCGTTATATACAGAAACATAAATAAAGCTCGATAAATTCGAATAAGAATTTAAAAAAAAAGTTTACCTATAAAAAAGCCGCAAAATACTAAAACCTAAAGGAATTAAAAGGAATTCCCAAAAAGGGCTTTAAATACGACGATAAAAAACGTTAACGACTTTATTATTTTGGATATACGAATCGGAACGTACTGGTATACTGTAATAGTAAATTACGGAGCTTTAAATGGAAATTATATTATATTAAATATAATTAATAAGTTTAAACTGCTATAAAAATACAAATTAAAGCTTTATATAATAATAAATACCGAAAGTTAGGAATTCGTTTACGATAACGGAAAAATTATATGCAAAATTAATTATCTTAAGATTTTTATTAAAAAACAATACTAAACGGTTAATTTCGACATCGTTTTATTCGGAAATTACGATATAATCTTAAAATAATTATGGATATATCAATACGGAATTTTGATTAACAGCGGAATTAGTCAAATAAAGTTCGCTTTATTTCCTGTTAATAAATAAAAAGAAAAAAATTTAAAATCTTAATACTTAATTAATAATAATAACAAATATAAGCATAAAGATACAATAAATACCTTATTATCTAAAGGAATAAAATATAAAAAAAACCGGATATTAAAAGAAATATAACGTATCGTTATTACCATTAAAGCGAAATTAAAATAATTAAATAACGATTTAAAATAATAAGAACAATAACTTGAAAAATTAGAAAATCTAATTAATATACTATTATAATATCATAAATATAAACAGTTTTTCGAGAAAACACTTAATATAAAGTTATTAAAATATAACAAATAAAATTATAAAATAATCCTTAAAAAAGGATTTTCGACAAAGTTTTACCTTATTTATAATTTTAACGAAAACGAACTACGTATTTTTAAAAAATACCTAGAAAATCGGCTATAAAAAAGATAAATTTAACCTTTAAAATTACTAACAGGATATCTAATATTTTTCGTACTTAAAGAAAAGAGGAAATTACGATTTATAAATAATTATCGATAATTAAACTATCTTATTATTAAGGATTAAATATTATTATCCTTCATTATAAAAATAAAAAACCGATTTTACGGAACTAAATAATTCATAATATTCGATCTTAAAAATAAATATAACCTTATTGAAATAAAAGAAAAATACGAATAAAAAATAACTTTTAAAATAAAATATAAATTATTTAAGTATTTAATTATATTAATAAAACTTATAAACGTACTAATAATATTTTGGCAAATAATTAATTACGTATTAAGAAAATATTTCGATATTTTCGTTATTTGCTATTTCGACGACATTTTCATTTTTTCGGAAACGGAAAAAGCATATATAAAATATATTTATAAAGTTCTTTAAGTTTTACAAAACGCGAAATTATTTGTTAACGTAAAAAAAATTAATTTTATATATAAAAAATAAAATATTTAGGACATATTATTACTTTAAAACATATTAAAATAAATCCCAAAAAAATCGTTATAATCATAAAATAACAAATACCAATAATAATCAAAAAAGTATAAATATTTTTTGGATTTGCTAATTATTACAGGAAATTTATTCGAAATTTTAACAAAATAACCGTACTTTTAACGAATTTTATAAAGAAAAAAATTTAAATAAATGTTAAATATAGAAAAGGTATTTCAGGATATTAAAAATACGATTATTAACGAACCAGTACTAATTATATATAATTTAAACCGCTCCGTTAAACTAAAAACCGATATTTCGAATTATGCATTAAACGTAATAATCGGATAACAAAATAATTAAGGCAAATTATACCTTATTGTATTTTTTCATATAAATTAAAAGAAACTAAATTTAATTACAGTATTTCAAATAAGGAATTTATGGCCATTATTATGGCATTTCGGAAATTTAGGTATTTCTTAAAGGAAAATTTGCACTAGGTTAAAGTTTATACGGATTATTAAAATCTTGTTCCGATTTACCATAACCAAAAAACTTACAAAATAATAATTTCGTTATACGGAAAAATTGGCGAATTTCGACTTCGTTATTATCCATAAAAGAAATTTAAGAATAACAAAACAAATATTTTAAGCAAACAATTAAATCTTAAAGAAAAATTGGTTAAAATTAGACATATATTTTTTGATATTATTACAAAAAGATATTTACGCTTACGACAAATTACGACGTTTCGGGCAGTACGTTTCGATATATATTAAAGAATTTAATAATATAACGATAATTTTCTAAAAAACTAAAAAATAAATAAAATATAAGTTTTAAAAAAATATTAAAAAGTTTTAATACGAAAAATATACGAATATCAGTTATATAAATATCTAAGAATCCATAAAATCCTAAAACGATTTTAACGCATATATTTTTTTAAAAATAATGTTAATAATATAAAAAGTTATACGATAATACGATATTTGCGCTAAAGTAAAGATTCGACGACATAAGCCATACGGAAAATTATAGCTATTATTAATCGTAAAACGACTATAATATTTAGTTATATTTGATTTTATTATTAAGCTTTTTATATTAAAAACTTAATTGCGGGAATATATTACGATAACATTTTCGTAATCGTCGATCGATTTCCGAAATTTCCTTATTTTTTATTATATTATAAAGACATAAACGCCGAACAATTAATATACATTTTTTTAAACATATTTTTAACATATACGGATTATTAATAAAAAGTATATCAAATAAAGAATCGATATTTGTATTTAAGTTTTAAGAAAGCTTTATGGCAAAAATCGGCTTAAATTACAAATTATTTAACATATTTAAATCTTAAATAAATAAATAAAACGAATAAACTAAATTTTAAAAATTTACTTACGATATTATATTAATTATAAACAAAATAATTAAGTTAAGAAATCATTAATTACAGAATTAACTTATAATATTAATTATTACGAAAATATTAAAATAATATTTACGAACGCAAATTTTGGTTTTACTTTAAAAGTTTATAAAAAAATATATAATAACAATTTAATTAATATCAAAATAATGCTTACATCGAAATAGTTATAATAACTATACTAAAAAATAAAAATAAAAATAAAATTCGTACGAAATTAAATAAATAAATATTATAACCGGAAAAGGTTAAAGAGATTAACATTCGAAAAAAGAAAAATGGTTTTCCTCGCCATAAAAAATATTTAAATAAAACAACCTAACAAAAAACTCGATTTTAAATATATCGGTCTATACAAAATCACCAAGAAAATTTTAAAAAATAATTATTAATTAAAACTTTTACCAAAACTTAAACTTTATTTAATTTTTGATATTTCCTTATTTAAATTAATAATAAATATAATCAAAATATATATAATATAAAACGATGTAAAAATAAAAAACAAATAAATATACGAAATAATAAAAATATTTAACATGCAAAAACAAAACAAATTTACCTAATATTTAATTAAATAAAAAAAATACCCAGATTCCGAAAATACCTAAAAACCTATCAAAAATCTTATTAACGCCTAATACCTTTTAAAGAACTTTTATTAATAACGGCGGAATTACCTAAAATAATAACATCCTAATTTACGAAATCTACGGAAAAAAAACCTTTGGTCCACCGTATTTTAATTAATAATATTTACCCTTCCTAAGGCTTAAACCTCGATTACGGATTCCAATTCCAATTATACAAAATCGTTAAAATTATCCAAAAATTCAAAAACATAATTAATAAACTTCGTACTCTAAAATTAATAATACTAACGCTAATAACGTATACGAAAAAAACGCGCAAAAATTTTAAACAAAGATTTTTCGGCCGTTAATTTTTCTTTTTTTAAGTTTTTCGATTTTGCGATATGGCGATTAATTATAAAAATAAGAACTTTTATTCCGTTATACGAATAATTTCGACGGACATATTCCTTATAACGAAAAACCTTATCCATTATTTGGCAATTAAGCTACCGAATAAAACAAAAAAAATAAGGTATTACGTTAAAACTTTCGAATTTAATTAAATTAATTAAGGTAAGTCGCTATTCAGATTTGCGAAAATAACATTTGGACATACCGGAAAACATATTAAAGATATATAAAAAAAAACTTACCAAAAAAAAGAAATTTTAAGGATAGGATTTTAGGAAAAAGGAAATCGTATTACAACTTGATAAACTACGACAACCAAAAACGGTTATAACGGAAAAGGCCAAGAAAACTATATAAATCAGGTTACGTAATAAATCACCAACTTACTAATAATAAGTTAATAAGTCGGATTACCAACTTACTGGTAGTAAACCAATAAGCCGGATCACCAATTTATTAGTAATAATCCAACAAAAGGAAAAGGATATATACGTTTATTAATTCCATAATTCAAATAACTTTAGCTTGTAATATAATATCGTTATCCAAAACATCTTTGGTATTACGAAACGTAATACGTTACTGTATTTATTGCTCAGATTTCCACGATACTTCTGCCAACATAAACCTATCGACTTAAGGTTTAATAGTTGGTTAAACCGCCTAGCTCGTTATACTGTATTTATTATAATTATTACAATGAATTATTTTCGGATATTTTAATAATAGCTTTATTATTAAGGTTTTATTTATAGCGTTTTAATTATAACAAATAATTTCTATAATAAAATATTAAAACATTAAAATTAATTTTTTATTTGTAAAAATTAATCTTTATTAAAAACGGATAAAAATTATTAAAAACGAATTTAAAAAAAGAAGTATTAAAATTATTGAATGTACCGAACAAGCTTACCGGATGAACAAACTTATCGAATAGTTTTTAACATCTTTTAATTACTTAAATTTAATTAACCATTTTTCAATGTCAATAATATGGAACGGCTTATAAAAAAAAGCAAGAATAAACTTAGTCATCTAGGCTAAAAAACGAGACCCGAC
The DNA here is from genome assembly GCA_004154925.1 of Monosporascus cannonballus. Taxonomy (NCBI): domain Eukaryota; kingdom Fungi; phylum Ascomycota; class Sordariomycetes; order Xylariales; genus Monosporascus; species Monosporascus cannonballus. Next base: position 76,169 of record QJNS01000021.1, read on the forward strand.
ACTTAATTACGTAATATTTAATTTAATTTATAAAGTCGCCCATTGTACTTTATATAAATGATATATCGATATATCCTCCAAAACCGATATAATTTTTAATTTGCGAAAATTAACGCCGACCGAAAAACATTCGATTATCGACCGAATTCTGAACCTAGATATACGAATATTTCCTATCCGGCTTTAATATATTAAATATATAATAAATATATTACTTATATAACGCGTTACGGAATGTATTTTAATTAAATAGACGTCGAACTTTATTAAACGGTAAAAAAAACTCAAAACGCATTTGAATCGAAAATTAAACTATTAAAAAGTATTATGGAAAAATCCAAAAACATTTCGCAAATAATTTAAGCTTATTCGGGTTATAATCGCAAAATACGGCATTATAAAAAATTTACAATTTTAGCAAAACGAGATTTTTAATAAGATTTCTTATAATAACGGGCATAGTAATTACTAATATTAAAAAACATAAAAACCTAAATAAACGTAATAAAAAAATAAAAAAGATTATAATTATATAACTTATTAATTCGTAAAATTAGGCATTATTATTATTTATTATTTTAGCTGTGAAAAGCTACCTTAATTTTTAATATCGAAAAAATCCATTACTAGCCGATTAGAAAATCGGTTTAAATAATAATAATTAAATAACGAACGAACTAGGTTTAAAATAGGTTTAATATTTCGATAAATATATTCGAACACGTGCGAAAAAATCGAAACGTTTCCTTATTTTCGACGATCACGAAAGCCATTATTCGATAAAATTCGAAAAATATTACGCAAATAACGGCATTATTACGTTTTGTATACTTATTTTTTATCGGCTTTAATCTTTTGACGTATTTTGCTTTTTTACTTTAAAATGCGCTTATTCGTTTTATATCAAAAATTTAATACGACGCTATTATACTTATATCGCGAAAAAAGATTTTCTGGCCGGTTTTTATAACGTATTTAAAACTGCTATAACGTTCGAAAATATCAAAGCCGGATTCGTAAAAGCTAGATTTATTCCATTCGATTCTAATAACGTTTTATCCGATTTAGAAATTCTTTCAACCATTCTTATACCGATCGCATTGCCGTTTATCTCCGCCGGTTCCGTTCTTTTCCTCTTTACGAAAACCCCTAAAAATATCCGCGAAATAACAAAACGAGAACGTTACTTATAAAAAAAAATTCAAAAATCACCAAGGTAACTTGCCGACAAAAATAGTTAAATCGGTTAATCTATTAACGAAAAATACCTTAATATTATTATATCAAAATATTTTTAAAAGAAAAAAATAATTAATTATGCGAAACGAACCATATGTTTAACAAACGTCGGAGGATTAAAAATAAACGGCTTTAAAAAGGAGAAAAATTTGCTATACAAAAGGGACAAGCTTTTCTGGCCGAAACAGAAGGTGGTGGTAAAAAAATACAGCTAACAGCAATTAAAAGTAATCGTCGCAAGAAGGTTAAGACGAAAAAACGGAAATATAGCGTTTGCGACAAGCCCGGACATAATACGCGTACTTGTAAAGAAGTTATAAATATATTTAGCCAAAAAAATCCGATTAATTTATGTTATTTTGATATATTATAGTTGATTAATTTGAATTTATTATAGAGAGGTGCTAAAAATTATCCGGTGAGCTGGTAAATCCGATGAACTTGTCCAGGACGTTAATAATATATAAAAATATAAAGTTACTTATAAATATTATAATTACTATATAAAAATTCGCAAAAGCACATTTAGTAATGTTATAAATAATATATTAAAACGAATCGAAAATATATTTATATTTTAAATTTAATATTTAAAATATTAAAATAATTTGTATATATATTATATAATAATTTTTATGTTTTGAAAATCAGTAATAATATTATTAAGAATTAATAGAAAAACGTATAAGTAAAGTTGTGGAGGTGGGAGTGGCAAATATGGGGTATAGAAACTAAACCGAAACTTTTGCACACCGATTGTATATCGTGAACAGAGCAATGGTAGCTAGTAAGAATAGGCCGCTTTTGTGGCAACGCCCCATATAATGCAACGGGGATTTCTAGCCGTGACAGTTGTTCTTATCGGGAGAGAGTGACAGCTGTAGGGTTTAGCCATATCAAGCGGAACGGGCTCTGGTGGGGCTGGATCCAGGACAGGTGCAGAATTCTTCTACCCTACCTACCCTTTATATTTGGACGATCTGTCCATATCGCGGAAGGGCGTCAAGCAAACAAAGACGAGGTTTCCAATAAGGTGTTACGGTTGAAACCAATATGGCATGTCTACTCGTACCATGCGAAATCAGAAACGATACCGTACACCCGGATGCCAGGAGGGCCCTGACGTCTTGTGTCTAATGGACAGTTCTACATGCTCATCATGCTCCAAAAATGTTTCTGTTGGCCAAAGCTAGAACCGGTCTACCTTCATTGGAGCTAGTATTGTGGAAGACATCCCGTAAAAGGGCTTGGGGAGGGCTCAGGGGCCCCCTGCCTCACGACCATATATGCCAACGAGACCAAGAGTAAACACGGAGAGCAAATATGCCAGTGAAGAGTTTACGGTCTTCAATATTATGAGCATTTGCGCAACTGTCCATCCCGTATCGCAGCCTTGACTTGTCTCCTTAGTCTCGACTTGACTATATCCCTTTCATTATATTGATGGAACTCTCGGCGTCTTACTTTACGTATGCGCCTTCATAGAGGGGATATTTACTTATAAAGTGCAACCGGTAGAATCCGCAAGATATTTTAACCAGTAGGCAAAAAGGGCGACAGCAAAAAAAGTGAAGACGTATACGAGACACCATATTATGGCGCGAAGAAACGTAGAGACGGGATCTTGCGGCTCTAGAAGCGAGCCACATGTGTACGGTGACGCGTAGTGGCTATACATCTATTGTAGCATTCATTCCACCCTTATATCAACCCGGTCGACCTCAAGGCTTCGATGATCGGGTCAACTTCCTTCTTCGGCCGGCGACGATACTCTCCAGTATCGATGTAATTCTCCCAGAACCTCAGGCCCTCTATGCCTTCTTCGCGGCAGAGAACGCCTCGTTCCTCGGCCATCTCGAGCTCCTCCTCGGCGACGCCGATGCTCCAGCCGAACCTCTCGGCCGCGTCCTGCGCCGTGACGCCGCGGCCGAACTCCTGCCAGTCCCAGGGGACCTCCCTGTCGGGGGGAATGCTGTGGAGACCACGCAGCCACGCCAATATGGCCTTGACGGTGGTGTCATCCGTCCGGTCGCGGCTCTGTACGACCATCACGCCGCTCTTGAAGGTCCGCAAGCGGACTGGGAGCTTGAGCTTCTCCCACAGGCGCGCGGCCTTCTCGAAGTCGTTCGGACTGACGAGTTCGACGCCACCCCGCGCCCGGTTAAACATTGCCCAGAGGTCGACCAGGCTGATGATGCCTCCTGCCTTCTTGAGTACTCCCCGGGCATCATCCGTCAGAAATTCCGCGAGGTTTCGGGACAGCTCGGACAGGTACAGCGATTCCGAGGCCGAGCCGCTGCCCCCGCCGACAATGTCCTTAGTTGTGATCAGGCCGAGCTGGGTAGCCGACTCAGCAAGCAGAGCATTCGCTTCGGATGAGCCGCTGTCTGGCCCGCTCTTCAGCTGCCTGGCAAAGGAGTCGGCGAGTGCTTGAACCTCCTTTGCAGAAGCCATCAACGCCTCCAGGTCCTCAAAGGCATTCCCGATGGTCAACTCGTTGTTCTTCCGCCTGTCTAAGCCCATCTGCTCCAATCCCGCAATGCCGGCCGTCTTTGCGCGGCCTGCTCCCGGCTTGGCCCCAGCTAGCGGGTCGGTTCGTCCGTTGTCGCCTAGGCCATTGCTGTTGGGAACGGGAGGCGCTTCTTGTAGGAGCCATTTCCGCTGTGTCATTGCACCCTTCAATTTCTCATAGAATATCTTCTCACCCCCATTTCTGAAGGATATCTTGACATTTTCGGGGTTTTCCAAGCCAGCGACGCCGCCGTGTTTGAGCATCGGTCCCGGTGAATCAGTCCTCGGTTGATCCTGTGGCACCAATATCGGGACATCTTGGGACACAAGAGGAGCACCGCATATCTCGCAGGACAAGAGGGATGGGTGGTTCAGGAAGGTGCACCGTGGACATTGAAACCCCCCATCTGGCTGTTGAGGTGCTGGTGGTTGTGCCGGGATCCCTGGCTCGGCCCGGAAGCCCCCTTGGCTTCTCGTGTCTCCCGGCGCCGTGATGTTGTTGCTCCACGGAGTCTGCGACGGAGGCGCGGAAGCACCCGCCTGCCTACTTGTGACATTGGAAATAGCGGCCTTGAGGATGTGCGTTAGGCTCGGCTTGATACCACAGGCCAAGCAGGGCGGCAGAGGCGTATGCGCGTTCGCGATGGCCGGGTCGAAGTTTGAAGGTGCCGGGTTCGGGAAGCTGCAAATGGTACAAACCCAGGTAGCGGGGCTGGCTTGCGTCGGTGTCGCAGATGGCGAGCGGATAGCAGCATCAACGCTTGGTGAGGGAGATGCGCCAACACCCCCCACAGAGGTTGACGTAGTGGCAGCGGCTCTGGACTGGAGAGAACCTCGTTTCGTGGGTTTCGGAACGAGCGTTACCTTCGCAGAGGACTTGAGGAATCCAGCCTGTGCAGGTTCTGGTCAGATATAACGGGGGGGGGCTTGATAGATGTATAGAAGCTGGTAGGCATTACATAGAACTCGTATCTTTCCACATCCTTAAGGTCCAGACCAACTGAGTGTTTTCTGGGCTCCTTGTCGTCGACGTAGCATATACGATGTGACGTCAAGTAAACATGGCCGTTCTGTTGGTTCGGCAGCTTGTACTTGCTAATAAGAATATATATCAGAAATTGGCTGATCTACCGGTATTAGGGCCAAACCTAGAACTCCGGGGCCTTCCTATCCGACAAACACCCCAAGAGAGGGTATAGGGAGGGTTGTGTAAGTGGTTGAGAAGACTCACCCCTCATAAAGCCCCACATTGTCCTGGACAAAGAGCAACACTTCGTCGGGAAGGTAAGATGGCCTGAGGGCAGTAGTGAGGTCGATCTGTTTTAGAAACATCCGTCATATCGGTAAGTATGGGTAGGAATCGATATGTAGGATTTAGGGCTGGCGGTTGCACGGTTTTATGGTGTATCTGTAGTTGGCCAAATGAGGTCAAAGTTCCCCGGCTTTTTCAGCTCCTTATTCACGGTATACACATGGTTCAAGGTTAGAGTGGGCCGCCGGGGGGGGGGAAAGGAAGTGGCTTATGGAGCTGCTTGACAGCGATGTCGCTAAGTAGGTAACATTGACGAATCGGCACCACATGACTACCTACCTATAGTAGAGATTTGCCGGGAGACTTATTGCGTGCACTGTCTAGTCCACCATTGTTTATTGACCTTCGAGAAGCTGCCAGCCAAATCCAGCTCGTTCTCAAAATAAAACACCTGTCATACGGGCCGGCATCTACCAACCCTATAATGCTTCCCCCCCGGGGCTTCTGGCTTTGGATGATTGGGCCGCCCAGAACCAACCCCATTTACAGCAGCCGAGTTGAGTTGTCCCCCGGAGACGACATACATACCACATACATGCGTACCCACACCTCTTTTGTACGTACAATTGCATTGATTGATCGATTCACTTCACTAACTAGCGAGCTAGGTATGTAAACGTTAGTGCTAGCGCTATGTAGTTAAGGCGCTGAAAATCTCTCGCGCTCTTGTGCAGCACAACTCATTCCTCATCCATCCATATTCCGCCTCTCTTTCCCGACTTTCCTCCCTCCTTATTCCACTGATTCTCTGTCAACTCCCTGCCATCCCACCATCTTCCCCAATCAACTTTCCATCGCCACAAACAAGCTGTCTTTTGTGTGCTCGTGTCCTTCATTGCAATCGCCATCATTTAGATTCAGTGAAGGTCCATCATTAAATCAGGAGCCTTCCATACTCACTAACCCCCACCCCCCTGGCAAGCAACCCGACCATTCAGATTAAGAACACCCAATCGCCCATTCATCACCATGTCTTGGGCAGCATCACCACCGCCGCCTGGTGTCCAGCCGGCATCATACGCCTATCCTGTTGGTATGTCTTTCTCAACAGGCCATCATCATGATCGGCATTATTACCAGGACTCTCATCGATATCATCACCAATATCCGTATCTATACTACGGCCATCAGACTGCGTCGCTTGGAAATGATGCTAATGCACCCGCTTCAGCACCAGCTTATACTCCCGTCACAGTTCGTCAGGGCTTCAGCCAGGCCTATCAATCCCAGCCACAATATTCCTATACCGCTCCTGCTAATCCACCGCAACCGCCCGCCGCTCCGGATCAGCAACCAAAAGTTGACTGGCCTGACTCCGTTCGGAGATATGTCCAGAGATCGTTCGAAGACGCTAACAGAGACCCGAGTGTCACCCGCCCGGAAATGGAAGCAAAACTGAAGGAGGTCATTAGATATACCCAGGAGTCCGGGACCATGTACAATACCAACTGGGACACGATGCCGCTCCCCCAACAGATGGTCAGGACTGAACGCCACCAGCAGGTGATGGCATCCATGTCAGCTGTAACTGTAAACTCTCCTCAGTCCGCGCAGAGTGGTACCCTTTCTGCCGCTTCCAACTCGAAGAAGAGAAAGTCTTCTGATCTTGGAGGCTCCGAGCAAACTGTTAGTTCGGTCGCGCCTTGGCGGAGTGCCAAGGCGGCATCTCTAGAGGACCGGATTACCAATCCGTCACATGACAAGCGCCCGTCCATGGATAGCCCTCTTCCGGCCAAAAGTAAGTTTCAGAAAAATGCCGAGAAACGGCAACGTCGAGGTGACGGCGGCTATCAGTCTTCCTACCGGTCCCCGAGTCCCCAACCCCCTTCCGGACCCATAGTCGGCTATTGTACCAACCTCGAGAAGAACTATTTCCGTCTGACTTCAGCGCCGAAGCCTTCTGAAGTCCGACCGGAGCACGTCCTGCACCAGACCTTGGACCTCCTCAAGAAGAAATGGCGCAAGGAGAGCAATTATAACTACATCTGTGAACAGTTCAAGTCACTGCGTCAGGACCTAACTGTCCAGCGCATCCGAAATGAGTTCACCGTTTCCGTCTACGAGATACACGCTAGGATTGCACTGGAGAAGGGAGACCTTGGTGAGTATAACCAGTGCCAAACTCAATTGCGTGCGCTCTACGCCTCTGGAATCAAGGGCAATTCGGTCGAGTTCAAGGCCTATCGTGTCTTATATTTCATTTACACTGCAAATCGGACAGCGTTGAATGACGCTATCGCGGATCTAACCACAGCAGAGAAAGAGGAAAGGCCAATTAAGCATGCCTTGAATGTACGTTCGTCCTTAGCCTTGGGCAACTACCACAAGTTCTTCCAGCTTTACCTTGACGTCCCCAATATGGGGGCATATCTTATGGATATGTTTGTCAGACGGGAACGACTTGCTGCCCTGGCGAATATGTGCAAAGCGTAAGTTTGCCCATTCCCGCACCCCTGGATCCGGCCATTGCTGACCATCTCACAGCTTCAAACCTGATCTGAAACTACGTTACATTACTGAAGAACTCGCGTTCGAGTCGGATGCTGAAGCTGCCCAGTTCATCATTGATTATAACGGCCAGCACCTGCTCCAGGAACGGGACGACCACATCGTCTTCGCTGCTGGTAAAGCAGGACAACTCTTCGAGACCTCAAGAGCGGAAGCCTTCCGCAGGGTTGACCTCAAGGGCCAGATTTGATTCCTTTTCTCCTTTACTTTTTCTCTTTCCGACGCGACGTACGCTTCCCGGCCCCACGATAACACTGATGAGCCACTTCCAAGACGGCCATATTACCGTAGAACCCGTATTACGTCCCTGAAGCCGCAACACGTGCTTTCCTGCGAGATCGTGTCTGGACGGATACCACAACCTGTGAATCTCACACCTCGGCTTGGACCGAGGTTGGCATCTATGAAGCAGCCATCGTGCAACAGCCTCGAATCCTATGATCTCGAGTCATATGACACCGCATAGCGCTGTGGTCGGATATTCGTTACGTTTGTCTAGCAATCACAGCAAAACCTCTATATCGTCTCGACAGGTGGTGGATGGTTGGAGGTGATTGTGTCGCGGGGCGTAGGTGTCGGTGTGGTTGAGGTCTTCTAGATACAAAACGTCGACGCAGCGCTAGGTGACTTGCTTGGGTATCTGTTGCTGCGTAAGGCATGGCATGAGGGATTCGGCGTTTCTGGAGAGTGAAGCGATGGTTCTTGTGATACCCTGGCGAGCGAGGCCACAGCCTTGCCCGGCCTGGCATCTGCAGATAGGTCGGCGGACTGGAGTTCTAAGTAGTGCTTTAGATGACCCGTAGATAAAAGTACACCGTGACTAGTATGGAGAATCTTCTCCCACTGGCCATAATTCATAGTTGTTGAGAAATCATTTACGACATATTACAGCTCGTAGCGTCACTTACGAGAATCGTCGCTCATCCACGTTGTCTATCCAAATTTCAAGGACTGCCAATAGATTCGGTAGAACCTAAGGAGCATTGCAGCCCTCTGCCATGATATTACTTGACACTCCACAGTTCACCTGCCGGCTAGCAATATCCTGGTTGTGTGCTTGCTGGCCGTCTGGGGCCTGATGACAGATACTTTACCAAGCTGAGACATGCAGCTGCTTGTCGTGTGGCTCGTTTTCATGGAAGCCTCTAAGACATGAGTTCACGCTATGTGACTGGTCTGGCAGAACCAAGGATCTGTTTGTGCGGTGGTGGTGCTCAGTCGCTGCTTTGGAGTTAGAACGAACCAGCCCCCGGTTGCTCTGCCCGGCTTGCACAAGGAGGTAGGTTGACCTCGGGTAGGCAGACGGAGCTATCGGTAGTCTGTGTAATAGATATTGCGTGTGTAGGTAGGTGGGCGTCTGCAATTCTCAGTCTCATTGTCGTTGTGGGCGTAAAATTGGAGGATCTTGCTTGTATATGCATACGTAAGATCAGATCATGTTCTTGCAGCGGCGGGCAGTTGGGTGCGTCGCATTGCGTTGAAGCTATCCATCACCTTCCGCGGGAGTCTGAGCTAAGGTAGGACTACATAGGTAGCCTACACGCCCACCCCGTCCGCCGAGTGTCCGAGCCCTCTCTTGGTGCTTCTGTGTGGGAGTCACATCATTTACTACCTGTCGCATCAACTACGGCCTAGCGCCATCCCCGCCCACAAGTTTCATGATGCTTGGCAACGACAACGGCAGAGAGGTGATCCGGCTGGGGCAGGGGAGCCGCGCGTGAACCCAATTATACAAACATCTAGTTTCCTACATTCCTGTTGGGACTGTCCCGTCACGGACATGCTTAGAATCTGGTATTCCAACCTGCCTCATGCAGGGATACCAATGGTTGTGGATATCTTCGGTAACTACTTCACGAGGCGTCCTGTCAAATCACCTTCTTGGTGGGGTTATTTGAATCATCATAGCTACGTGATTGAGGATTACGTCTCCAGGATTATGGCTGGCACGCCTCGACCCAAAAAGTTGTCTTTAGGATGAGGTGAGGCGGCGCCTCCTCTTTTCCTTCGACCTTTGCCGCAGACGAGGGGAATCCAGGGGCCGAGGCCTCCGGTTGGGCCCACGGCTCCCCGAAATATGGTGAGATTCAGCAAAGCACAGAGGGTTGCCACCGATCTTGGGGAAATCGAAAGGCCGGCCAACCTATGTAGTTGGTGGGACAGCACAGCACGAAAAGGAGGATTGCACGCAATCTATGCGAGACTTTAACGATGGCGCCAAACGGACGCTAGCTCGTTGCTAGGTCTCTCCAGGTATTAGGGACAATGGACACTTCTCGACTCCGGGGATGCAAGGGAGGGGCATTCGGGCCGTGCATGATGCTAGAGCTGGCTATGTTACCATTCGAGATCGGAAGGCTGTTGTCCTTGGCATGATCGTCTTGCAAGCCTAATGCAAGCTGTAAGGTACGCCTTATAGAGTCCAATTGAAGGCGCCCGTCTCGAGGCTTTGTGGCAATTGCCCCTTTCACCTCCCTTAGAATGTTCCGTGAAACAGAGGAAGCACACCACTTCTCCCCGCCCGCAGTTTCAACCCCAGCGGATCTCACGCCAGACTTTGCAGTCGTGCTTTGGGCCTAGGCTTTCTACGCATAACTCGGCACGAAAATCTCGGGGCCGCATTCTTCGCACTGACGATGAAATCCTAATCGGGTTAATACGGTGAGCTCACAGATCGACCGGAAAGACACGCGATGTGATCCGGATCTGCTTGACGATAAGGGTCGATCATTGCACGGACGCTTCTTCACATATTGATTAGATGCCGATAAGATGCCGCTCCCGCGTCACGTTGTAGGTACGTATTCCTATTGTGTGATTCGTGGACCTCAGGACCGCCATCCAAGAGACGCGGGAACCAGAGGATGGTTGAGAACCTGTATCTGTCAGACTCTGCTCTTCGTAGCAAGACACGCATGCTCCTGAAGGCGCTGGAGTCCTGTGCATCATATCAGAAAGGTATGGCGAGGTCCGCACCAACAACATGGTCAGAACGTCCGCCGAGCTGACGTTGGCGGACCGAGGATTCGTTTGATTGTGGTGATACCTGTTGGTAGGCTACTTTGCCGTCCGTGTCGTATAGAGTTGCCGTTTCCTAGCTTACTCTTCAGATCGAAGTCACCTCATAGTGCGTGTAACAGTAGAATACCGTGAGCTGGGTGGCTGGGTCTTAAGGAGCATAGGAGTGAATGACAAGTCAGGCAGATCCATAAGGAAGTAGCGAACTCCCACAACCTTGGGAAGATACTGCGATGTTGACAACCCAACAGCGCATACAAGCGCCGTTATGATCCGAATCATATACTTACCTATGAAAGTTTTTAATAGGCGACCCGACGGTACGGAGACGGGTAGATCTAACAGGCATGAGCGTTCCAATTATCAAGTTCCAAGCTTTTCGAGTTGTTGTTACTTGCGTAAGTTCAGAAGGCTCTAACCCCTCAGCACAACGGTCTCTACGATGGGTACAATGGGCGCATGCCTAGGCAAGACCGCTGTGGGGGCAGAACGCTGTGGGAAAAATAAGATGCGATCCAGAACATCCTTGACGGACGTCGCTTCGAGTTCCTATTCTAGTCAAGTACATCTGTCGGTTTTTCCACTCTTCCCTCTTCCGTTTCGTTCTTAGGAATGGAACCTTGCTAGGGGTGTCCCGATATGTCAATTATTGATACTACTAACTAACAAAAAAAAAAAAAAAGTACGTGGTCAAAGCTAAGACTCTCTCGACGTGGAGCTCGATGTCGAGCTCTGGCCTTGTAGGGCAGTCCGCACGATCCGCATGATCGCACTAACAAGGAACGGAGATGCGAAAATACGTCGCATACCAAAGAGATGCTGACTGCCAGTCGAAACTTTGATACCTAGGTACGAACTTCCTCAGCATGTACCCAAGTGCTACCGTCGGTGTCGTTGACACGAGGGCAAACTTGTTATGTGCATAAGGTTGTAGGCCCTTATTTGAAATGAGGTTGGAGGTCCAATGAGTGCAGATCGCAACACTGAACAGGCTTGAAGGGCGATTGGGCGATTGATTGGGGGAACCGCGGCAATTTAAACCGCTATGGGCCTAACGTTGTAACTAACGGTGCCAAAAGTCGGTTCAACCACGAGTCACCCCGGTCTGGCTGGTCTTGGTCCGCGCTTCGAGCCTCCAGTCGCTCCACGTCAAATCTGTCAGTCAGTCAGCTAGTTCCACCCTAGATTATGCGAAAGCTCCAATAGTTCTGATTCTCTCAAGCTGCTTGTTTGTCAATTTGGGGTTGTGGGTGGATGGATGGATGACTGATGACGGATTCATGCATGACGGGCTTCCAAAGGCCTCTCTTAGCCGACGCACTGTTGCATGCAATCATTGCGTACATGCATGCGTCTGATACTGGGACAAGTCCAACTGGCTTTGAGAAGCTCCCAAGTCTGTCCAAAATGGTACCTATAGATACTTTATAACCGCCAAAGCCATCCGAAACTTAAAGTACCCACAAAAGCACCTAGGCGTCTGCAGGGCTAGGTATTTAGCCCTATGTGCACTGGACAGGCTTTATTCGATGGACCCCGGGTCCCAGACGAAGCAAAAAGAGACTCCACTATTGAGCGAAATCTCGACCGAATAAAGGAAGGGAAATCCATGTGCGCAGGTCTGCCTATGGCTGAATTTGTCATTGAGGTCCTTAACGCTTAGGTAGCTAGTTACTTTAGGTAGTATTTTAGCTGATTCAATTCGCCTACTTTTCCCCACCTTCTTTCACATTTCTAGCCAGTACTTCCATAGTACCTAGGAAGGGTCCACCAAGGGGGTCCAGCAAGAGGTACTGCAGTAAATCACGGACCCGCTCAGCCACTATCCCCCTCCAAGCCTACAAACATACTCGGTAACCATTGGAAGCGCAGAAGTCCGCAGAGTGTCTCTCTCCCGTCCGCTCTCATTGTAAACCTCTCGCCGCCGCCAACGTTGCCGCAGTCGTCCCGTTTTCCTCTTTCTGACTCTGGTTGCCATTCACCGAGCAGGAGCAGAGAGAAGAGAAGAGAAGAGAAGAGAAGAGAAGAGAAGAGAGAGATACGTGTGTGATATGGTATCTCTCTCAATAGCATATTCCGCCGGCCATCATCAGATACAGCCCTTAGTACACGTGGGCAACGGTTTCGGAGGATCGCTCTAAACAAGGAACATCATTGTTGTAGCCATCTGGGGATTAGTCGCCAATATTCCGTTCTCCCCGGTGTCAATTGGATCCCCGACGCCTACCGCGCGCCTGTTGAAAAGCTTTTGGAGAGGTAGATAAAGAAGAAGAGAAAAAAAAAGGCGAATTTCGAAGAGACAGAAGAATTGAGTCATCCTTCAAGTCGATTCACTTGTTCGGCAAAGGAAGAAGAAGACACCAGCCACAAAAAGGGGACATTATTGGAAGAGCTGTCCAATACTCACTTATTCCCATTCACGATCATCCATCCACTCTCGTTGGTTGACCGAGGAGGCAAAGAAGGGCGGCTAAGTATCGGAGGCATTGGAATTCGCATACATATTCTTCGCCAAAGAAAAGAGGAACGGTCTCAGTCTGAGAAACCATATCGACCATTCGATCTCGTCATCTACCGTCATTCCATTCGCTTTGCGCCCGCGCCCGCGCCCACGCCCACGCCCACCTGACTGACGACGTTGCACTGACTCAGACCCACTGCTGTTGAACCGAACCGACCCCATAGAGACAAAATAGGACATACACCGACCCTGCGCTGCGCCTGGCCGCGACCGTGACAGTGACCTACCCGCCTGCGTCCTGCCGCATCGCAAGCCATTGAATTTTGCTTGTGTCCAAATCCTTCTTGTCCTGATTCTCCCCCTCCTCCAGGCACTTCTCTCTGACCACACGACGTACGACATACCTGCTTCTACCGTTCTACGGACTCCCGATCTCTACACTTTGTATAACCATGAAGGTGCGCCATTAAACCCAGCCCTTCCCTCCCCCGGCCCCGTCTGTTTGCTATTGTTCATGTCTTCTTCTATTGTTTTCTTGTCTTACTGCGAGGGCCGTCTTATGCGAATGTAACTTCGGTTTCTGGGTTGGCACTGCCGCCATGGCCCGTTCCAGTATCAATCGCGACTCAGTCGCATCCGCCCGCACAGTTGCTAACATGATGCGATTTATGCAGGCCCTCAGAAGGTCTATCAAAGGCGAGAAGGACAAGGGTCCGCATGTCTCTATCATGCCTAAATCCGCCGTCGCCATTGTACCTCCCAAGAAGGTCAGTGTCATGACCCGCCCCTCGCCAGTCGCCTTTCTTGCCCCGACGCTTCGGAAGAGGCAACCTGCCCCTAGTCCATATCGGGTCTTCATGCTGATGCCCCACGTATCTCAAGGTGATCCGAGCGCTCTATGATTATGAAGCGAAATCTAGCCAAGAACTCAGCTTTTCACGCGGCGACTTCTTTCACGTCATCGGTCGCGAAAACGACTCGGATTGGTACGAGGCTTGCAACCCAGCGCTACCCGATGCTCGAGGTTTAGTTCCCGTCGCTTTCTTCCAAGCTTTGGGCCGTACGGAGAGAGACAGCGCCCAGTCCGATTCGGCGCCTCCGCGTTCTTCTTGCGGCATCAAGAATCCTGACCACGACTCCGGTTACGCCGATACGAACACGTCAAGCATCCCGACAACGCCTGCCATCAGCCATCGCAGTTCCAAATCGATGGCGAAGAACGGAGCTATGGTGTACGGAATCGTCATGTACGACTTCCAAGCCGAGAGGGCGGACGAGTTAGAAGCGAAGGCGGGCGAGGCCATCATCGTCATAGCCCAGTCAAATCCCGAATGGTTTGTCGCCAAGCCGATAGGCAGATTAGGTGGTCCGGGCTTGATTCCGGTGTCGTTCGTGGAGATCCGGGACATGTCCACCGATAAACCGGTACAGAACCCTCACGATGCTGTCAAGCGCGCAGGCGTCCCGAAGGTCGAGGAGTGGAAGAAGATGGCGGCCGAGTACAAGAACAGCAGCATCACCCTGGGGAAGTTCGAAGGCGGTGGTCCCCCGGGCCAACCGCAGGGCTTGGAACAAGGTATGGAGCGCATGAGCTTACAACAGGGCGCCAACCGCACCAGTCAACAGCATAGTGCACAATTCGTAAGTTATCCGTCCCGAACAACTTGGCCACCGTTGGTTGCTGACGGTCGCCTCCTCGTCGCAGCAGCCGCAGGCCGGCTACCAACAGCAGCAACAGCAGCAACAACAACAACATAATCAGTTTGGCACCAGGTCGGCAAACGACTTGTTGGCGCCCATCGCCGCGCGCATACCGAGATACTGCTTCGCAGAAGACAAATACTGGTTTGTCATTGAGGCTATGCTGGAGGACGGTCGACACTGGGAGCTTTCGCGATACTACGAAGACTTCTATGATTTCCAGATCGCTTTGTTAACCGAGTTTCCGGCCGAGGCAGGAAACACGGGCCAACAGAAGAGGACGTTGCCCTATATGCCCGGTCCTGTTAACTACGTGACCGACGCAATAACAGAGGGACGGCTTCACAATCTCGATGCTTACGTGAAAAATCTGCTAGGACAGCCCGAGTACATCTCGAGATGCAATCTGGTGAAGCAGTTCTTTGCGCCTAGGGAAGGAGACTATGAGATCGACCCAAATCAGAATGGGGACGACGAATACAGATTATCGGGTGGCTCCGGTTCCTCGGCCGAGCTGCCCCACGGGGCTTCGCGGCAGTCGTCGGGGAACAACCTTGACGGGAACGGGTACGGAGGACTATCTGCAGCTTCAAGACAGGATGAACAACCGCCGATGAATCGCCAGGGATCGTCACTCTCGCATCCATCACAAACATCACTAAACCCAGGGATGAACCAGGCGTCTACATCATCGTTCAAGGTGAAGCTTTTCTTCAGCGGTGACACTTTCCTTATCCGCGTCCCGTCAGACATCGACTTTCAGCAGCTTTTCGAGAGAGTCAAGGAACGGACCAAAGTTACCAGTCCAGATCAAATCCAGCTATTTTACCGAGACGAGCAGAGCGGTGATAAGCTCAGCCTCATGAGTAACAACGACCTCTACTACGCTTTAGACCACAACGAGAAGTTGGTCATCTTCGCGGAACTAGTATAATCATTCACGCGCCGATGCTAGCCAAAATATTTTCTTTACGCCTCTATATACCCAACCTATTCGCATTGCTAGCATTTACGACAATAGTCATGCCATTAGCTTCGACGTTTTCAAAAAGCTTCGATCAGTATATCACGGTGACCCTTGTCAGTCAATTATCGGGGTCAAGCCCGTCTGTAACCCGCCGATACCTACCTTACTTAACCCGTATACCTCGAAATATCTGGCTACCCGGGCCCTACCTAAGCTGTAGTCTTAGATGACACTCTCTATTGCAATAGTGTGCACCTTGGCCAGTCTGTGCTCGCGTCATCACCACTCTTTACCACCAATTTGTTTTTCCTTGGGTCTACTTCTAAGCGCGGGGTTCTTATGATTCCAAAACTTGATTTGAAACCTGCTGGGCGGTTCAAACATTAAGAATTCTTGTATGGACCGTCACGTCTTCCCTTGTATGGGCGTTTCCGCGACAGGTTCAGGTTGGGACCTAGAGGGTCCTTATCCTCCCGTGGTCTCCTCTTTCCCCGCCCTTTCTTCTAGAGCCTCAGCGGCCTATTTGCTTTGTCGGTTTATTATTCTAGCAAGTTTCTTTTGAGAGATGACGATGAGTGTGTTGCAATGACGACGGAATGGATGGTGGTTCATCTATGCGGTTCCTCTCGAGCCGCTCTCGCTAGCGAAGTTAGCGTGACTGAGGGAACGGGGATAGTTGCTCTTAGCTAACACGCTGAGAATTTGTCCGGGGTGGCCTGCCAACGGCGGAGCGAGTCCTGTCCCCCATCAAAACGTTATCTTCCGGAGATCGAGGGAGAGGCCTGTTGCGCGCGGGTGAGGCACGGCAGGGGCGGCAAAGTTATCCAGGGAGGAGGAGCGTGCAACATCGTTTTAGAGGATTTGACCGGATGCGAGTGGATTGATCGACCGATGAAAAGACGATACCCTTACATATGTGCTTACGTACGTGAAGATATCGAGAACGGCGCTCCGCTTCTCCTTCAAGGGCCGCTTAGACTGTCATAGTGACCAGGGCGCATCTGGAACGAGCCGTCGATTTGCTACGTGTTTGCTTCCATCCAGTGCTATACAGGTGGTAAAAGGCACTTCTCAGACGGTGCAAGCTAAACGTGCCCGGTACGACACAGGAGTGTATTTTACATCAGATATCACGCGGGGCCATCCCCCCTTTCCAGTCTTACATTATCTATACATGCCTGCTTAGGTATTCACTCTATGCCCTACCTATTACTTCGCTTGATATACCGGTTGTAGGTTTCCGTGAAGGGTTTGCAAATATCCATTACAGATAAGCCTACATGCACATTTGCATCAGGCTCTGCTTGACTTATACGTGTAGGTGACGATCAATCCGCTGAAGACTTTGAGCGAAGTGTGCATGTATGGAATCACCACGGGCGCTATGAAAGCACCTAGGGAGGTATGTAAGTAAAACTGAGATGCTTCAAGTTCAAGGTTGTTTACATGAGGGCTAACTGCAGTTGGTACATATGTACAAATCCAACCCCTCATTATTTACATCGGCCGGTTCCATTTTCTGCGTTGTTACATGTAGCGCTTGCTTGCGCTGATAAGAAAGATCAATGGACCCAGGCCCAGCCTTTCCCGCTCTCCTGGTTTGACGCAATTTCCAATATTCGTTTAATCAAGATTTGGCGCACAGCCGCAATATTGATTTTGCCCGTGTCCCACTTAACATTGGTACCTCGGAAAGGCGGGGCACTCGTCTTTCCCTCTCAAATCCAGACTCCCCCCAGTCATCATCTTCCTAAATCAATAATCCACCCCCCGTTTCTTGCGTTTCATCTCACTTTTCGCGATTCGCACAATTCTCCCGCGCTTTACATAAATTTTCATCGCGTAGATCGACTATCAAGCTGCGGTAGTGGAATATTCGCCCTCCATTTACGCATCCACCCATCCACGCGTGTCAGTCTGACTTGTTTCCATCCCATACTGCGATAAAAGCCTGTCCCGATCTACTCGTTTACGCGATTAGACCCAATACAACTCGCTTCAATTGAAGCCTCATCCCCATCTACTTCATAATCAATCAATCAATCAATCGTTCTGCCTTCCGCCCGCTTTTTCACAATGTCGGAGGTCAATCCCGGCGAGAACCCCGTTAACGTCAACAATGTCCCCGTTGACGTCGGCGTCGCTGATGCACAACCCGAAGTGGACGACGCCAGCCAACTGGAGCAGCATACACCTAAAGAGCGGCATTCGCTCACACTTGATCAACGTCGCGCCCTTCGCCGCTGGGCCCACTCCCAGACCACGCGTCCCTCTCATAAGGCGTGCATCGAGTGGTTCTACAGCCAATATGGTCAAAACATCAGTCAATCCACCATCTCACATTCCCTCTCACCCAAGTATGCGCGTCTCGACAACGACAATCAATTCTCAGGGTCGCGCCTTCGCTTTGGCAATTGGCCAGATGTCGAGAAGCTGGTCCTCTTGTGGCACGGACAGGTAGTCGCGTCTGGTCGCAACCCCTCGAACGAGGAACTCGCCGAGAAGGCCAAATCCATTTTTACCCAGCTTCCCCGATACAAGGATGAGACGCCTCCCGAGTTCTCTCCCGGCTGGATCCACCGATTCAAGAAGCGTTACGGCTTGTTGATTAGGCGTCAACGCAGACACGGCAGTGCTCCCAACCCTGCGGAGGACATTCCCTATCTGGTTGATGCCGTGCCTCGCTTCATGACCATCAGTCCTGAGACTAGCCCAGCTGCTATCCGGGACGCTGTTCTACGAGTCGTTGGAGTTGAAGCAAGCCTTTCCACCTGCGCCCGTGTTCGCGATGAGGTGATCCGTCGCCTGGAGAACCCCAACCCTCATCCCCTCCCTCCTCCCGGGTACAATGGTCCTCCGGGCAATCCTAGCGAAGCGGATGCCTATGGAGATGAGGACCCGGAAGTCGTCCTTCAGAACGCCCTACGGCAGATGCAACAGGAGGAAGCAGATGCTGAAGCCGAGGCTGCCGCCGTCCGTGAGCAGCGGGAAAGACAGGAGCAGGGAATGCACCCAATGGGTGGAGGCCCTGGGAGCCTAGGCACTCCAACTCCTGCTCCGAATGGCAGAGCTCCGGCGGCGAGATACACACCTGGCGGCCCCGAGGAGCCTAACCACTCGCTGACGCTGACTCCGATATCCGCTGGCGGACCTATTTCGGGTGTTGACCGACCCCTCCGCTGCCCGTTCTGCGTTAACCAACGAATGCTACGCACCATTAAGGAGGCTGTCGAGCATATGAGTACCCATGTTGTGGTCTAGATACCCGACTGGTGCCTACAAATCGTCTGATAACAACATGCAAATGTGGCATAAAGCTAGATACCCTCATGTATATGTGGTGTAGGCAGACGTCCACTACATGCACTCAAATTGCGGTTGATTGAGTCAGTCGAGTCATTTCGTCGATGCTTTTTGTTAGCAGGTCACGTAGCTTCTCTCGAGGGGGGCCTGCGGTGAAACGAGGGGTTTACTCTGTCAGAGTGGGTCTGCTGAGAATAACCTCATACACTGGGGTTGGCCTTCAAATGCGCTGTATTGTGAACCTATTGTTCCCAAAAGGGCGGTTGCAGATTGCCTAGTTTCCATCCCGAGCCGGAAGATGGTACTTAGGTTCATGAGAGCTACGACCCATCATGTGCCTGCATCAGTACGCGGATGGAAGGAGAATACAGAGGTGATGCTACCCCGGCTTGGAGGTGGCAAGGGGACACGGTTGATTAACAGAAAGCCTTGTGTATGTATAGCAAATCTCCGTAACGATGGTTTAACAGACCCATGTGTTTCCCAAAAGTTGCCCTTTGGCAATTTCGTTTGTTGCACATGAACCCGAGCCGGTCCTAATCTGAACCAAAGCTAAACAGGCCGAAGGCATGGCTAAGAAGCCTTGTTTTTAAACATCGCGATTAGAATTCGCACTTATTAGATAAAAGAATAAATATAAAACGGAATATCTATATATTATTAAATTATTTACGGAAAGATTTTACTTTGAGTTATTGGTCCTTTTTGCTCGCTTTTTAAATATAAATAATTAAAGTTTATTAATTTTTTTTATTTATATTGCCATATTACATGGGCAGTAATAGCAGATACGGGCAGCGGATTTGTCACAAGATTAAAATTAAAAATATAATCTATTACTTGTTAAAGGTTTAAGTGCAAAAATACATACTTTAATATTTTCTTTAATTTTTAAAAAATTTAAAAGCTTTTATTTTACTCTATTTTTCACTTTATTCTTTTTTTTTTGGAAATATAGATAACTTTTAAAAAAGCAGTATTTTTGTAATTGTAAATTATATCGTAATATGACTTAAAGTTTAATATAATATAGAAAATCATTATAATATTTAATTTAAACGGATTTATTTACGAGTTTTTAACAGTAATTGCACATAGATTTATGAACTGATTTTTAAAATATTTAATAATATGTAAATTTAGAACTAATTAACAATATTAATAAACGTTAATAAATATCTTATTTCAATAAACTTAGACGTTTTTAACTCGTTTTCGATATATTAATATGTAATTTTTTTAGCTAATTAACTGCCGTACTTTTATAACGAACTAACGAGGCTTAAGATAGAATTATATCGGAAAAAAGGTCCGTTTTCAATGTTACTAGCAAAATTATTAACTTTTATATATTTTTCTAAAAATTTTAAATGTTTATATAAATATAAAATTTTACATAACTAAATAAAATTTTAAAGGTTTACAGGTTTATATATACATTAAATAAAAACTAATAAATATATAACGTACTACATAAGATCGCGACTTAAACAAAGTTGTAACATATTTTTTGTTTATATTTTAACTACCAATTTTCAAAATATATTACTTAACATTAATAATATAAAACGTTTTACAAAAGAAATAAGAATAAATTTAGCCGTTCAAGCGAAAAAACGTATTCCGAAACTTAGTTATAAAAAGCTTAATACGATATACGATATCGCTAAAGCGATCTTAAAAACCCAATATTATGGTAAACGCGTCCGAGCCGATATTATCCCCAATTTGCGGAAACTAACGCTAATCGAAAAGAAATCGATCGTCGAACGGATTTTTTACCTAGATACGCGAAGGTTTTTTATCCGGCGTTAATATATTAAAAATATGGCGAATTTGCTGCTTGCGTAACGCGTTATGAAACGCGTTGAGATTAATTAGATATCCAACTTTATTAAACGGCAAAAAGAAATTCGAAACGCGTTTAAATCGACAGATAAATTACCAAAGAATTTTACATAAAATTCAGAAATATTTCAAAATAATTTAAGCTTATCCGGGTTATAATCGCAAAATACGATATCGCAAAAAAATTTATAACTTTAACAAAACGAAATTTTTAATACGGCTTTTTATAATAATAAGTATAATTATTATTAATATTAAAAGGTATAAAAAACTTCGATAAAGTTAATAAGGAAATCGAGAATAATTTATAATAATTTAAGCCGTTAATTTTTAAGGCTGAGCTTTATCCCTATTTATTATCCCTATTGGGAAAAACCACCTTTTTTTGCTAGTTCGCTGTAAGGGGCTGCATACGCAGGAACTAAGGATATGGGCCACAACAGATTTATTAAGAAATCTAGGGAACAGCTAAAAAGATACGTGGGAGCAGCTAGCTATATATACGGGAGCCACGGAATTAACGTTACGCTAATCCTTTTACTAGGGCCCTTAGCCCGTAACATAACCCCCTTCTTTAGATCTAATTTTCGTTTTTTTCCGTTACGCGGCAAACGTTTATTCGTAACACCTTTTTAGGGACCTTATTCTAAGGCGGCGATATTCGCAAATCCTAATCCGAAAAGTCCTCCGACGGTTATGGGGAGACCACGCCGCATGCTTTACGCCCGTACGTCTTTAGCACGTTGCGCGTTATTAGCTCTATATTTTCGCGTTACTTTCCCCGAGGTTTTTTTTTTTTTTTTGCTAATTCCTTTAACGTTTCGTAAACGTCGAGCTTATCTAGGTCCTCCCAAGCTTTATCGAACGCCTCCGCAGCTGTTTTTTGTCGTTCAAATAATAACGGAACCTTTGAGGCCTTATTAATGCCAATATGTCGGACGGCGACTTTTTTCCCTTTGGGATAATTCCTCCGAAAATACCTTATTTCGCTATACCCTAAATAACGCTTTTCCGTTCGCCAGCGGCATTTACGTTAATAATTAACGGTTAATATACCGATTTTTACATTTTTTATAATATCGTTTTCCGATTAAAAAATTATTACGCGTAAACGTGCCGGAATAAGGGCTGCTAAGAACGATATTTCCGAACAGCAAAAAAATTACGCGAATTTTTCTTAAATATTAGGCATTTTTCGTAATTTAATTATTTTTTCGTTTCGGCGTTAAAGCCCGAAATTAATAGGAAAATTTTGGCTTTATTCGGCTATTTATTTTTTTCGGTTTAATAAAAAGTATTTTCGAATATGGGAATATATTCGGATATCGTTTAAACGTTACGTTAATATAACTTAAAAAAATATTAACTAGTTTTTTATTTTTTATTAATTTTTTTTTAAAATAATGGCGATATAATTTAAAAAGGTTTCAGGATTTAGTTTTGTTAAGGTTTTTTATATGTACGGTAAAAACGTTAATTTTTAAAGTTAACGGTTAAAGGTTTTTTAAATATAAAAAAGTTACGTATAATTTTTATTAATTATTTTTCCGTTAACGAATAATTTTTTATTTATTTCGAATCTTTAGACATTATAATTTGTACGGCCTTATAATTTACGAATGGTTTATAAATCTTAACGGCGCGGTTTTTCGGTATTTATAGCGAATAAACTGCGCATAAATAACAGATATATAACGCTGGCATACTTTTTACGACGACGGACCATTTACGAAAAAGGGGATTTCTTAATATATAGAAGGCTATATACGTAATAACTAAGGATATGGGCCATAACAGATCTATTAAGAAATCTAGAAAACAGCTAAAAAAATACGTAAAAACAGCTAGTTATATATACGGGAGCCACGGAATTAGCGTTACGCTAATCCCTCCACTAGGGCCCTTGGCCCGTGACATTCGCCGATAATTTACTTTTATCCGATTGGAAATTTGCTATAAGCGAAAACGGCTGGACAACAAATAAATTAGATTTAAAATGGATTAAGTATTTCGATAAACATATTAAAATACATATTAAAAATTCGAACCTTTTTTTGGTTTTCGACGGTTACGATAATTATTATACGGTCGTATTCGAAAAATACTATTAAATTAATAATAATATTATATTTTGTATATCTACCCATTTTTTTATCGGTTCCAGCTTTTCGACGTATTTTATTTTTCCGTATTAAAACGTACGTATTCGTTTTTTATCGAAAAATTTATTCGGCGGTACGTTACCTATATTTTTAGGAAACATTTTATCGCCGGCTTCCGTAACGCGTTTAAAGTTATTATGACGACCGACAATATTAAATCTGGATTCGCAAAAACGGGATTTGTTCTATTTAATTCTTATTGCGTTTTTTCCGAATTAAAAATTCTAATTATACTTATACCGATTATTTCGCCGTTTACTTCTATTAATTTCATGATTTTCTTACCTATAAAGACCTTTAGAAATCTTACTGAAACGATTTGATGGGGACATTATTTATAAAGAAAAATCAAAAACCACTAAGGTAATTCGCTAATAAAAATAATTAAATCGATTAATTTTTTAATGAAAAATAACTTAATATTTTTGTATAAAATTGTTTTTTTTTAAAAAAAGAAAACGGTTATTTGCACAAAGTGAATTATATCCTTAATAAACGACGGAAAATTAAAGATACATGGCTTTAAAAAAGGATACTTACTGTAAAAAATATAAAATTTTATAATTACGAAAAAAAGTAATAATAAACAATTGCAGCTAATAACGGCTGAAAGTAATCGTTACAAAAGGGCTTAGATAAAGGAACGGAAATATAACGTTTACAGCAAACCGGCACATAATGCGCGTACTTGCGAAAAGGATATAAAGGCGACCAGCGATAAAGAATCCGAGTAGTTTGAATTAATTTAATGTATTGTGATTAATTAAATTAAAATTTTTATGGCGACGTACTAAAAAACGATCGCGAGCTTGTTTAAGTCGCGAGCTTATGTAGTACGTTAGAAAATTTTCAACGTTTGAAAATAAAAAAAATATAAAATTTTATACTAATATCATAGTCTCAAAGAGCACCTTATAGATATATAGAGCAGAACAAGGCGGTCAGCGTTCGAACTAATAACGTTCTACTTTTAGTGATGTAATAGTTACATTTTTGTTTTCGTACCGTAATAGTTTGTCAGTTTTTCTATAGATGTTATGACCTAACGATCTTGGCTTCACTACAAACGGTCGGGGCTCCAAGAAAAGCCAGATCCGACCCAAGCTAAGACATCACGTGACTGGCTCAAAGGTCTCAAGGTGCTAAGCATCTTAAGCTCTTTAAACCAGCCGAAGAATTTAAAAAGCTTAAAGAGCTTAAGAGATTAAGCTATTTAAGCACCTTAAGCTAAGACAAAAATATATATATTCATTATTTCCATAATTTAGATAATATTAATTTGTAATTTTTTATTAATATTAATAACTTATTATATATTTTTAATATTACGAAATATAATTAAGTTATTTTATTGTTTTAAAGTTTCATAATACTTTTATTAATATATACTTATATAACTTAGATTTAATAATTAATTAAACCGTTTAGCCGTTATACGTTATAAATTTTTGTTTAATAATGCCGTTAAATTTTGAACAATATTATCGACGTTATATTTACTAATAAATAAACCGAACAACTTATGTACTAAGTTCCTAATAACTGGGATACTGGAATGGAATCCGAAAAAAAACCTCGGTTTTTTTGTAAAAAAGTTTTTCGATATCTGGATATTATAAACAAGCGTATTTTTCAGCTTAAAAAAACAATAATAATCTTACGATATTTTTTACGCTATTTATAAGAAACTTAAAAAAAAAGAAAGTTTTCCAAAATTAGAAAATTTTTTAACCGAATGAAATTATTTAGCTAAATTTTATTATAAAACTAGAAAACGTTTTAAACATTTTAAGCCAAAATTTTTAAATAAAACTCTAACTGAATTATAATTATTGCTAATTTAATACAAAAAAGTAATTTAAGTACTTTTTTATTCGATTTATTATATTTATAGTATAAATCAAATTTGGAATTAAACGATTTATCGGAATTACGGTTATTTAATTAATTTTGTTTAAGGAAATATATTATTTTATTAATAAAAAATACAATCCTAAAATAATACGGATTTATAACGATTACGAACAGTTAGAATAAATATTAACAAAAACTTTCCAAATAATAAACAAAAAAATAAATATCGAAATATAGATTTAACAGTTACGATAAAAAGGATTAATATCCAGGTACGGTAATATCTTTATTAAGTTATTATTTAAATTAAACTAAGTTTATAAAGTTTTAATGCCCACATTTTTGGATAACTTGAAAAAAAATATAAAAGGAGTTTTGTAATTTTAATCGGCCTAATTATTTGTTAAATTATGTTGTTATAGCAGTTAAAATTAATAACCGGTAATACCTCTGACGTATTAAAGGCACCAGAGGGAAAAACGATAACAAGATTCGATATACGGCTAATATCAGCGCTTTTTGACGCTATAACATTTTTACGGCATAGAATCTAGTCTTATAGAATTTGGAATAATATAGAAAAAGAATTAAAGCTAAATTAAATACTTTAATTGTAACAAAATAGAGCATAAAGCAATATAGTATAAGGCATTTAAAAGACCTCGTTAAGATGACTAGAAACATTTACCTAAGGGATAGTCCAGAAAAAATCGGAAGAACGGAAGCAAGTTCATTAATATAATTTGAGTTAAGTACGTACCGAGCTTATCATGGTGAAAAGTTTAATAAAAGATGCGAAAAATTAAAAAGCTAATTTAATAGGTATTGTGATTATAATAAAAACAATTATAAAAATGGTTACGAAAATATTAGAACTAGACAAAAAAGGTTCATCCTAAAATCCTTAATTAATACGGCAAAAAATATGGCATATATAATCGACGACGAAAATGCCTTACTTATAAAAAATGAAAATAAGATATTTATAAAAGAATTATCCGTATGTATTATAAAGGATTCGATTTTTCAAACCGAACCGAAGATAATAAGAACGATAAATAATGGTATCGATATTTACGATCGATAACCCCGAGAGAAAATATTTATTAGCTAGCCAAAATGAAAAGCTGGCCCGAAAAAAAGCGGTGCTCGTAGGAAAATCTTTTTTGTTATTACGAGTGGTATAATTACCAAACTGAAAAAGAATTAATCCAGTATACAGTAAAAAAACATTATTAAAATATTATTATAGATTTCCCATTTCCAATTAGCATTTGTTACAGACCTTAACAAAAAAGGTTATTAAAAAGAATTACGTTAATTTATAAGAGATTTTTAGAATAATAGCTAATACGATATATAATGGGATGCAATCGAAATTATAAGAAAATAATTTATGTAATAGAGAAAAACTTTATAGCAGAATTAAAAGTAATTAATATAGCTCGAAAAAATAGTACGTCAGCAATAACGACAGATATAACAACTTAACGTATTATATATAAAAACATAAATAAAGCTCGACAAATTCGAAAAGAAGTTAAAAGAAAAAGATTATCTATAAAAAAGCCGTAAAATAACGAAATTCTAAAAAGTTAAAAGGAATTCCTAAAAAACGGTTTAAATACGACGATAGAGACCGTTAATAATCTTATTACTTTGGATATACGAATCGAAACGTATTAGTATACTGTAATGATAAACTGCGAAACTTTAGATAGAAACTATATTGTACCGAATATAATTAACAGACTTAGATTGCTATAATATACAAATTAGAACTCTATATAACAATAAATCTCAAAAATTAGGAATTCGCCTATAATAACAGGAAAATTATACGCGAAATTAATTACTTCGAGATTTTTATTTAAGGACGATACCAAATAATTAATTTCGATAGTACTTTACTTGAAAATTATAACATAATCTTAGAATTATTATAGATACGCCAGTATAAAATTTTAATTAACGAAAAAATTAATTAAATAAAGTTTATTTTACTTTCTGTTAATAAACCAAAAAATGAGATTTTAATATTGGATCGAGAATAACGACGAATGTAAGCATAAGAATACGATAAAAACCTTATTATCTAGAAAGATAAAATAAAAAAAGAAAATAAATACTAAAAAAGAATACGACGTATTATTGCTATTATCCGAACAAAATCATGATAATTAAATAACGATCTAAAATAGCAGCCTTAAAAGTCAAAAGATTTAATCAATATGCTACCATAATATCATCGATATAAATAGCTTTTTTTAAAAAAAGGTTCGATA
This sequence comes from Monosporascus cannonballus, assembly GCA_004154925.1. Lineage (NCBI taxonomy): Eukaryota > Fungi > Ascomycota > Sordariomycetes > Xylariales > Monosporascus > Monosporascus cannonballus. The sequence continues at coordinate 103,338 of QJNS01000021.1, forward strand.
CGAAATTATTAGAACACAGTATATAAGATTATGAGATAATCCTTAAAAAAGGATTTTCGACGAAGTTTTACCTTAATTATACCATTAACGGAAACAAATTACGTGCTTTTAAAAAATACCCGAAAAATCGATTATAAAAAAATAAATGCGATTTTCGAATTTACTGATAGAGTATCCTATATTTTTCGTACTTAAAAAGAACGGGAAATTACGCTTCGTAATTCATTATCGATAACTAAACGATATTATTATTAAAGACCAAATACCGTTACTTTTAATAACGAAAATATAAAATCGATTTTACGGAGCCAAATAACTTATAGTATTCGATCTTAGAGATAAATATAACTTTATTAAAATTAAGAAAAGATATAAATAAAAAACAGCTTTTAAAACATAATACCGTTTGTTTAAGTATTTGGTTACGCTAATAAGATTTACGAACCTATTAAAAATTTTTTAACCGATAGTAAACTATATGTTATGAAAATACCTTATTGTTTTTATTGTTTCTTATTTTAACGATATCCTTATCTTTTCGAAAATAAAAAAAGTATATACAAAATACGCTTATAAAGTCCTTTAAGCTTTATAAAACGCAAGGTTATTAATTGATGAAGAAAAAAGCTAATTCCACAAGCAAAAAATAGAATATCTAAGATATATTGTTTTTCTAGGACATACTAGATATAATTCAAAAAAATCGTTACATTTATAAAATGGCCTACATTAATTACGGTTAAAGAGGTATAGGCATTTCTTGAATTCGTTAATTACTATAGAAAATATATCCGAAATTTTAGCAGAATAACTATATCCTTAACTAACCTTACGTAAAAGAAAAAAGAATTTAAATGGACGTCCGAAACGAAAAAGGCGTTCTAAAAGATTAAAGATATAATCATTAACGAATCGGTACTAATTATATACGATTTAACTCGCTCCGTTAAGCTAAAAACCGACATTTCGAATTATACATTAAACGCAATAATCGGATAACGAAAAAATTAAAGTAAATTACATCTTATTTTATTCTTTTCGTACAAATTAAAAAAAGCCGAATTTAATTACGGCATTTTAAATAAGAAATTTATGGCTATTATTAGGGCTTTTCGGGAATTTAGACATTTCTTTAAAAAAAGCTTGTACTAGATTAAGATTTCTATCGATTATTAGAATTTTACCCGTTTTATTATAGCTAAGGAATTTACAAGAGGATAATTAAGATATATAAAAGAATTGGCGAATTTCGATTTCGTTATTTTCTATAAGAAGGGCTCAGAGAACGGCAAAGCTAATGTTCTAAATAGGCAATTAGATTTAAAAAAGAAATTGGTCAAAATTAACTATACAATTTCTAATACCACTATAGAAGGACATTTACGCTTACGACAAATTGCAATATTTTGAGCAGAACCTTTTCATATATATCAGAAAATACAGCAATATAACGATAGTTTTTTAAAAAATTGTGAAATAAACAAAACACAAGTTCTAGAAACACATCAGAAAAGTCTGATACGAAAAATATACGAATATCAATTATATAAATATCTAGGAATTTACAAAGCCTTAAAAAAGTTATAACAAATTTACTAATTTTCTAAAATAGAAGGAATAATATAAAGAATTATAGAGCAATACGATATTTGCGCTAAAATAAAAGTATAACGATATAAGCCTTACGGAGAATTATAGCTATTATTAATCGCAAAACGATTATAATATTTAATTACATTTAACTTTATTATCAAAATTCTTATATCAAAGGATCTCTTTAAAAAGTATATTACAATAGTATCTTTATAATTATTAATTAATTTACGAAATTTTCCTATTTTTTACCATATTATAAAACCGTAAACGTCGAACAAATAGTATATATCTTTTATACATATGTTCAGCATATACGAATTACTAATAGAAATTATTTTAAATAAAGCATTAATATTTGCATTTAAGTTTTAGTAAGGCCTTATAGTACAAATCGGCGTAAATTACACATTATCTAGCGTATTTAAACCTAAGACGGACGGAAAAATAAAACGAACGAACTAGATATTAAAAACCTATTTCCGATAGTATATTAATTACGAACAGAAAAACAGAGTTAAAAAGTTATCTGTTGCAAAGCTAGTCTATAATTCCAGTTATTACGAAAGTATTAAAATAATTTTAGCTTACGCAAATTTTGGTTTTACCCTAAAAGTTTATAAAGAAATACCCGACGACGACTTAATTAACTTTAAAATAATTCTTACGTCGAAATAGTTACAACAGTTATATTAGAAGATAAAAACAGAATTAGAATTCGGACGAAATTAAATAAACAATTATTATAACTAGCAAAAGTTAAAAAATCTAATTTATTTAAAAAAGAGAAATAATTTATTGCGTTGCTAAAAATACTAAAATAAAACGACCTAGCAAAACACTCGATTTTAAATATATCGGTTCATATAAAATTACTAAGAATATTTCAGAAAATAATTAGTAATTAAAATTTTAACAAAAGTTATATTATTATTTAATTCTTTTTGTTTCTTTATTGGAGTTAGTTACAAATACGATCAAAATGCGTACAGCATAAAATAATATAAAGATGGAGAATAAAATAAGTTACGAAGTAGAAAAAATTTTCGATGTACGAAAAAAAAGAGATTTATCTAATACCTGATTAAATGCAAAAAGCACTCGAATTTCGAAAATACCTAGAAACCAGTCAAAAATCTTATGAACGCCTAACGTTTGTTAAAAAACCTTTATTATCGATAACAGACGCACCCCAGTTAACGGTTAATTAATTGATAATTTTGACCTCGGACCAGTCGGCTGAAAATACGGCCGATATTAACGTAGCAATTAAGATAATAACCTTTAATTATTTTCATTCTTTTTCGAAACGTTTAAATTTTTTTATCGTTTTCGTACCTTTAATATTACGACGAAATATTTCGATATTACGATGACGAAATAATCGTTTTTGATTTTGCAAACGATCCAATTTGTTAGTAACGGTTTGTAACATTTTACGAGTTTGTTTTTTTATGTTTCAAACGATTTTTTCGTCTAAAGGTTTTGGGTGCTCAGTCTTGGAAGGCTCGAAAATATCACAGAGACCGTTATAGTAAATATATTGCGCATATTTCAAGGACCCCTAAGCGACCTTGTACTTCGCTTTTTTTTTCTTATAACGAAAATAAGAAAACATTTTAAAACCAAAACGATTAATACGTTAATACGTTTATAAGAATAAAAGTTTTTAATACGATTCAATATAATAAATATAAAAAAAGAAAGGTTATTTATTAAAGTTAACAAACGAATAATTTGATTTTTAAGAATAAAGATCTTGAAAAGAGGAAATCGTATTATAACTTAACGGTTTTAGCTTTATTACAAACGGTTAAGGTTATAAAAAAAGTCAAATCCGACTTAAGCCAAGATATTATGTAATTAGTTCAAAGGTTTTAAGGTGCTAAATATCTTAAGCCCCTTAAGTTAGCCGGAGGATTTAAAAAACTGTTACAACCCAAGTCAGCTGGGCCTGCGAAAACGGTCCAGCCAAGATTCACAAAGCTACGCTAGTTCAAGGTCACGTAATCGGTGCTTAGCGGGTTTTAACTGAACACGATTAAGCAGCATTAAGCAACTGCTTAATAGGGCTCTGCTAAACAGAGATAAGCAGTAATAAAGGAATTAAGATATATATGCTTATTATTTCCATAGTCTAAATAGCACTAGCTTGTAATTCTTATCAATATTAATTATTTGTGATAACCAGGTATTAAAAGATATAATGTGTTACTGTATTTATTGCTCAGATTCCCACGATATTTCTGCCAACATAAACCCGTCGACTTAAGGTTTAATAATTGGTTAAACCCTATAATTCGTCATACGTTATAAACTTTTATTCAGTAATACCGTTAGATTTTAAGCAATATTTAACACTGTTAATATATCGACCAGCATTTAGGAAACCCCTATTTAGCAGCTTTAGGTTCGAATTCGGGAATTGAAAAAAGAAGTTCGATAGCTTAGGGCTACGCCACCTGCTTAACCCTTTTTCGCCCGTATAAAGCCTAAAAAGCTAGAACCTTACGATAGAAAAAACAACCTTTAAACCTTTTTAACTTAGGCGCGAATTTACTTTCGTTTCCTAAACCTTAATAACTTAACGGATATGGTCCTAGTAACGGAAGTATGCCTAATAGAAAATGCGGCTAATTAATTTAAGCCCATTATAAAAAGTTTTCTAAAAATAAAAAAAACAAATAAGAAGAATTTTATTAATAAAATCTCTTTAACTTATACCAATTTCGAAAACAAAATATACGATAATTTCGGCAACCCGGATAAAAAACGATTAACGGCTTAACAACTTTTATAATTTCGATAAAAAGGATTTGCGTTTAAGTACGCCGTAACCTTCAAAAGTTTTGCAACTAAGGCCGGATAAAAAAACGACGAAGCCAATACCTTTATCGATATATTTTATAAAAAGTTAAAAGATAATATAAAAAATAAGATTATTCGGATTAAGCGACCAATTACCTTAGATCGGTATATTGCAAAGGTAATTAAGATTAACAATCGACAATTTGAAAAACGATAGGAAAAAAAGGGATAATATGCCTTATATTTAGGATATAACAAATTTAACCAGGGGAAAAAACGAAACGCACCTTTTACTTCTTATAAAACGGCGCCAGAACTTATGGAATTCGGCGTTATCCATAAATAAGATTAAAGCCAGATTAAGTACTTTAATTGTAACAAAATGGGATATAAAGCTTATAAATATAAAAAACCTAAGAAGTTATAGCAAAATACCTAAACCCCTATATCGGAAAAACAATTTAGAAATAATTAAGGAAATAACAGTAAAGTTATTAATATAATTTAAGCCAAATACGGATCAGGCTTATAACAAAAGGTTTAATAAAAACCATTAGATAAAAGATTCGACGAAGGATACGAAAAACCAGAAAGCTAGCTTAATAAATATCGCAAACATAATAAGATATATTATAAGAATAATTACGCGAATACCAGAATTGGATAAAAGAACTTTGTCCCGGAACCTTTAATCGATACAGCAGAATATACGCCATACATTGTCGACGACGAGAATATCCCGATTACGAAAAATAAAAACAATATATTTACGTATAAATTACCTGCATATATTACGAGGGATTCGATTTTCCAAACCGTACCGGATATAATAAAAATAAAAAGTAATAATATCGACAGTTTCGAACTATAGCCCCAGAAAATGTTTAATAACTGGCCGAAACAAAAAACTAGCCTAAAAAAACAATATCGGTAGGAAAACCCCTTTTGGTATTATAAATAATATAATTACCAAACGGAAAAAAAGTTAATTTAACGTACAGTAAAAAAGCATTATTAAAAAGATATTACGGATTTTTATTTCGAATTAATATTTACGGCAGAACGTTATAAAAAAAAGTTATCAAAAAAGAATACGTTAATTTATAGGAGATCTTTAGAACGGCAGTTGAAATAACGTATAATAGGATGCAATTGCAAATATAAAAAAACAATTTTTTTAATATGAAAAGAAATTATAATAAAATTAGAAATAATTAATACGATTTAAAGGAACAGTATGCCGATAATAATAATAAATATAGCAGTTTAATGCGTTAAATAAAGAAATATAAATAAAGCTTAATAAATTCGAATAAAAGTTTAAAAAAAGGTTATTTATAAAAAAGTTGCAAAATAACGAAACCTAAAGAAATTAAAGGGAATTTTTAAAAAAGGCTTTAAAGGCGACGATAAAAAACGTTAATAACCTTATTACTTTGGATATACGAATCGGAACGTATTGGTATACCGTAATAATGGATTGCGGAACTTTGAACGGAAATTATATTATACCAAATATGGTCAATAAGCTTAAATTATTATGAAAATATAAATTAAAATCTTAAATAATAAAAATGCCGAAAGTTAGGAATTCGCTTACGATAACGGAAAAATTATACGCGAAATTAATTATTTCGAGATTTTTATTTAAGGACGATACCAAACGATTAATTTTGATATCGTTTTATTTAAGAATTACAATATAATCTTAAAATTACTATAAATATGCCAGTACGGAATTTTAATTAACGGCGGAATTAGCCAAATAAAATTTATTTTATTCTTTGTTAATAAATAAAAAAAATTAAAATCTTAATATTCGATCGATAATGGCGACTAATGCAAACATAAAAATACGATAAACATTTTATTACCTAAAAGAACAAAACATAAAAAAAAATAAGCATTAAAGAAAAATATGACGTATTTTTATTATTATTAAAACGAAATTAAGGCAATTAAATAACGATCTGAAATAATAAGAATAATAACGTAAAAAATTAGAAAGTTTAATTAATATATTATTATAATATTACAGATATAAGTAGTTCTTTAGGAGAAAGCTTAATACGAAATTATCAGAATATAACGAATAGGATTACGAAATAATCCTTAAAAAAGGATTTTCGACAAAGTTTTACCGTATTTACGATCTTAATAAAAACGAATTACGCATTTTCAAAAAATACCTGGAAAATCGGTTACAAAAAGGATGGATTCAATTTTCGAAGTTATTAGCAAAATACCTTATATTTTTCGTACTTAAGAAAAATAAGAAATTGCTGCTTATAATTAATTATTAATAATTAAACGATATTATTATTAAGGATTAAATATTATTACTTTTAATTACGGAAATAAAAAACCGATTTTACGAAACTAAATAATTTATAATATTTGATTTTAAAAATAAATATAACCTTATTAAAATTAAAAAAGGATATAAATGGAAAATAGCTTTCAGAACGAAATACGGATTATTTAAGTATTTGGTTACGTTAATGGAATTTATGAACGTACCAGCAACTTTTTAACGGATAATAAATTATGTATTACGAAAATATCTTAATATTTTCGTTATTTGCTATTTCGACGATATTCTTATTTTCTTGGAAGTAAAAAAAAATACGGAAAATACGTTTATAAGGATTTTTTAAGTTTTATAAAACGTAAAATTACTTATTAATACAGAAAAAAATTAGTTTTATACGCAAAAAATGGAATATCTGGGACATATTATCATCCCAGGATATATCAGGATGAACCCCAAGAAAATCGCTGCAGTTACGGAATGGCAAACGCTAACGACGGTTAAGGAGGCACAGGTATTCTTTAGATTCGTTAATTACTACAGGAAGTTTATTCGGAATTTTAATAAGATAATTATACCCTTAACGAACCTTACGAAAAAAAAATTTAAATAAACTTTAAAAACGGAAAAAGTATTTTAGGATATTAAGGATGCAATTATTAACGAGCCAGTACTAATTATGTACGATTTAAACCGTTCCGTTAAATTAAAAACCGATATTTCGAATTACGCGTTAGGCGTAGTAATCGGATAACGAGATAATTAAGGTAAATTATACCTTATTACATTTTTTTGTATAAGTTAAAAAAAGCCGAACTTAATTACGGTATTTTAAAAGTTTAAGCATTTCTTAAAAGGAAATTTGTACCAAGTTAAAGTTTATATGGATTATTAAAACTTTACCCGATTTATTATAACTAAAAAACTTATAGAACGATAATTAAGATACGTAAAAGAATTGGCGAATTTCGACTTCGTTATTATCTATAAGAAAAAATCAGAAAACGGCAGAATAAATGCTTTAAACAAACGACCAAATTTCGAAAAGAAATTGGTTAAAGTTAATCATATAATTTTCGATATTATTATAAAAAACCATTTACGCCTAGGATAAATTGCGACGATTCGGGTAATATTTTTCGATATATATTAAAGGATTTAATAATATAATAATGGTTTTCCAGAAAACCAAAAAAACGAATAAAATATAAATTTTAAAGGAATATCAAAAAGATTTAATACGAAAAATATACGAATATTAATTATACGGATATCTAAGGATCCATAAAATCCTAAAATAATTTTGACGTATATATTTTTTCCTTAAAATAAAATTAACGATACAGAAAATTATACGGCAATATGATATTTGCGCCAAAGCAAAGACTCGACGATATAAGCCATACGGAAAATTACAGCTATTATTAATTGCAAAACGACCATAATATTTAGTTATATTTAATTTCATTATTCAATTTCCTATATTAAAAGATTTAATTACGGAAATATATTACGACAGTATTTTCGTAATTATTAATCAATTTACGAAGGTTTCTTATTTTTTATTATATCGTAAGTACATAAACGCCTAACAACTGGCATACATTTTTTTTAAACATATTTTTAACATATACGGATTACCAAAAGAAAATTATTTCAAATAAAGGATTAATATTTGTATCTAAGTTTTGGTAAGGCTTTATAATATAAATCGGCCTAAACCATGAATTATTTAATACATTTAAATTATTAATAAATAAATAAATAAAACGAACAAATTAAATTTTAAAAATTTATTTACGATATTATATTAATTACGAATAAAATAATTAGGTTAAAAATTATTAATCGCATAATTAACTTATAATATTAATTATTACGAAAGTATTAAGATAATACTTACGAACACGAATTTTGGTTTTATTTTAAAATTTTATAGAAAAATATGCAATAATAATCCAATTAATATTAAAGCGATCCTTGCATTAAAATAATTATGATAATTATATTAAAAAATAAAGATAAAATTAAAATTCGTACGGAATTAAATAAATAAATATTATAACCAGAAAAAGTTAAAAGGATTAATTTTCGAAAAGGGGAAAATGGTTTTCCTTACCACAAAAAATATTTAAACAAAATAACCCAGCAAAAAACTTGATTTTAAGTATATCGGTCCATATAAAATCGCCAAAAAAATCTTAGAAAATAATTACTAATTGGAAATTTTACCAAAAATTAAATTTCATCCAATTTCTTATATTTTTTTATTCGAATTAACAGCAGATATAATAAAAGTATATACGGCATAAAACGATATAGAAATAAAAAATGAATAAACATACGAAATAAAAAAAAATCTTCGACATACAAAAACAAAACTGATTTACCTAGGACCTGATTAAATGGAAAAAACACCCAGATTCCGAAAATACCTGGGAACCTGCCAAAAACCTTATTAACGCCTAGCGCCTATTAAAGAACTTTTACCAATAACGACGGAACCACCGGATATAATTATGTCCTAATTAACGTTATCCAGCAACCAGGTAACGCCGGGCAACTTAAGGGAGGAAACTAAGGCGGCTAAGGAAGCCTCGGCGTTGGTCTACTCCTAACGCTCCTACTTCTCCAGTTCCTTTCGCGATTGCAATTCTTATTATATTATTTTAATACCTTTCGAACGAAAAAACGCCTTTTGTTTTCGAAAACGGATTAACCACATAATAACTTCGTTTATTTCTTGCTGATAACGTTTTTGCAATTCCAAAAAACGCTCCTCCGCCAGCACCTCCTTACGTTTTAAACGTTAGTTTTCGGCACGAATATTCTTTAAGGAGGATAAGAAAACGCCGTTGCTATCGCAGAAACAGTTACGTTTAATATATACCTTACATTTGGAAACGTTTTCCATCATTTCGCATTTTCAGCCTTTAAAAAAACATAAAGAATACGGCATAATTTCAAAACTGAAATCATCAAAAATAAAAAGCAGATTTTAACGTCGCGTGGTAGACGAAAAAATCTGACGACGATTTTTAATAACGCAAGCCGACATCTTAAAAAGAAGAAACTTACCAAAAGGAAAAGGAAAAATCTTAAGGGCAAGATTTAAGGAAAAAGGAGATCGTATTATAACCCAAGTTAAATAGGCTTGCAAAAACGGTCCAGCTAAAATTTACAAAGTTACGTTAATTCAAGGTTACGTAATCTGTATTCAGCGGGTCTTAATTAAGTACGACTAAATAACATTAAGCAACTGCTTAACAGGGCTTTGTTAAGCAAAGATAAGTAGTAATAAAGGAATTAAGATATATACGCTTATTATTTCCATAATTTAGATAGCACCAGCTTGCAACATTTATTAATAATAATCGTTTGCGATAACCAGGTATTAAGAGACGTAATACGTTACTATATCTATTGCTCAGATTCTTACGATATTCTTGCTAACATAAACCCGTCGACTTAAGGTTTAATAGTTGGTTAAACCCTATAGCTCGTTACAAGAACTTAAAGGGCTTAAAGGTTTAAGCCGCTTAAATACCTTAAGTTAAAACGAAAATATATACGTTTATTATTTTTATAATTTAGATAATATCAGCTTGTAACTAATTATTAATATTAATAATTTATTATACACCTTTGGTATTGCAAAACGTGACTAAGTTACTTTATTGCTTGTAACGGCTAGGAGGTTTAACCAACTATTAAACCTTAGTCGTACAGGTTTATGTTAGCAGGAGTATCGTGGGAAACTGAGCAATAGATATAGTAACGTGTCACGTCTCGTAATATCAAAGGTGTTTTAGATAACGATATCTTATTGCAAGCTGAAGTTATTTAAATTATAAAAATAATAAGCGTATATATCCTTATTTTAGTTTAAGGTGCTTAAGCGGCTTAAACCCTTAAGCCCGTTAAGTTTTTTAAGCTTTTTCGCCGGCTTAAAGGGCTTAAGATATTTGGTACCTTAAAGCCTTTAAGCTAATTACGTAATATCCTGGCGGAGGTTGGATTTTGTTCTTTTTCGTAGACTCAATCGTTCGTATAAAGCCAAAACCGTTAAATTATAATACGATTTCCTTTTTTTAAAGATTTTTGTTTTTAAAAATTAAAATATTTATTTGTTAATTTTGGTATATAACTTTTATTTTTTTATATTTATTATGTCGGGTTACATTAAAACATTTCGTTTTCGTAAACGTATTAATATTTTTTATTTTCTTTTTACAAGAATGTATTGAATGTTTTTGTTTTAAAATATTTTTTTATTTTCGTTATAAAAAAGAGGTACGAAATGTAAGGTTATATGGGGGTTTTTAAAATGTACGTAATATATTTATTATAGTAATTTCTGTAATATTTTTGATTCTTTAAAAATTAAATATTAAAAACTTTTAGATAAACAGAATCGTTTAGAACATAAAAAAATAGGTTTGCGAAACGTTACGAACGGTTACCAGTAAATTGGACAGTTTGTAAAAGCAAAGGCGGTTATTCCGTTATCGTGGTATCGAGATGTTTTGTTAAGATATTAAGGGTACGGAACTTATGGAAAAGTTTGAACGTTTTAAAAAGGAATAGGAATAATTAAAGAATGTCGTTACGGTTGCCATATTAACGTAGGCCGCGGCCGATTGGCCCGATATTCCGGTTACTGATCGGTCGATTATTAACTGGGACGCGCCCGTTATTATTGGTAAAAGTTTATTAACAGGCGCTGGGCGTTAATAAGATTTTTGGCGGATTTCCAGATATTTTCGAAATCTGGGTATTTTTTTTTACTTAATTAAGTACTAGGTAAGTCCGTTTTGTTTTTGCATATTAAAGATTTTTTCCACCTTATAGACCTATTCGTTTTCTATTTCCAAATTATTTTATATCGCATATATTTTAATTATATTAGTTATTAATTCGAATAAGAAACTGTGACGGCTAGGCGGTTTAACCAACTATTAAACCTTAAGTCGACGGGTTTATATTAGCAGGAGTATCGTGGGAATCTGAGCAATAAATATAGTAACGTATCACGTTTCGTAATACCAAGGGTACCTTAGGTAACGAATTATTATAATACAAATACTTGATATTAATAAGTATTACAAATTAAAGCTATTTAAATTATGGAATTACTAAGCATATATATCCTTTTCCTTTAGCTGGCTTACTACCAATAAGTTAATAATCCGGCTTATTAGCTTATTACTAATAAATTGGTGATCCGGCTTATTGGCTTACTACCAATAAGTTAGTGATCTATTACGTAACCTGATTTACATAATTTTTTTGGCCTTTCCTATTACGACCGTTTCTGGAGGCCGTAATTTATTAGGTCGTAATACGATTCCCCCTTTCCCAAAATCTTCTCCTTAAGATTTCTTTTCTTCTGGTAAGTTTTTTTTCACATACCTTTAATATGTTTTCTGGTATATCCAAACGTCGTTTTCGTAAATCCGAATAACGATTTGCCTTAGCTAATTTAATTAAATTCGAAGGTTTTGACGTAATGCTTTATTTTTTTTGTTCAGTTCGGCAGCTAAATTGTTAAATAATAAATAGGGTTTTTCGTTATAAGGAATATGTCCGTCGAGGTCGTTCGTATAACGGGATAAAAATCCTTATTTCCATGATCAATCGCCATATCGCAAAATCGAAAAAATTAAAAGAAAAGAAAAATTAACGGCCGAAAAATCTTTATCCGAAATTTTTGCGCGTTTTTTTCGCATACGTCGTTAACGTCAACACCATCAATCTTAGGGTACGAAATTTATTAATCGTACCTTTTAATCCTTGGATAATTCCGATAACTTTACGTAATTAAAATTGGAATCCGTAATCGAGGTTTAAGTTTTAAGAAAAATGGACGTTATTAATTGGAATGCGGTAGATTAAGGGCTTCCCTCCGTAAATTTCGTAAATTAGGATGTTATTATTTCGGGCGGTTCTGCCGTTATTGGTAAAAATTTTTCAATAAACGTTAGGCGCCAATAAGATTTTTAACGGGTTCCCAGGTGTTCTCGGAATCTGGATGCTTTTTCCATTTAATCAGATATTAAGTAAATCCGATTTGTTTTCGTATATCGAAGATTTTTTCCATTTCGTATGCTTATTCGTTTTTTATTTTTACGTCATTTTATGCCGTATGTATTTTGATTATATTTATTATTAACTCGAATAAAAAAACGTAAAAAATTGGATAAAGTTTAATTTTTAGTAAAATATCTAATTAGTAATTATTTCCTGAGATTCTCTTGGCGATTTTATATGGACCGATATATTTAAAATCGAGTTTTTTGCTAGGTCGTTTTGTCTGAATATTTTTGTAATAAGGAAAATTATTTCCCCTTTTTCGAAAATTAATTCCTTTAACCTTTTTTAGTTATAGTATTTATTTATTTGATTTCGTACGAATTTTAATTTTGTTTTTATTTTTTTTATAGTTATCGTAATTATTTTAATGTAAGGATTATTTTGATATTAATTAGACCGTTATTACGCGTTTCTTTATAAACCTTTAAAATAAAACCAAAATTTGCGTTCGTAAGTATTATTTTAATATTTTCGTAATAATTGGTATTATAAATTAATTAAATAATGGGTAACTTTTTAATTTAATTATTTTGTTCGTAATTAACGTAATATCGTAAATAAGTTTTTAAAATTTGATTTATTCGTTTTATTTATTTATTTATTTAATATTTAAATACGCTAAATAATTTAAAATTTAAGCCAATTTATGTTATTAGGCCTTGCCAAAATTTAGATGCAAATATTAATCCTTTATTTGATATAATATTTATTAATAATCCGTATATATTGAACATGTATTTGAAAAAAATATACGTTAATTATTCGGCGTTTGTATTTTCATAATATAATAAAAAATAAAAAGATTTCGTAAATCGATCGACGATTACAAAAATACTATCGTAATATATTTCCATAACTGGATTTTTTGATATAGGAAATTTAATAATAAAATCGAATATAATTAAATACCATAATCGTTTTGCGATTAATAATAATTATAATTTTCCGTATAGCTTATGTCGTCGTACTTTTATTTTGGCATAAACGTCGTATTGCCGTATAATTTTTATACCGTTAATTTTATTTTAAAAAAGGCATATATACGTTAAAATTGTTTTAAGGTTTTATGAATCCCTAAATATTTATGTAATTAATATTTGTATATTTTTCGTACTAAATCCTTTCGGTATTTTTTTAACATTTAGATCTTATTCGTTTTTTAGTTTTCTGAGAAATTATCGTTATACTGTTGGATTTTTTAATATATATTACTAGGTATTGCCCGAATTGTTATAATTTGTCGTAAGCTTAAATATCCTTTTATAATAATATTAAAAATTATATAGCTAATTTTAACCAATTTTTTTTCGAAGTTTGATCGTTTACTTAAAGCATTTATTTTACCGTTTTCCGATTTTTTTATAGATAATAACGAAATCGAAGTTCGTTAATTTTTCTGCGTAACGAAATTATCGTTTTATAAATTCCTTAATCGTAATAAATCGGGTAAAATTTTGATAATCCGTATAAACTTTAATTTGGTGCAAGCTTCCCTTTAGGAAGTACTTAAATTTTCAAAATGCCATAATAATAATTATAAATTCCTTATTTGGAATACCGTAATTAAGTTCGGTTCCTTTTAACTTATACGAAAAGAATGTAATAGGATATAATTTACCTTAATTATCCGTTATAGGATTATTACGCTTAACGTATAATCCGAAATATCGATTTTTAATTTAACCGAACGGTTTGGATCGTACATAATTAGTATTAATTCGTTAATAATCGCATCCTTAATATTCTGAAATATTTTTTCTATGTTTAACGTTTATTTAAACTTTTTTTTTCGTAAGATTTATCAGGGATATAATTATCCTGCTAAAATTTCGAATAAACTTTCTATAATAATTGGCGAATCCGAAAAATACCTATATTTCCTTAATTATCGTTAACGTCTGTTATTTTGTAATTATAACGATTTTCTTAAGGTCCATTTTAATATATCTTGAGATAATAATATATCCTAGATATTCCACTTTTTATGTATGGAACTAACTTTTTTCTATGTTAATAAATAACCTTACGTCCTATAAAGTTTAAAAAACTTTATGAACGTATTTTGCGTATATTTTTTCCGTTTTTAAAAAAATAAAAATGTCGTCGAGATAGCAAATAACGAAAATATCAAAGTATTTTCGTAATACGAAATTAATTATTCGTTAAAAGGTTATTAGTATGTTCGTAAATCTTATTAATATAATTAAATATTTAAATAGTCCGTATTTCGTTTTGAAAGTTGTTTTTTATTTGTATCCTTTTTTGATTTTAATAAGGTTATATTTATTTTTAAGATCGAATGCTATAAATTATTTAATTCCGTAAAATTGGTTTTTTATTTCCGTAATTACTGATAATAGTATTTAATTTTTGACAGTAACGTCGTTTAATTGTTAATAATTAACCACAAATTACAATTTTCCGTTTTTTTAAATACGAAAAATATCGGGTACCCTGCCGGTAATTTCGAAAGTTGAATCTATCTTTTTTATAACCGATTTTCCAGGTATTCTCTAAAAATACATAATTTATTTCCGTTAAAATTGTAAATAAGGTAAAACTTTATTAAAAATCCTTTTTTAAGAATTATTTCGTAATCTTATTTATTATATTTTAATAACTTTATATTAAGTTCTTTTTTAAAAAGCTATTTATATTTATGATATTATAAGAATATATTAAGTAAGGTTTTTAATTTTTTAAGCTGTTATTTTTATTATTCCAAATCGTTATTTAGTTATTTTAATTTTACTTTAATAATAATAATAATACGTCGTATTTCTTTTTGATACCCGTTTTTTTCTATATTTTATTCCTTTAAGTAATAAGGTATTTATTATATTCTTATGCCTACATTTATTATTATACTTAATCGAATATTAAGATCTTAATTTTTTTTATTTATTAATAAAAAATAAAACAAATTTTACCTGGCTAATTTTTCCGTTAATTAAAACTCCGTACTGGCGTATCCATAATAATCTTAAAATCATATTATAATTCCCAAATGGGACGATATCGAAATTAACCATCTGGTATTATCCTTTAACAAAAATCTCGAAATAATTAATTTCGTATATAATTTTTCGGTTATCGTAAACGAATTTCTAATTTTCGGCATTTATTGCTATATAAGGTTCCAACTTATATCTCCATAATAATTTAAACTTATTAACTATATTTGATATAATATAATTTCCGCCTAAAGTTCCGTAATTTATTATTGCGATATATTAATACGTTCCTATTCGTATTTCCAAAGTAATAGGGTTATTAACGTTTCCTATCGTTACGTTTAAAACTTTTTTTGAAAATTCTCTTTAATTTTTTTAAGTTTCGTTATCTTGTAATTTTTTTATAGGTAATTTTCCTTTTTTAATTCCTATTCGAATTTATTAAGTTTTATTTGTGTTTTTATATATAACGTATTAAGTTGTTATATTTATCGTTGTTGTCGGCGTACTATTCCTTCGAACCGTATTAACTGTTCTTGGTTTTTTTATAATTTTTCCCTATCGAATAAATTGTTTTTTTATATTTACGACTGTATCCTATTATGCGTTATTTTGGCTGTCGTTCCAAAAATCTCCTATAAATTAACATATTTCTTGCTTAATAACTTTTTTTCTTGAGGATTCGTAATAAATGCTAATTTAAAATAGAAATCCGTAATAACTTTTTAATAATAATTTTTTACCGTACGCTGGATTAATTCCTTTTCCGTTTAATAATTACATTATCCATAATAACAAAAAAGGTTTTCCTACGGGTATTGCTTTTTTTCGGGCCAGCTTTTTACTTCGGCCAACTGTTAAATATTTCCTGGGGCTATGGTTCGAAACTGTCGATACCATTATTTATTATTTTTGTTATGCCCGGTACGGTTTAGAAAATCAAATCCTTTATAATATATACGGGTAATTCGTACGTAAATATATTATTTCCATTTTTCGTAATTAGGATATTCTCGTCGTCGATAATATACAGCATATATTCTGTCGTATCGATCGGGTATTCCGGGATAAAGTTTTTTTGTCCAATCTCGATACTTTTATAGTTATCCTTATAACGCTCTTTGCTATATTCGTAATACTTATCAAATTAATTTTTTGGCTTCTTGCGTTTTTCGTCGAATTTTTTATCGTAATGGTTTCGGTTAAACCTTTTGTCGTAAACCTGATATATACTTGGCTTAAATTATGTTAATAACTTTGCTATCGTTTCCTTAGTTATTCCTGGACTGTCCTTCCGGTACAAAGGTCTAGTTATCTTATTGCAGCTTTTTAAGTTTTTTGCACTTATAAACCTTATATCCTATTTTGCTATAATTAAAGCACTTAATCTGGCTTTAATTTTATCTATAGGTAGCGCCGAATTCCATAAATCCTGGCGCCGTTCCGTAAGAAATAAGGGGTACGTCTTTTTTTTTCCTTGGTTAAATTTGTTATATCCCGAACGTAAAACATATTATTCTTTTTTTTTCTGTCGTTTTTTAAATTATCGATTATTAATCTTAATTACTTTTACAATATACCGATCTAGGGTAATTAATCGCTTAATCCGAATAATTTTATTTTTTACATTATTTTTTAGCCTTTTATAAAATATATCGATAAGGGCGTCGGTTTCGTTATGTCCCTATTTTGCTTTAGCCGTAAGGTTTTTAAAGGTTACGGCGTACTTGAACGTAAATCCTTTTTATCGGAATTATAAAAATTATTAAGCCGTTAATCGTTTTTTATCCGGATTGCCGAAATTATCGCGTATTTTGTTTTCGAAATTAATATAAGTTAAAAAGATTTTATTAATAAAATTTTCTTTATTTACCTTTTTCATTTTTAGGAAATCTTTTATAATAAGCTTAAATTAATTAACCGTATTTCTTATTAGGCATATTTTTACTATTAGGACCATATCCGCTAAGTTATTAAAATTTAAGAAACAAAAGTAAATTCGTACCTAAATTAAAAAGGTTTAAGGGTTACTTTTTTTTCCAGCTTCCGAATTCGAGCCTAAAGCTGTTAAATAAAGGTTTCCTAAGTGCTGGTCGACATTTTGACAATGTTAAATATTGTTTAAAGTTTAACGGTATTACTGAACAAAAGCTTATAACGTATAACGGCTAAACGATTTAACCAATTATTAAACCTTAAGTCGACGGGTTTATATTAATAAAAATATCGTAAGAATTTAAGCAATAAATATTATGACGTATTACGTTTCGTAATACCAAAGGTACTTTAGGTAACGAATTATTATAATATAAATATTTGGTATTAATAAATATTACAAGCTAACACTATTTAAACTATGGAATTAATAAGCGTATATATCCTTTTCCTTTAGCTGGCTTACTACCAGTAAGTTGGTAATCCGGTTTACTGGCTTACCACTAATAAATTGGTGATCCGGCTTACTGGCTCACCACCAGTAAGTTGGTGATCCATCACGTGACCTGATCCACATAGTTTTCTTGGCCTTTCCTGTTGCGACCGTTTCTGGAGGCCGTGGCTTGTCAGGTCGTGACAGAAACGGAAAAAATTAAATAAAATTTTAACTTTTAATAAATATTTAATTAATAATTATTTTCTAAGGTTTTTTTTGGCGATTTTATATAAACCGATATATTTGAAATCGTGTTTTCCGTTAAGCTATTTTGTTTAAATGTTTCTGGAAATAAGAAAAACCATTTTGTTTTCGAAAATGAATTTTTTTAACATTTTCTGGTTATAATATTTATTTATCTGATTTTGCACCAAATCTAATTCTGTTTTTATTTTTTGATATAGTTATTATAATTATTTTGATATAAGAATTATTTTAATATTAGTTGGATTATTATCGTATATTTCTTTCATAAACTTTTGGAATAAAACCAAAATTTACGTTTGCAAATATTATTTTGTTATTTTCGTAATAATCGGTATTATAAGTTAATTAAATAACGGGTAACTTTTTAATCCAGTAATTCTGTTTCTAATTAATATAATATTATAAGTAAGTATTTAAGGTTTGGTTTATTTGTTTTATTTATTTATTTATTTTTGTATTTATGGTTTAAAAACGTTAAATAACTTGTGATTTAGGCCGATCTATATTAAAAGGCCTTCTTAAAACTTAGATGTAAATATTAATTCTTTATTTGAAATAGTTCCCATTAATTATTATTATATATTAAAAATATATTTTAAAAATATATATTAATTTTTCGCCTTAATATTTTTAATATAAAATAAGAAATAAGAAATATTTGTAAATTAGTCGATAATTATGAAAACGTTATCGTAATATATTTTTATAATTGGAATTTTTGATATAAAAAGATTTAGTAAAAAAGTCGAACATAAGTAAATATTATACTTATTTTACGACCCGTAATAACTATAACTTTTCGTATAGCTTATATTGTCCGGCTTTTATTTTGGCCTAAATATCGTATTATTATATAATCTTTTATATTATTAATTTTATTTCAGGAAAAAATATATACGTGAAAGCCCTTTTAAGGTTTTATAGATCTCTGGATATTTATATAGCTAATATTTATATATATTTTGTACTAAACTTTTTTAGTATTTTTCTGAGACTTATATTTTGTAAGTTTTTTGATTTTTTGAAAATCCATTAGTATATTGCTGGAATTTCTAATATATATTAAGCGGTATTATTGGAATTGTTGTAATTTGTTGCGGCTGTAAATATCTTTTTGTAAGGGTATTGAAAATTATATGGCTGATTTTGACGAATTTTCTTAAGATTTGGTCGTTTGTCTAAGGCTTTTATTTTGTTATTTTCCGATTTTTTCTTATGGATAATAACGAAATCAAAGTTCGTCAATTTTCCCGCGTAACGAAATTATCGTCTTATTAATTTTTTGGTCGTAGTAAAACGGGTAAAATTTTGATAATCCGTATAAATTTTGATTTAGCGCAAATATCTTTTTAGGAAATACTTAAATTTTCGAAATGCTATAATAATGGCCGTAAATTCTTTATCTGAAATACCGTAATTAAATTTTGTTTCTTTTTATTTTATTTAAAAAAATGCAATAAGGTGAAATTTACGTTAATTATTTCGTTATTTTATTATTATATTTAACGTATAATTCGAAATATCGGTTTTTGATTTAGTAGAACGGTTTAAATCGTATATAATTAATATCATTTCTTTAATAATCGCATTTTTGATATTTTAAAACGTCTTTTTCGTTTTTAACGTTTATTTAAACCTTTTTATCTTTTTCGTGAAGTTCGTTAAATATATAATTATCTTATTAAAATTTGGAATAAACTTACTGGAATAATTGGCGAACCCTGAAAATGCCTATACCTTTTTAAATATAGTTAGCATTTATTAGTTTATCATTAGAACGATTTCTTTAAGATTTATTCTAATATATCTGGGAATAATAATAGATTTCAAATATTTTGTTTTTTATGCATAAAAATAACCTTTTTTGCGTTAACAAATAGTTTTCCATCTTATAAAACTTAAAAAACTTTATAAACGTATTCTGTATATATTGTTTTTATTTCTATAAAAATGAGAATATTGTCGAAATAATAAAGGACAAAAATATTAAGATATTTTTGTAGTGTATAATTAATAATCCGCTAAGAAGTTTTTAGTACGTTCGTAAATTTTATTAATGTAACCAAATATTTAAATCATTTGAATTTTATTTTAAAGGTTATTTTTTATTCGTATTTCTTTAATTCTGATAAAATTATGTTTATTTTTAAAATCCAATATTATAAATTATTTTGTTCTGTAAAACTATTTTTTTATATCCGTAATCAGGAATAATAATATCCGATTTTTAACGGTAATATCGTTTAATTAACGATAATTAATTAAAAGTTGTAACTTTTTATTTTTTTACGTCTGAAAAACATAAGATATTTTACTAATAATTTCGAAAATTAAATTTATTTTTTATATAACCGATTTTCTAGGTATCTCCTAAAAGTACGTAATTAGTTTCCGCTGAAATTGTAAATAAGGCAAAATTTCGTCGAAAATCTTTTTTTAAAAAATATTTTATAATCTTATTCGCTATATTCTGGTAATTTAGTATCAAGTTCCATTTTAAAAACTTATTTGTATTTGTAATATTATAATAATATATTAATCAAATCTTCTGATTTTTAAGGCTGTTGTTTTAGGTCTTTATTTCGTTGCTTTAATTTCATTTTAATAATAATAACAATACGCCGTATTTTCCTTTAATACTTATTTTTTTATATTTTGTCCTTTTGAGTAATAAGGTTTTTGTTATATTCTTATACATATATTTGTTATTATTTTAGGTCTAATATTAAGATTTTAATCTTTTCGTTTTTCGTTTATTAATAGAATATAGGGCGAACTTTATCTGGCCAGTCTCTTTATTAATTGGGATTTTATATTAATATATCCTTAATAATCCTAAATTTATATCGTAATTCCTAAATAAAACGATTTCGAAATTAACTATCTAATATTATCCTTATATAAAAGTCTCGAAATAATTAATTTTGCGTATACTTTTCCCGTTATCGTAAGCGAATTCCTAATTCTTAGTATTCGTTATTATGTAAGAGTTTAACTTATATCCCCATAATAATTTAAGCTTATTAACCATATTTAATATAATATAATATCCGCCCAGAATTCCGTAATCTATTATGGCGGTAAACTAATATATTCCGATTTGTATATCAAAAATAATAAAATTATTAATAGTTTTTATCGTTGCGTTTAAAGCCCTTTTTAGGAACCCTTCTTAATCCCTTTAGACTCCGTTATTCTGCGGCTTTTTTATAAGTAACCTTTTTTTAATTCCTTTTCGAATTTGTCGAACCTTATTTATATTTTCGTATTTAACGCGTTAAGCTGTTATATTTATCCTTTTTATCAGCGTATTATTTCTTCGAATTATATTAATTATTTTTAATTTGGTGTCAATTTATCTCCCGTTTAATAATTTATTTGTTTATGTTTTTAACTGTTTCTTAGTATATGTCTCATTAATTATCGTTTTAAAGTTTAGTTATAAATTAACCTATTTTTTAATAACTTTTTTTTCATACATGTTTATAATAAATATTAATTGAAAATAAAGATTTATAATAGCTTTTTAGCAATATTTCTTTATTATATACTGAATTAATTCCTGTTCCGTTTAATAATTATATTGTTAATAATAAGAAAAAGGGTTTTTTTGCGTGTATTACTTTTTTTCGTGCCTTTTTTTGTTTCGGCCAGTTGCTAAATATCTCCTGGGGTTATGGATCGAAAATATGGATACCATTATATATTGTTTTTGTTATTTCCAATTTGGTTTGGGAAATCGAATTCCTTATAATATATACGGGTAGTTTTTTTATAAATATACTATTTTTATTTTTCGTAATCAAAATATTTTTGTCGTCGACAATATATGGCATACAATCTGCGGTATCGATGAAAGGTTCCGGGACAAATTTCTTTTATTGAATCCTAATATTCGCGTAATTATTTTTATAATGTTTTTTGTTATAGTTGCGACATTTATTAAGTTAGCTTCCTGGTTTCGCGCATTTTTCGTCATATTTTTTATCGTAATGGCCCTTATTGATTTTTTTGTTATTGGGGACCTAGTACGTATTTAGGCCGAATTATATTAATAGATTTGTTTCCGTTTTTTTGATTTTTTCTGGATTATCCCTTGGATGTTAGTTTTTAATTATCCTTACGAGGTTTTTTTAGATACCTTGTACCATAATGCTTTATGTCCCATCATATTGCAATTGAAATATTTGGTCTGGTTTCAGTCCTTTTTATAAGTAGCTTTTAATTACATAAGTCCTGGTTTTATGCTGTAAGAAATATTACTGCATTAAAAAACGTTAATATTGGCCGTATATTTCGATTTATTATTATTTTTTGTTTTAATGCCCTTAATACGTTGGGCATATTATCGGTTATCGATTTTAATTATTATAACGATATAATTCGATAAATAATTAGGCCGTTTAAGTTTAAAAAGATTTTTAATATTTTTTGATTTTAACTTAACTTAAAGGCTAATTACATTAACGTATTATTATAATTAAATATTAATTCTTTTCATCGTAATTATTATATATTCGTATTTTCCTGCGTTTCGAATTTTAATCAGCAAAATAACGTGCTATTTTATAACGGGCTCAAATTTAATAACTATATTTCCGGTAAATAATTTAATTACGAATTCGATTTATATAATAGACGTAATGAGTCGAAAAGGAAAACCTCGAAATATTTTTAGAATTTAATTAGGAATAATTTTAATTTAATTAACGTTTTATCGAATGTTTTTAACTTAAGAAACTTAAGGACGTTTTTTAGTTTTTCGGTAAAATTTAGTTAAATAATCTGGTTCGTTTAAAAAGGCTTTTTAATTTCCGGAACTTTTTTTCCCTCAAGTTTTCTATGAGTGGCTAAAAATAATATCGTAAGATTATTATTATTTTTCTTAAGTTAAATAATACGTTCATTTATAAGGTCCAGGCGTCGAAAAACTTTTTCCTAACAAAAACGAGGTTTTTTTTCGGATTCCATTTAAATATCCAGGTTATCAGAGATTTGATAAATAAACTATTCGGGTTACTTATTAACAAGTATAAAGTCGGCATAATACTTAAAATTTAATAATGTTATTAAATAAAACTTTACAATATAAAACTGTTAAATATTTTAATAAATTATTAAATATTTATTATATAGATTTATATTAATAAACGTATTATAAAAATTAAATAATAAATAAAGTAATATATTATATTTCGTAATATTAATAATATTGGAAATAATTATGTTTTATTATAAGTTAAAATTATTTAAATTACAAAAATAATAAATATATATATTTTTATTCTGGCTTAAGTTACTTCAGCGGCTTAAGGTGCTTAGCTCCTTAAGACCTTTGAGCTGGTTACGTAATATCTTGGCGGGGGTCGGGTTTTGTCTTTTTCGTGAGCTCGACCGTTCGTACAGAGCCAAAACCGTTAGGTCATAACGGCTAGTTCTCAAACTTTCAGCACCACTGACTTGTAGGGATTCAGAATCAGAATCAGCAAACCGTTCTTGTCTTTTAGAACTAGCCATCCCCACCTTTTTTGGCTGAAAATGGCTGGTCCTTCGTAGCGCTTCCGGACCAATGATATTTATTGAATATGCTAAAAAATCCCTATTTCAGAATCAGCTACCTTTAAGGTGCTAAAGTTGTTATTAAATAACGTATAAACTGCGTTAGGAATCTTACCTTAGTTTTAAGCCGTCCTTTTTGCTATATATCCTAATAGCATTTTAAACCTAAATTTTTATAATTATTATTTCGTAATCTCGTAATGGAATTAACGTTTTTAGCAATTAGAAATTATGATAATAATACGGAAAACGCGCTGCCGTTAACGGAAAAAGTTCGTTATTATGATCCTGTGCAGTTCTTAATCGCCATAATTAATATTATATTAAGGTATATATTAATAATTAAACGAGCCTTAAATATATATTGGTAATATTCTATTCCGTAAATAATTATTTTCGAAAAATAATAAGTATAAATAAGAATATATATTATGCGTTACTTAATTCATTATTAGCGAATATAATATTATAAGTATTACAGATCTCGGTAAAATAAAAAAATACTAATTTGTTTTAGATTATAACTTAAGGGTTTTTTGTGCGAGTTATTACGGATCGTTTTATAAGGAATAATAATGCCGTTTATTACGCGTTTTACGAAATCTCAAATATCCTTATAGTATTAATACGCGTTATTGTTAAATTCGTTAATAAATGTTTTTATCCTAAAATCGTTAATAACGGGAAGTTTTTCTTATGGTTTAAAAACATAATAAAAGCGTTCGATAATATTTATTTTAAGGTTCAAATCGAAAATAACGCTTTTAAGCGAAAGAATAAAATACCCGTAAAAAGAAGTTATTAACGAATATATTAGCCGCTTATAATTTCAATACGAAGTTTATTTACGAATTAACAAATTAAAAAAGCTTTGCGAATAACGTTAAAGTATTAAATGACGGGGTTAATCGTAATAATTTGGTTATTCTTAAAAATAAATATATGTTTAAAAATATTAGGTGCGTTGCCGGCAAACGAAGTTTCATTCAGTATTGCAAAATACAATATTACCTTTAAAAATAAATTCAAGCCGAATTAAAGCTATAAATTCTTGAAAAACTATATAATTTAAGATATGCGCAATTACGAAACATTATCGTAAAAACTTTCAGCAAATGGAAAAATAACTGTAAAATATATAAGGAAACCTTTTTTTATATCTATATTAATACGATAATTAAAGCGATTTATATAATAGCTAATTTCTGTGACTTTTTAATAAATTAGAGCGGAATCGATTTTAACGAACTTATAAAATTAAATGAAAAAACTTATATTAATGATAAAAATTAAACGAATAGTTTTTTGCGCGTAAAACAGCAGACCGGCGCATATTGTTTATTATAAGATATCGTAATAAAATTGCAAAAAGAATATAAAATACGCATTAGAAATTTAAAAAGGATTAAAGGCGAAAATAATAAAATAAAAATGTTATTATTGTTATAAGTTAGCTAAAGAGCTGGTTCGATAATAGGGCGTAATAAATAAATTAATA
Source organism: Monosporascus cannonballus (assembly GCA_004154925.1). Lineage (NCBI taxonomy): Eukaryota > Fungi > Ascomycota > Sordariomycetes > Xylariales > Monosporascus > Monosporascus cannonballus. Next base: position 128,792 of record QJNS01000021.1, read on the forward strand.
AATACGAAAAGGTTTTCAATTAGGTTTTTAATCTTTTTTTATAATAATTTTAAAAACCGCCAAATTCGGAATATATCTATTTAATATAAGGATTTATTACTTTTAAAACTAAGACAATTTATGTACTTTACTGCTTCAAAAATATAAATCGGAATATTTTAATATATCATGATGCTAAATGACGATATTTTAAACGGAAATTATATAATGTCAAATATTATTAATAAATGTAAATCATAAAAAGAATATAAATCAATAATTGAGATAGTTACAAATAGAGACAATAAGAATTTGATTTATAATAATAGAAAGATGTAATACTAAATTAATTAATTTATGGTTTTTACTCGAAAATAATATTAAACGGTTAATTTCGATATTATTCTATTGAGAAATTACGACATGCTGTTCAAAGGATTATAAATATATTCATATAAAACATTAAGTAATTAAAAAATTAATTAGACAAAATTTGGTTTATATTTTATCGATATACCACATGAAGAAAAGATTCAATATTTAATCTCAAACAATAAAAAATATAAATATAGAAATGTAATAAATAATTTAATATTTAAAGCCAGAAATTGTAAAAAGAAACGTTATTACAAAATTGATATATCGTTATTATTATTAAAATAAAATTTCAGTAACTAAATAACGATTAAAAATAATGGCTTCCAAAGTTAAAGATTTTATCACAGTTCCAAGTGGCACCTTGTAGATATATAGGGCAGAACAAGGCGGTCAGGGCTCGACCTGACAACGTTCGACTTTTAGTGATATAATGGCTAGACTATGATTTTTTTATGCCGTAACAGATTCAATTAATATATTATAATAATATTACTAATAATATTAATTTTGAAAAGACATATAAATAAAAGATTATTAAAATGTAAAAAATAAAATTATAATAAAATTTTTAAAACGGTGTGTATATGTAAAGTTTTATTTCATTTATAATTCTATCAAAAACGAATTGAGCGTGTTCCAAAGATATCTGGAAAGTCGGTTATAAAAAGAATAAATTCGATATTCGAAAGTACATATAAAGTATTTTCCATTTTCTTTGCTTAAAAAAACAAATCACGATGTATAATTAATTTTTAATAATTAAACGTTATTAGCATTAATAGTCTAATCTTATTACTTCTAATTATCGAAAAACCTATTTTATAACTTTTAATAATTTAAAATATGTGATTTTAACAATATATCTAATTTTTTAAAAAAATGTAAAATATTACAAATCGAAAATAACTATTAAAACAAAATATAAATTTTTTAAATATTGAATTACATTTTTGATATTTATAAATATATTAATAATATTTTAACACATAACAAATTATATATTATAAAAATATATCAATGTTTATATTATATATTGTTTTCACTTTGTGTTTATTTCGTCGAAAAATGAAAGAATATATTGAAATGCGTTTATAAAGCCTTGTAAAATTTATAAAACTTTGAATAATGAATTAATGTAAAAAATATTAATTATATAAATAAGTAATAAAATATATAAAATATACTATTATCTAAAATCATATTAAAATAAATTTTAATATTCGCCACAATGATATCATAGTAAATGACAACAAAAATGAAAAAGTATTACTATTTTTCGAATATTTTGATCGGTATAAAAGGTTATTTACAATTATAATAAGCTTATGAGCTCCGTAATTAATTTGATTAAAAACGAAAAAGTTTTAAGTATACATTATAAATAAAAGGAATATTTTAAAGAATTAAATATATAATTATTAATAAATACATATGAATTATATAGGATTTAATATGTTCTGTTAAATTAAAAACCTATATTTCCGATTATAAATTAGATATTATAATTAGGTAACAAAATTTCTAAAGCAAATTATATTTTATTATACTCTTTTCGTATAAATTTTAAAAAACTTTTATTTCTTTTTTTAAATAAACAATTTATAATTAAAATTATAACTTTTCGAAATGCAAATATTTTTTAAAAGAACATCTTTATTAAATTAAAGTTTATACGAATTATTAAAGTTTTATGGGTTTTATTACGACCAGCGAATTTATATAACATTAATCACAATATGTAAAGAAAATTGCGAATTTCGATTGCGCTATTATTTGTAAAAAAGGCTTAAGAAATAATAAAATAATTTTTTAAGAACAATACTGCCATTTTGGAAAAAAATCAATTAAAATCAATTATATTATGTCCGATATTATGCTAAAAGAATAGTTAGATTTACATTAAATTAAAATACCACGGACAATATTATCCGATATATAATTAAATATTTGAAACTATAGTAATACTTTCTATGAAAGAAACTAAATCTAAATTTCGCAAAAATATTAAATAAATTTAACATAAAATATATATAAATATTGATTATATAGATATTCAAGAATTTCAAAATCCTTAAAATAGTTTTAAAATATGGATTCTTAATTTATAAATAAAAACGGTAATTTGAAAAATACGACGATAATATAATCTTTTCAATACTACAAAAACATAATAACATAAATATTACGAAACATTATAATTATTATGAATTTTAAAATAGTTAGAGGATTTATGTATTATAAATGGTATTACTAAGTTCTTTTATTTAAAAGTCTAATGATAAAATATATTATAAAAATATTTTAATTACCGTTAAAAACCGTTCGAAACTTGCTTATGCCAAATTTGACTAGATAAATATTAATTTCCAATAAATTATATGTATCTCTTTAAAAGATATTTTAAATATATTTAAATTATTAAATGCAATTAAATTTGCCAAACAAATTACCTTTATTCGTAAATTATAATAAAGTTGCTTAATTTAAATTAAAATAAATTATTAATTATTTATAATATTTAGTTTTTAAATAAGAAAATAAACAGACATATGATGGCAAAGACTTGAAATATATTTAAATAAATCTTAATAAAATATTACCTCTTATATAATTGAAATATAATACTAATTGCTATGAAACTATTAACGTAATTTTAATAAATATACATTTTAAGTTGATATTAAATATTCACAAAAGTAGATATAATATATTTGTTAATATAGAGAGAACATTTCTCTTAGAAGAACTTAACCAATTATACCAAATATAAAAAGAAAATTAGGATTTGTACGTAATGAAAGAAATAAATATTAGTTTTAAAAACGCTAAAAGAATAAATCTTCTAAAAGATAAAAATCAGTTAATTTATTGTAAAAAGTATTTCAATACAAAGATTGAATGAAGAATTTGATTTAAAATATATCGGTTTATATAAGATTATTAAAAAGATTTTAAAAAAGTAATTACTAATTAGAACTTTATTAAAAATTAAAGTTTATTTAATATTTAGTATGTTTTTACTTAAATTCATAATAGATAGTACTAAAGTTTATACAGGATGAGATAATAGAAAAATAAAAGATAACATTGTAAATAAAGTAAAGAAAAAGGACGATATTAAAAATTTTATTTAGTATTTATTAAATGGAAAACTATTCGGATTACCAAGCTTTTTGAAAACTTGCGAAACACTCTATAAATATTCCACGTTTATTATCGAACTTTTATTAATAATGACGGAAACATTTCACGGAGCTATTAGATTAATAATCGATTAATCGATATTATCCAGGTTAACCTAATTAACGAAAGCTGTAAATGGTATCAAAATAATTATTTCGCCTATTAATTACTTTTCTTTTCGTTTAAAACATTCGATTTTTTTATTACTTGGGCGTTTTTTATATTACCCGAAACATTTCTCTTTTCTGATAACGAAAGATTTGCCGTTATCTAACGACTATTTAATGTATTAGCAATAATACGTAATACTTTTCGAATTTTCTTTTAATTTGCGCTTTAAATGGTTTTTTTATTAAAAAAGTTTTATACTTAATTTCGAACGGCCCCAAAACGTTATATAGAGCGCTGTAACGAATATATCGTATATATATTTCAGAATTGCAAAAACCTTATAATTTATATTTTTGAGAGAATATATTAAGTATAATAAAACTTAAACAAATAATTTGTTTTATTAGAAAACAGTAATTAGCACGTTGGGGTAAAGGATATAATTGATTAACATTAACTAAAATAAAATAAAAATAAAAGGAATTTGCAGATCTTTCAAAACGAAAATGTTTTTAAAAAAAGAAAATCTTACTATAATATAATAGGTTTAGCGGCCTCAAAATACGGTTAAGATAAGAATAAAATTAAACGCGATATAGAAAAGGTTACGTAATAAACTTAGCGTTTTAGTGGCGTTAATTTCTTAAGTTTATTAACTTATATAAAAAGCTTACAGAATTTGAAACATTTAAAGAATTAAACCTTTTAACTATTTTTGAATTGAAAAAAAGATATTTACGTTTACTATTTCTATAATTTAAACAATATTAGCTTATAATGATAATTCGTTATCTAAAAGGCCTATGGTATTACGAGACGTAACAAGTCACTATATCCATTTGCTTAAAATTCTACGATATTCTTGTAAATATAAACATGTACGACTTAAATTTAATAATTAGATAAATTACGGAAAGGTTATACGTTATAAACCTTTATTTAATAATACCGTCACACTTTAAATAAGATTTTCAATTACTATATTAACTAGAAAACCAAAAAATATATCTTTAATAAAAATCTAATTTCGATAAGAAATTCAAGAATTAAAGCCTTAAATATAATAACTTACACTAATTTTAATACGAATACATATACTAAGACTTAATTTTAAAAACCTTATCTTTAAATTGAAGAAGGTAATATATAATATTTCCCTATTTACGGAAAAATATATCTCAATTTTTGTGAATTCAAAAAACAGGTAAAAAGAAATTTGGCTGTTACGGCTTTCTTAATAAAAATATTTTTAACTGGTTTCAAGCTACCATAGAAAACTATCTTAAGCATATAAAAGCCAACCAAAAAGGGTTTATCCGAAGGTTTTGTTTCGCAATTATAGTAATTTTAAAAATAAATTAAAAACCAATATTGAAAATTCTAACAAAGGACGTAGGGTAATATAATAAATCTTTTCATCACATTAATAAAAAGAAGCTTCGAAATATATAATAATATTTAGGAATCTTATAACCAAAACAAAATAGAACGACGACCAAAAAATATTTATATTAATATATTTTATAAAATATAAAGAAATAACGTAAAAATGAAATTATTAAATTTCAAAATCTCAAAACCTTCAATCGATATATTATTGAAATTATTAAAGTTCACAATAAATAATACGAACGAGATATAAAAGACAAGATAATATATTCTAAAATAAGGAAACTTTTCGGCTAACTAAGAAAAAAACGCGATATATTATTTATATTCCACAATACAGTGCCAGACTTTATGGAATTCGACACGATTTAACGCCAAAATAAAAGTCAGATCAAATATTATAATTACGGCAAAATACGAGATCACCAAAGTCCTTAAAAAAAGCTTAAAAAATTACGATAAAATAACAAAGCACATATCTCGAAAAAACAGCCCAGAAATAACCAAAAGAATAATAACAAGGTTATTAACATAATCTAGGCCTAATACGAACAAGGACCAATACAACAAAAAGTCCGACGCAAAATACGAAAAGCCTAGAAACTGGCTTAAAAGGCGTCCAAAAAATAACAATACGCCTTAAAGGAATAATTAAAGGAATGCTAGAAATAGAAAGAAAACGTTTGTCCCGGAATCCCTGATCGACATAGCAGAATACATACAAAAAGTTAATCTCGCATATAATAAAAAAACACTGTTAAAGAGTTATCACGGAACTCTATTTTCAATTAGCGTTCATTATAAACCCGGCAGAACCACAAGCTTTAAAAGAAGAGATTCTACAATTCACTTAGGAACTTTACTGGAAAAACGATAAGTCACAAAAGGCCTAATAGAACGTTAAGCACTATACGGAAAAACAATTTACCTAATAAGATGAAAAGCTACAGACTAAGTAAAAGAAGTTAATATAATTTAAAAGTCAAGTTGTTACGACCCAAACCAGCTGGGCCTGCGAAAACGGTCCAGCCACGATCACGAAGTTACGCTAATTCAAGGTTAGGTAATCAGTGTTAACGGGTTTCAACTGAGCACTACTGAACATAACTAAGTAGCACTAAACAACCGCTTAGTAAGGCTTTGCTGAATAAAAATAAGTAATAATAAAGGAATTAAAATATATACGTTTATTATTCTATGGTTTAAATAACTTTAATTTGTAATACTTATTAATACTAATTGTTTGCAATATAATAATTTCTTACTTACGGCACTTTTAGTATTACAAAACTTAATATAATTACCGTATTTATTGTATATATTTTTACGATATTTCTGTTAACGTAAATCCGTACGATTAAAGTTTAATAATTAGTTAAACCTTTTAGCCGTTATACGTTATAAGTTCTTATTTAATAATACCGTCAGATTTTGAATAATATCGATTATTATTATGTTTACTAGCAAATAACCCGAATAACCTGTTTATTAAGTTCTTAAGTACCCGGACATTAGAATGAAATCCGAGAAGGAAAAGGAAAAGCTTCGCTTTTTTCGCGAAAAAGTTTTTTAACGTTTAAATATTATAAACGAACCTATTTTTCAGCTTGAAAAAAATAATAATAATCTTATAATGTTTTTTAAGCCGCCTATAAGGAACTTAAGAAAAAAGGAAAGGCTCTCGAAACAGGGAAACTCTTTTAAGCAAATTAAGTTATTTAATTAAATTTTACTAAGGAATTAAAAAACGTTCTTAAGCTTTTTAAGGCAGAATCTTTCGATGGAACTTTAATTAAATTATAATTATTTTTAACTTAATACCGAATATATTTCGGGTATTTTTTTATTTAATTAATTATCCTTGTTATACAAATTAAATTTGTAATGAGAGGGTTTACGGAAAATATAATTATTTAATTTAAGTTTATTATAAAAGAAAATATTATTTTATAAATTGAAAAACGAACCCTAAAAGTAATGCAACTTTATAGCGATTACGAATAATTTAATTAAGTATTCATAAAGGTTTTCGAAATAATAAACGAAAAAATAAAAGCCGAAATACAGATTCAATAATTATATTAAAAGGGATTAATATTTAATTACGGCATATACTAGTTCAGCAAATTATTAAGCTAAACTGGGAAGAAAAAATATTAATGGCTAAATTTTTTAATAGGTTGTAAAGAAATATAAAAAAAACGTTTTAACTTTAATTAATTTAATATTTTGTCGGATTATATGGTTATAATAATTAAAATTAAAGATCGACAATACGCATAACGTATTAAATGTACCAAAGAAAAAAAATAATAATAAACCTTAATATATGGCCAATATTAATGCTTTTTGATATAGTAATATTTTTTACGGTATAAAATTAGGACCTATAGAACTAAGAGCCATTTATAGAAAGGATTAAAACCAAATTAGGTATTATTATTACAACGAAATAGGATATAAGATATTATAATATAAAGTATTTAAAAAGCCCCGTTAAAATAATTAGAAACCAGTACTTCAGGGATAATTTAAAAAAAAACCCAAAAAACCCGGGCAAAATTATTAATATAATCTAGCTTAAATATATACCAGGTTTTTTATAGCAAGAAGTTTAATAAGAAATACGAGAAACCAGAAAGTTGGCTTAATAAGTATCGCGAATATAACAAGAAATATTATAAGGGTACTTATGCGAATATTAGAATTAGATAAAAGAAATCTGTTCCGGAAACCCTGATTAATACAGTAAAATATATATTATATATTATCGACAACAAAAATATCCAGATTACGAAAAATAAACATAATATATTTACGAACGGATTATCCGTATGTATTATAAGGGATTTAATTTCCAACTCGTATCGGAAATAATAAGAACGATAAGTAATAATGTCGATATTTTCGAACCATAGCCTTAGGAAATGTTCAATAATTGGCCGAAGCAAAGGATTGGCGCGAAGAAAAGTAGTACTTGCAAAAAAACCTTTTTTGTTATTTTTAATAATATAATTACCAAACGGAAAAAAAATAATTTAGCGTATAAGAAAAAAAAATTATTAAAAGGTTATTACCGATTTTTATATTCAGTGAGTATTTATTATAAACCTTTACAAAAAGAAAATTATTAAGGCAAAAATATATTAATTTATCGGAAATCTTTAAAATAATAACAAAATTAACGTATACTAAGGTATAATTGCAAATATAAGAAAATATTTGATTTAATAAGGAAAAAGATGTACTAAAATTAAAAATAATTAATAAAGCTAAAACGAAAATTACGCCAGTAAAAATGATCAATATAATAACTTAACGTATTAAACAAGGAAATATAAATAAGGTTTAACAAATTCGAATAAGAATTAAAAAAAAGGTTATTCATAAAAAAGCCGTAAAATGATAAAACTTAAAAAATTAAAGGGAACTTTTAAAAAGAGTTCTAAACATAACGATAAAAAACGTTAATAACTTTATTATTTTGGATATATAAATGGGAATATATTAATGTTCCGTAAAAATAAATTACGGAACTTTAAACGGGAATTTTAGTGTATTAAATATAATTAATAAACCTAAATTATTATGGAAATATAAATTAGAACTTTATATAGTATCGAATATTAAAAATTAAGAATTCGCTTATAATAACGAGAAAATCATATGCAAAATTAATTATGTTAAGGTTTTTGTATAAAAATAATATTAAATAATTAATTTTGATATCGTTTTATTTGCGAATTACAAAATAATCTTAAAATTATTATAAATACGTTAATACGGAGTTTTAATTAACGGCGAAATCGGCCAAATACGGTTTATTTTATTTTTTGTTAATAAAAAAATTAAGATCTTAATTTTCGATCGATAATAGCAATAACTGTAGGTATAAGGATATGACAAAAACCTTACTCCTTAAAGGGACAAAATATAAGAAAAAGAATAGGTATTAAAAAAAATTTAATGTATCGTTATTATTATTATAGCAAAATTAAAATAATTAAATAATGATTCAAAATAATAATAACCCCAAAAGTCAGAAAATCTAATTAATACATTATAATAATAATATAAAAATAAGTAGTTTTTTTATAAAGAAGTTTAATACGAAATTATTAGAATATAACGAATAGGATTATAAGATAATCCTTGAAGAAAAATGTTTAAAGAAGTTTTATTTTATTTATAACTTTAGCGGAAATGGATTATGTATTTTTAAAAAAATACATAGAAAATTGGTTACAAAAAGGATAAATTTAACTTTAAAAGTATTAATAGGTTATCCAATGTTTTTCGTGCCGAAAGAAAACAGAAAATTGCAGTTTGTATTTAATTATCGGCAATTAAACAACGTTATTATTAAGGATTAAATATTATTATCCTTTATTAAGGAAATAAAAAGCCAATTTTACGGAATTAAATGGTTTATAATATATGATTTTAGAAATAAATATAAGCTTATTAGGATTAAAAAAAGATACGAATAAAAATAACCTTTAAAACGAAATACGGATAATTTAAGTATTTGGTTATATTAATAGGATTTATAAACGTATTAGTAACTTTTTATCGCGTAGTAAACTATATATTATGAAAATATCTTCATACGTTTGTTATTTGTTATCTCGATAATACTTTTATTTTTTTCGTAACAGAAAAAGTATATGCAGAATACGTATATAAAGTTTTTTAAACGTTATAGCATATAACGTTATTTGTTAATGTAAAAAAAAGTTAGTTTTATAAATAAAAAGTAAAATATTTAAAATATATTATTATTCCGAAGTATATTTAAATGGACCTTAAAATATTATTGCAGTTATAAAACGGTAGATATTAATTACGGTTAAGGAGGTATAGGTATTTTTTAGATTTGTTGATTATTATAGAAAACTTATTTAAACCTTTAGTAAAATAATTATATTCTTCCTAAATTTTACGAAAAAAAAGATTTAAATAAATGCCTAAAACGGAAAAAGTATTTGAAGATATTAAGGATACGATTATTAACGAATTAATGCTAATTATGTACGATTTAAATCGTTCCGTGAAGTTAAAAATTGATATTTCGGATTATACGTTAGGCGTAATGATTAAATAGCAGAATAATTAAAGTAAATAATACCTTATTGTATTTTTTTTATATAAATTAAAAGGAATCGAATTTAATTATGGTATTATAAATAAGGAATTTATGTTTATTATTATGGCATTTTAAAAGTTTAAGTATTTCTTAAAGAAAAGCTTATAATAGGTTAAAGTTTGTATGGATTATTAAAAACTTATCCGATTTATTACGATTATGGAATTTATAGGACCATAATTAAAATATGTAAAAGAATTAGCGAATTTCGATTTTGCTATTATTTATAGAAAAGGTTTAGAAAATGATAAAGTAAATACTTTAAGCAAGTAATTAAATTTCGAAGAAAAATTGGTTAAAGTTAGCCATATAATTTTTGATATTATTATAAAAGGATATTAACATTTACAACAGATTGCAACAATTCGGGTAATATTTTTTGATATATATTTGAAAACTAAGTAATATAATAATAATTTTTTAGAAAACCAAAAAAATAAATAAAATATAAATGCCCAAAAAATACCAACGAATTTAGTACGAAAAATATATAAATATTTGTTATATAGATATCTTGGAATTTATAAGATTTTAAAACGGCTTTAATGCATATATTTTTTATTAGAATAAAATTACCGATATAGAAAATTATATAATAATACGATATTTATATCAAAATAAAAATTCGACGATATAAGTCAGACGGAAAATTACAGTTATTATTAGTTATAAAACGATTATAGTATATAGTTATATTTAACTTTATTATTAAATTTCTTATGTTAGAAAATGTAATTACGAAAATATATTATGATAGCATTTTCGTTATCGTCGATAGATTTACAAATTTGTTTTAGTTTTTATTATATTTTAAGGATATAAACAGCGAACAAATGATATATATTTTTTTAGATATATTTTTAGCATATACGAATTATTAATGGAAGCTTTTGTAAATACAGAATCAATATTTGCATTTAAGTTTTGGCAAAGCTTTATGGCATAAATCGGCTTAAATTATAAGTTGTTTAATGTATGTGAACCTTAAATAAATAATGAAATAAAACGAAGAAATTAAACTTTGGAAATATATTTATAATATTATATTAATTACGAATAAAATACCTGGGTTAAGAATTTATTAATTGCACAAATAGCTTATATTATTAGTTATTACAAAAATATTAAAATAATATTAGCGAATACAAATTTTTGTTTTATTCCAAAAGTTTATAGAAAAATATATGATAATAGTTTAATTAATGTTAAAATAGTCCTTAGGTTAAAATAATTATAATAGTTATATTAAGAAATAAAAAACGGAAGTAAAATTCGTACGTAATTAAATAAATAAGTATTATAATTAGAAAAGGTTAAAAGGATTAATTTTTAAAAATGGGGAAATGATTTTTCTAATTATCAAAACTATTTAAATAAAATGACCAAATAAAAAACCTGATTTTAAATATATTGGTTTGTATAAAATTATTAAGAAAATCTCAGAAAATAATTATTAATTAATATTTTTGTTAAAAGTTAAATTTTATCCAATTTCTTATATTTTCTTATTTAAGTTAGCAATAGATAAAATTAAAGTATAAACGATACAAAACGATATGGAAGTAAAAGACAAATAAGCATATAAGATAAAAAGAATCGTCGATATATGAAAATAAAACGGATTTACCTAGTACCTAATTAAATGGAAAAAGCACCCGGATTCCGAAAATACCTGGAAATCTGTTAAGAATTTTATTAGCGCTTAACGCTTATTGAAAAACGTTTATTAATAACGACGGAATTACCGGAGAAAATTATGTTCTAATTAACGTTTTTTAACAGCCAGGTAATGCCAGGCAGCTTAAAAGAAAGAGCTAAGGCGGCTAAGGAAGCCTCGGCGTTGATCTCTTCCTAATGCTTTGGCTTTTTTAATTCCTTCAACAATTATAGTTCTTATTATATTATTTTAATTCTTTTAGAACTGAAAAACTTTTTTTATTTTTAAAAATAAATTAATTACGTAATAACTTCGTTTATTTTTTATTAATAGCATTTTTGCAAATCCAAGAAACGTTTTTCCCTAAGTATCGTTTCGCGTTTTAAACGTTAATTTTCGGTACGAATGTTTTTAAGGAGAATAAAAGAATGCTATTGCTATTATGATGATAATTACGTTTAACGTACACCTTATATTTGGAAATAGTTTTTATATTTCGTATTTCCAACTTTTGGAAAAGTATAAGAAATATAGTATAACTTTAAAACTAAAATCGTTAAAAATAAAACGCAGATTTTGATATTACGTAATGAACGCAAAAGCCTAACGATGATTTTTAATAATACGGGTTAATATCTTGAGGAAAAAAGGCTTACTAAAAAAAGAAAATTTTTGAAAGCAAGATTTGGGGAAAAGAGAGATCGTATTATAATTTAAGCTAGCTGGGCCTACAAAAACGGTTTAGCCATAATTACGAAGTTACGTTCATTTAAGGTTACGTAATTAATGCTTAACGGATTTTAACTAAGTACGATTAAGTAAAATTAAATAATATTAAACAACAGTTTAATAAGGCTTTGTTAAGCAGAAATAAGTAATAATAAAGGAATTAAGATATATATACTTATTATTCCATAGTTTAAATAATTTTAGCTTGTAATACTTATTAATGTTAATCGTTTATAATATAACAATTCGTTATTTAAGGCACCCTTGGTATTACAAGACGTAATACGATTACCGTATTTATTGCTCAGATTCCTACGATACTTCTGTCAACATAAACCCGTACGACTAAGGTTTAATAGTTGGTTAAACCCCCTAGCCGTCACACAAGTACGCCGGCAAAAACGACAAATATAACAGCTTAACGTATTATACGAAAAGAAATTTAAAAGAAGATTATTTATAAGAAAACTGCGAAATAACGAAACCTAAAAAATTAGGAAAATTTTATAAAAAGGTTTTAAATGCGACAATAAAAACCATTAATAACCCTATTACTCTAAATATACGAATTAAAACATATTAGTGTATCGTAATCATTAATTAGGGAGCTTTAGACGAAACTGATATTGCACTAAATATTATTAATAAGTTTAAATTATTATAGAAATACAAGTCAAAATCTTATAGAGTTACGGATGCTAAAAGTCAGAATTTCGCTTACGATAATAAAAAGATTTTACGCGAAATTAATTACCTTGAAACATGTATTTAAAAACAATGCTAAACGGTTAATTTCGATATAGTTTTCTTTAAGAATTACGATATAATTTTAAGATTATTATGAATATACTAATATCGAACCTTAACTAATTAAAACATTAACAAGGTAAGGTTCGTCTTGTATTTCGTTAACAAATAAAAGAAATTTAAAATTTTAACATTCGGTTTAAAGTAATGACGAATACTGTTATGGCCTGACAGGCTGCGGCCTTGGGAAACGGTCGCAACAGGAAAATGACTAAGCCATGTGGGTCGAGTTACGTAATGGCTCGACAGGATCGATTATAGAGCCCGTAAAGCCAGGCTCGACAGGATCGATCGTAGAGCCCATAGAGCCAGACTCGACAGGATCGATCGTAAAACCCATAAAACCAGGCTTAACAAAATCGATAAAATAAGATATATATGGTTATTATTTCTATAATTTAACTAATTTTAATTCATAATTATAATATCTTTACCTAAGGCAATTTAAAATTATGAGATATAATACGATTATTATATTTATTACTCAGATTTTTATGATGCTTCTATTAATATAAACCCGTACGATTAAGGTTTAATAATTAATTAAACCCTTTAGCCGTTATACGTTATAAGCTCTTATTTAATAATACCGCTAAACTTTATATAATATCGCCGACGCTATATCTACCAGTAAACAGCCCCAACAGCCTATTTATCAAGCTCCTGATTACCCGGATATTAGAATGGACTCCGAAAAGGAAAAAGAAAAACCTTATTTTTTCACGAAAGTTTTTTCGACGTCTAAATGCTATAAACGAACGTATCTTCCAGTTCGAGGAAGATAATAACGATTTTACGATATCTTTTTAAGCCGCCTATAAAACATTTAAAGAAAAAAAAACTCCCGACATTAAAAAACCCTTTCGAATAAGCTATGTTATTTAATTAAATTCTATTAAGGAATTAAATAAAATCTTTAATTCTTTTAAGTCTAAATCTTTTAACGGAACCTTAATTAAGTTATAATTATTTTTAACTTGATACCGAATATATTCCGGATATTTTCCTATTTTATTTATTACGTTTATTTAATGTGTGAAATTTATAATCGGACAATTTACCGAAAATATGGTTATTTAATTTAAACCATTTATAAGAGAGTACGTTATTTTATTGATCGAAAAACGAAACCTAAAGGTAATACGAATTTATAACCATTACGAATAATTTAAATAAGCATTAACAAAAACCTTCGGAATATTAAATAAAAAAATCCGAAATATAGATTTAATAATTACGACCAAAAGGATTTATATTTAACTACGAGAATACATTAATTTAACTAATAAGCAAATTAAATTAAAAATGAAAAACATTAATAACTAAATTTTTCAACGGCTTAAAACAATACCAAAAAGTTTTATTAAATTTAATCTGCCTAATTATTTACCGGATTATATCGTTATAATAATTAAGATTAACGATTAATAATACGCGTAATTGTTACGACCCGACAAGCTCCGGTCTCAAAAAACGGTCAGGCAGGGAGCATACAGGCCACCTCCCGGGTTACGTAACGGTGATCACTGCTAAGCCAGTAATTATTAATAATTAAATGTGATCTCAAATAATCACGATCACCACCAATGGCGTAATTACGAATAATTAAGCCAAAAAAAAGAAGGATATAAACGTTTATTATTTTCATAGTTTAAATAACTTTAGTTTGCAATATAACATCGTTACTTAAGGTATCTTTAATATTACGAAACGTAATACGTTACTGTATTTATTGCTTAAATTCTTACGATATTCCTACTAATATAAACCCGTCGACTTAAGGTTTAATAATTGGTTAAACCGTTTAGCCGTTATACGTTACAAACCTTTGTTCAGTAATACCGTCAAACTTTGAACAATATTTAATATTGCCAAAATATCGACCAGCATTTAGGAAACCTTTATTTAGCAGTTTTAAGCTCAAATTCGGAAATTAAAGAAAAAGGTTTAATAACTTAGGGTTACGTTATTTGCTTAAAGCGCTTTCGCCCGTATAAAGCCTAAAAAACCGGAACCTTATGATGGAAAAAGTAACTTTTAAACCTTTTAAATTTAGGCATAAGTTTACTTTCGTTTTTTAAACCTTAATAACTTAGCGGATAAGGTCCTAATAATAAAAGCATATTTAATAGGAAACGCTACCGATTGGTTTAAATTTATTATAAGAAACTTTTTAGAAATAAAAAGATTAAATAAAAAAGATTTTATTAACGAATTTTTTCGCTTTATATTAATTTCGAGAATAAAGTACGTAATAATTTCGGCAATCCGGATTAAAAACGATTTACGGCCTAATAATTTCTGTAATTCCGATAAAAAGGATTTGCGTTTAAGTACGCCGTAACCTTTAAAAGTTTTGCGGTTAAGGCAAAATAAGGAGATGATAAGGCCAATACCCTTATTAACATGTTTTATAAAGGATTAAAAAATAATATAAAAAATAAAAATATTCGGATTAAACAATTAACTGTCCTAAATCAATATATTATAGAAATAATTAAAATTAATAATTGATAATTTAAAAACCGGTAAAAGAAAAAAGGATAATATGCTTTACGTTCGGAATATAATAAATGTAATTAAGGAAAAAAACGAAATGTATTTTTTATTTTTTTATGGAACGGCGCCAGAATTTATGGAATTCGGCGTTACCCATAAATAGGATTGGAGCCAGATTAAACGCTTTAATTATGGTAAAATAGAATATAAAGCTTATAAGTATAAGAAACTTAAAAAACCACAATAAAATAACTGGACCCCCGTATTAGAAAAATAACCCAGAAATAATTAAGGAAATAATAATAAAGCTATTAACATAATTTAAGCGAAATACGAATTAAGTTTATAAAAAAATTTAATAAGGATTATTATAATAAAAAATTCGACGAAAAATACGAAAAGTTAAAAAGTTAACTTAATAAATATTACGAACATAATAAAAAGCGTTATAAAGATAATTACGCGAATACCAAAATTAAGCAGAAATATTTTATCCCGGAATATTTAACCAATACGGCAGAATGTACGCTGTATATTATCGACGACGAGAATATCCCGATTACGAAAAATGGAAATAACATATCTACGTACGAATTACCCGTATATATTACGAAGGATTCAATTTTTTAAATCGTACCGGACATAATAAGAATAATAAGTAATGGTATTAATAATTTCGAATTATAACCCTAGAAAATATCTAATAATTGGCCGAAGCGGAAAGCTAGCCCGAAAAAAGGCAGTGCCCGTAAAAAAACCCCTTTCGTTACTATAGATGGTATAATTACTAAACGGAAAAGGAATTAATCCAATATACGGTAAAAAAGCATTATTAAAAAGTTATTACGGACCTTTATTTCGAATTAGCATTTATGGTAAGTTTTTATAAAAGGAAAGTTATTAAGGGAAAAATACGTTAATTTATAGGAAATTTTTAAAACGACAGTCGAAACGACGTAAAATAGGATATAGTAACAAACATAAGAAAATAATTTATTTAATAAAAAAGGAATTATAAAAAAATTAAAAACAATTAATACGACTTAAAGGGGCAGTACGCCGGCAATAATAATAAATATAGCAGCTTAACGAATTAAATAAAAAAGCATAAGTAAAACATAATAAGTTCGAATAAAAATTAAAAGAAAAAGGTTATTTATAAAAAAGCTGTAACATAACGAAACCTAAAGGAATTAAAGTAAACTTTTAAAAAAGGCTTTAAACGTAACGATAAAAAACGTTAACAACTTTATTATTTTGGAAATACGAATTAAAATATATTAATATATTGTAATACTAAATTGCGGAGCTTTAAGCGGAAATTATATTATATCGGATATAATTAATAAGTTTAAATTGCCATAGAGATATAAGTTAAAGTTTTACGTAATGATAAATATTAAATGTTAGGAATTTGTTTACGATAATAGAAAAATTATACGCGAAATTAATTACCTTAAGATTTTTATTTAAGGATAATATTAGATAATTAATTTCGATATCGTGTTATTCGAAATTTACGATATAATCTTAGGATTATTATGGATACGTTAGTACGGAATTTTAATTATTAGAAAAAGTGGCCAAATAAAATATATTGTATTTTGTTTAATAAATTGCAAAAAAGAAATTAAGACATTAATATTCGATTAATACTAACGATAAATATAAGCATAAAGATAAGACAAAAACCTTATTACTTAAAAGGATAAGATATAAGAAAAAAACGTGTATTAAAAAAATACGACGGATTATGATTATTATTAAAGCGAAATTAAAATAATTAAATAACAATTTATAATAATAGCAGTCCAAATCATTAAAAGATTTAATAAACATATTACCACAATATAATAATTAGAAGTAACTTTTTAAAAAAGAACTTAACACCAAATTACAAGAACATAGCGAATAAAATTATAAGATAATCCTTAAAACAGGATTTTCGACAAAATTTTACTTTATTTACATTTTTAGCAGAAACGGATTATTTACTTTTAAAAAATAACTAAAAAAATCGGTTATAGAAAAAATAAATTCAACTTTCGATATTACTAATAAAATACTTTATATTTTTCGTACTAAAAAAACGAAAGATTACAGGTTATTAGTAATTATATATAATTAACCAACATGATTATCACAAATTAAATATTATTACCCTTAATTCCGGAAATACAAAATTAATTTTATAAAGCGAAATTATTTATAACATTCGATTTTAAAAATAAATACAGTTTTATTAAAATTAGAAAAACATATAAATAAAAAATAGCCTTTAAAACGAAATGCGGATTATTTGAATATTTGAGTATATTGATACAACTTACGAACGTATTAGTGACATTTTAACGGATAATAAATTATGTGTTGCGAAATATATTAATATTTTCGTCTTTATTATCTCAACGACATTTTTATTTTTTCAGAAACGGAAAAAGCATACGTAAGATATATTTATAAAGTTCTTTAAGTTTTATAAAACGTAAAATTATTAGTTAATGTAAAAAAGAGTTAGTTTTATAAATACAAAAAAAATATCTGGGATATATCATTACCCTAAAATATATTCAGATGAATCTTTAGAAAATCGTTATAATCCTAAAATAACAGATGTTAATAATGGTTAAGGGAATACAGATAGTCTTTGGATTTATTAATTATTATAGGAAATTTATTTAAAACTTTCATATAATAATTATATTCTTAACGGATTTTACGAAAAGAAATTTAAATCAATGCTAAATACGGAAAAAGCATTTCAAAATATTAAAAATGTAATTATTAACGAAATAATATTAATTATATACGATTTAAACTCTTTTATTAAGCTAAAAACCGATATTTCGGATTCCACGTTAAGCGTAATAATCCTATAACGGATAATTAAGGCAAATTATACCTTATTATATTTTTTGTATTAATTAAAAAACCCGAATTTAATTATGGTATTCCAAATAAAGGATTTATAGCTATTATTATGACATTTCGAGAATTTAGGTATTTCTTAAAGGGAAATTTGTACCAGATTAAGGTTTATACAGATTATCAAAATTTTACCCGATTTATTACGATTAGAGAATTTACGAAACGATAATTAAGATATGCGGAAAATTGGCGAACTTTGATTTCGTTATTATTTATAAGAAATATTTAAAAAATCATAAAATAAATACCTTAAGAAAACAACCAAACTTCGAAAGGAAATTTTTAAAATTAGCCATATAATTTATAATACGATTATAAAAAATATTTATGCTTATAATAAATTACGATAATATAAGTTGTGCCCTTTAATATGTATCAACGGATTTAATAATATAGCGATAATCTCCCAGAAAACTAAAAAACAAATGAAATACAAATTCCGAAAAATACCGAAAAGATTTAGTACGAAATATATACAAATATCAGCTATACGGATATCCAGAAATTCATAAAACTTTAAAACGATTTTAACGTATGTATTCCTTTTTTAAAATAAAATTAACCGCACAAAACGGTATCGGCAATACGATATTTGCGTTAAAATAAATATTTGACGATATAAGTTATACGAAAAACTACAGCTATTAATAATTACAAAATAGTTATAACATTTAATTATATTCGATTTTATTATAAAATCTTTTATATTAAAAAATCTAGTTCCGAGAACATATTATAATAATATTTTCGTAATCGTCGACGGATTTACGAAATTTGCTTATTTTTATTATATCACGAAAATATAAATGCCGAATAAATAATATATATATTCTTTAAATATATTTTTATTACGTACGGATTATTAAAAAAACTTATTTTAAATAAAAGATCGATATTTGTAATTAAGTTTTAACAAATTTTTATAATACAAATCGGCTTAAATTACAGATTATTTAACGTATTTAAACTTTAACGAAAAGAAAAAATGAAACGGATAAATTAAGTTTTAGAAATTTACTTACGATATTTTGTTAATTACGAATAAAATAAATAAATTAAGAAGTTGTTAATCGTATAACTGGCTTATAACATCAGTTATTATAAAAATATTAAAATAATATTAACGAATATAAATTTTGATTTTAACCCGGAAATTTGCAACAAAGTATATAACGATAAATTAATTAATATTACAATAATTTTTATATCAAGGTAATTGCGATAATTATATCAAAAAACAAAAATAAAACTATAATTGGTACAAAATTAAATAAACAAATATTATAACTCAAACAGGGTTTAAAAATTGACTTTCGAAAAGAGGCAAATATTTTTTTGTCATAAAAAACATTTAAATAAAACAACCTAATAAAAATTCCGATTTTAAATATATTGGTCGGTAAAAATGCGTCAACAAAGTCTTAGAAAATAATTATTACTTAAAGGTTTTATTAAGAGGTAAATTTTATTTAATTTCTTATGTTTTTTTAGTCGAATTAATAGCAGATATAATTAACGTATATGCGGTATAAGACGATATTAAGATAAAAAATAAATAAATATACGAAATAAAAAAAACTTTGGACATACGAAAACGAAACGGATTTACCCAGTACTTAATTAAAAAAAATACCCGGATTCCGAAAATATCTAGGAATTTGCCAAAAACCTTATTAACGTTTAGCGCTTATTAAAAAACTTTTACTAATAACACCGAAATTAGCAAGGTTAAAAATCCTTTAATCGGTAAACGACTAATCGATAGAATTAAGGTTAAACCAGTCGAAAGGAATTACAGCCTATACCGATATAACCTGGGCGGCTTTTAATTCGGCCTGTTTTTCTTAACATTCCAATTTATCTAACTTTTCCAGGGACCCAAACCTACGAAATAACATACGTATTATACGGTTGGACCATAATTTCTTTTATTTTCAAAAACGGCGAACCTTGGCCTACGCTTATTCCGTTTTTTCCTTAGCTTTTTTAAGTTCCGTTTTCATTTTAAAGTAATTGAAAACGAATTTTTTAAGTTAAAAAATAAAAAAACGGTTAACGTTATAAAAGCTTTAATTCCGTATTATATATTTTTCGTATTAGGAAAAATCCGACAAAAAATACGATAAAATAACAATCCGCGATAAATATAATAAAAATACATAAGTAAATTTATAATCCGAAAAATAATTAATTTGAGTAAATTATTTCGTTTTTTAATTTTTCTGGTAATCGGCTTTTTAAAACGACCCGATATAATGGCAAAAAAAAAACTTACAAAAAAAAGATTTTTCGAAGCGAAAATTATAAAAAGGAAAAATCGTATTATAACATGATAAATTGCGGCCTCGGAAAACGGTCCTAATAGGAAAATAACTAAGCCATATAAGTCGAATTACGTAATAGCTTAATAAGATCGATTATAAAGCCCGTAAAACTAAGTTCCACAGGATTGATCGTAAAGCCCATAAAGCCAAGCTGAATAAGATCAATCGTAAAGCGTTTAAAACCAGACTCGATAAAATCGATAAAATAAAATATATACGCTTATTATTTCCATAGTTTAAATAGCATCAGTTTGCAATTATAATATCGTTATCTAAGGGACCCTTGGAATTACGAGACGTAATACGATTACTATATCTATTGCTCAGATTCCCACGATACTTCTGCCAACATAAACCCGTACGACTAAGATTCAATAGTTGGTTAAACCCCCTAGCCGTCACAAATATAGACATAAAATTACGATAAATACGTTACTGTCCAAAGAATTAAATACAAAAAAAGGCATTAATGAAAATTACGAGGTATTGTTATTAGTATTAAAGCAAACTTTAAGTAATTAAATAATACTTTAAAATAATAGCCTGAAAAGGTAAAAAATCTAATTAATATACTACTATAATATTACTAATACAAACAAATTTGTAAAAACGATTTGATAAGAAAGTACTAGAATATAATGAATAAAATTATAAAACAATTTAAAAAAAAAAGCTTATTTACAAAGTTCTACCCTAGTTATAATGTTAATTAAAACGAATTACGTATTTTTAAAGAATATTTGGAAAATCAGTTATACCAAGGATAAATTTAATTTTTAAAATCATGTATAAAGTATTTTATGTTTTTCGTACTTAAAGAAATAACAAATTACGATTTATAGTCGATTACTAATAATTAAATAGTATTACTATTAAAAATCGAACATTATTACTTTTAATTATTGAAATAAGAAAACCAACTTTAGAAAACTGAATAGTTTAAACTATTCGATTTTAAAAATAAATACAACCTTATTAAAATCAAAAAAGGATATAAATAAAAAAATAATTTTTAAAACGAAATACGGACTGTTTAAGTACTTAGTTATATTAATAGCATTTATAAACGTGCTAGCAACATTATAACGGATGATAAATTATGCATTACGAAAATATCTCGCCGTTTTTATTATGTGCTACTTCGATAACATTCGCATTTACTCGAAAACGGAAAAGACATATATAAAATACATTTATAAGGTTCTTTAAGCGTTACAAAATGCCAAACTATTAATTATTACAGAAAAACGTTAGTTTTATAAATAGAAAATAGAAGATTTAAGATATATTATTACCTTAAGATATGTCACGATAAATGTAAAAATATCGTTGTAATTACAAAATGACAAACGTCAACGACAATTTAAAAAGTACAGGTATTTCTCGGATTTGTTAATTATTATAGAAAGTTCATTCGAAGCTTTAGTAACATTGCTATACCCCTGATTAACATTATTAGGAAGGAAAAAGAAGTTAGATAGACATCACGGAGAGGAAAAACGTTCCAAGAAATCAAAAAATATAACGATAATTTAGCAGAAAATAAAAAGACAAACGAGCTACAAGTTCTAGAAATATATTAGATAGACCTAGTACGCGATATATATAAACATGAACTATATAAAATAAAGAGATTTACAAAACCGTAAAATGATTTTAAAGTATTTATTATTTTCCTAAGATAAAAACAAAAATTTAAAAAGTACGAAAATAGTGTGACCGTCATATTAAGGCCAAAATATAACGATATAAACCTTATAGAAAGCTTTAACTATTAACAATTTCAAAAAGACTATAGGATTCGATTATTATGAATTTTATTACCAAATTTCCCTTATCCAAAAATCTAACGACAGAAATATATTACGATAGTATTTTCGTCATAATCGATGAATTTACAAGGCGGTTTTTTATTTTTTACCCTATTAAGAAATTACTAATACCGAATAAACAACATATATATTTTCTAGAAATATTTCTAATATCTTTGGACTATTATACGAAATTACTTTTAATAAAAAACTATGTTTATTGCTAAATTTTAACAAATCCTTAGAACATAAATTAATATAAACTCTAAGTTGTTTAACGTATTATATCTTCAATGAACAAATAAACGAAACGGTTAAATTAAATGTTAAAAGCGTATTGAAAATATGATATTAATTACTACCAGAATAACTAAGATAAAAGCTTACGTATTACTTCATTAACTTATAATACGAGTTATTATAAAAATCTTAAGATAATTTTAAAAAATACGAATTTGGATTTTATACCAAATACTTATAAAACTATACATAACGGATATATTATTGTCAAAATAATATTTACGTCGAAATAGCTTAAGTAATTATATCAAAAAACAAACCTAAAATTAAAATTCATATGTAACTAAATAAGTAAATATTACAACCAAAAAAGGTTAGAAAAATTAGTTTACATTATTACAAAAAATATTCAAATAAAAAACCTAGCAAAAAACTCGATTTCAAAGATATTTATCGATATAAAATTATTAAAAGAATCTTAGAAAATAATTATTTATTAAACCGTTTACCTAAAATTAAATTTTATTCAAACTTTTATATTTTTCCTGTTAAGTTAATACTAAACATTATTAAAATTTATACAGAACGAAATAATATACAATTAAACAAATAAAGGCGTATATAAAGTAAAAGAAGATTTTTATATAAAAATATAAATATATTTAATATTTAAATAAATTAAAAAATTATTGAAATTCAGAAAACACTTAGAAGCTCTCTAAAAACCTTATTAACGCCCAATACCTGTTAGAGATTTTTTATTAACAACGACGAAATTATTAAAAAAGGTTTGTAATTAAAATTAATAAAAGATTCATCGTATAAACCAAAACTAACCAAATTAAAAAAGATAAGGTCTTACGTTAGTACAATTACGGCGGCCTTAACGACAATCTATTTTTCTTTTTACTTTTATTCATTTAATTTATCCAAGTACTAAAAGGTATATTATATTATTACCACATTTTTAAATCAAATTAGATATTTTTATTTACGCAATGAGATAAATTATGTTAAAACCTTATATATTTTGTGTTAATATTAACGTTAAATTTCGAATTTATAACAATAAAAATCTAACAAACGTTATTTCGCTAAAGTCTTTTCGCGTTTGAAACGTTAATATTTACAACGAATATTTTAAAAACAGAAACAATAAAATACCTATCTTATCGGAAGATCGGCCGCGTACTACATATTTCTTATAACGCAAAATACTTTTCATCATTTCACATTATAAACCTTTTGAAAAATATGAAAAATAAAACATAACTTTAAAACCAAACTTTTTAAACGCTTTTACTAGATCGGTACAACTAACTATAAAAGAACAAAGTTTCCAAAGAATTTTAAAATACGAGAGGCCATAATAAAAAATGGACATTTATCGAAAAGGAAATCTTAAAATAAGATTTTGGGAAAAAGGACATCGTACTACGATTTAACAAACCCAAGCCTGCGAAAACGGTCATAATAATAAGGATAATACGATCTACCCTGTAAGTTACGTAACAAATAAATATCAATGGGTTCGTAATTACTAAAAATTATAGTTATTTCAAACGACGTAATTAAAAATAATTAATGAATAAAAAAACCATATATACATTCATTATTTCTATAATTTAAATAATTTCAACTTATAATACAACATCGTTATCCACAATACCGTGAGTATTACGAAACGTAACCAATTACTATATCTATTGTTCAAAATCCCACGATATTCCTGCTAACATAAACCCGTACGACTTAGATTTAATGATTGGTTAAACCACGGAGCCGCTACATTTAAATACGTTAATCTATTAGTAATGTTCATTGTTAAAATAAATTATATATTTTAATTTCGAAAAACCGTATTTTGCAATAGATTGATGCGTAGTTACTAATAGATTTCGAACTTAATAAATTTTGTATTTGTTAGCGAATTTAATAAAGTTATATAATAAATGAGAAACTATTAAGCTATGTATAAAAACGATTAAAGCAAACCATAAATATATATCAAAAGCTGTATAAATCTATACTCTCTTAAAAACAAAATTATTTACGATTAGAAATAAAATATTAATATAATAATTAAACAAAAAGTACTTACTGCTAAATTACTTCTGGTATTATTATAAATTTATATAACAAGCTTCCAGCTACATTACAATATAAATACCATATCGCTTAAATTTTAATATACTATATCCGTTATAGTTTCTATCAAAATCTTTATCAGATCTATGATATTTACGATACTTAAAATATATAAAAATATAGTACAAACTACAATTATCAATATTTTAATAATTTTAAAAACTTTAACAGTTAATTTCAGCGTTTAACTTTCAAATATTATTTCATTCGCGAATGTGTTAGCAATAAACTGTAAATATGTTATACTAGAAACTGGAAAATTACAAATAATAATTTACATAACTGTTATAAACTACGAAAGAATTTTAAAACTTCGATAAAAAATCGATATTAATAAAAGCGGAATTAAATAATTTATAATAGAATCAACCATTAAAAAGTATATAATTTAAAGTAATAATTTATTATTTAATTTAATTTAATTTTAGGTTTAGAGTTAGATTTACGTGCAAAATATTTTAATATCATTATATTAGTATTTTAATGTAATAAGTTTTAATATCTACTTTTTGTAAATACCGTTTTAGAAGATTTCACTTATATTATATAAAAATTATAATATTTATTCAATAGTAGTACAATATACTTTATTAAAAGCTTATTATTATAAATTTTACTTATGTATTATACTAATAAGGATTTTGATTATAAATTAATACAATTAAGCGTTTATTATAACACTTATTATATGTATTGAAGTTAATAGTTTCTTTAAACTTTTTATGATCGTGTATTTAGGTAGGAAATTAATTCAAAACATGGGGTCCAAATACTAGTTATTTTCCTATTTAAAAAGTCGGCCCCTTGAAAAAAAAAGATAAGGGCGGGAGGGAGAGGACGATATAACAATCCCCGTTCACTCTTCGTTCCTCAGTACGTTGACACGGGGGCATATCCGACAGGCACTATTCTTCCTGGGTTTGCGGGTCATACGGGGCTTGTGTTCTGCCGCGATAGGATTATGAGGTGGGCAATGTGGTGGTGGCACCCTCGTCTTTCAAATCACCATGCGCCCCTACAAAACAATGCCCTCAGTAACGACGAGATAAACGATGAGTTAAAGCTTGCACGGTTTAGCTTGGTCGGCATTTGTAAATTATCTATCCGTTAAGCTAATGGTATGGTTCATTTTGCATCCTGGCTGATATTACGAATGCGGGCCTAAGACCGGTCTTCGCACGGCCCGTCGGTCTCCGATTAACGACGCGACTCCGTTAGCTACCTCGGTGACAATATTCGCGTTGCCGATGGATTTATTACATAACATGAACTCCAAACAGAATACAGCAGAATGTGTTTTCTATAAGTATGGCCCGTTATGAGCGCCCGGTGGGCAAACTTGAGTATCTACTGCGTCATCACTGCTGCTCTCTAGCCATGGACCCAGCAAAGCAAAAGAAACATTTATATTCATTGGAGAGCACACCTAAACCTCAGTCCTATAACTTGACTCTGGCCGACCAGGAACACATTGCCAAAATGACCGTCGGCACGAAGCCCACACAGCCGCGCTACTGGCTTATTACTTCGCCGCGAACCGCTTCGAATATGCTCGTCAAAATTCTGAACTTGGATGAGCAGGGCGTACGACCTGCGGAACACGGCGGATACTTTTTCCTGCCGGCGGGTATGAAACGCTTCGCCCAGGTCGACTCCATGAATACATGGACGGAAAACCAGCGCACCGGGATGTACGAGGTCCATCAGCAGTGCTTCGACAACCTTCAAGATTACATCGCTAAGGCGGAAAACGAGGGCCAAATCATCTACGTGAAGGAGCATGCCATGCTTCTGAACGACCCTGTCAAAGAAAACGCATATGCGCACGGTCATGATGCGGGCGAGTCGAAACCGCTAAGAGTGCGAGGTCTAGAGGACCATTCCCGCTCAAAGCTAAACCTCACTTCTCTGCCCGACGCATTCCTAAAGACGTGGAACCCGACGTTCCTGATCTGCCATCCGGCGATGATGCTCCCGTCCCTCTACCGCGCCTTGTTCTCGGATATGGAGGTAGACGGCTTCAAGCGAGGGAAGAAGGATCCAGATTATTCACAAGTGACGCTGCGGTGGATTCGCTCACTGTACGACTTCTACGCGGCCAATTTCCCCGAGGGAAACCCGTGGCCGCTGGTTCTCGACGCCGACGACGTGATGCAGAGCCAGGAGCTCGTCTCGCGGTACGCCGCTATGGCGGGTCTCGACCCGGAGAAGCTGCGGTTCACATGGGAGAAGGTACCGCAGGAGGCGGTCGAGAAGATGTCGTCGATGCACCAGAGGATGCTCAGCTCTATCATGGCTAGTGATAGGGTCGATACGAGCAAGTTGGCTGGCAACATCGATATCGCGAAGGAGGCGATCAAGTGGAGGAGCGAGTTCGGCGAGGAGGCTGGGGCGAAGCTGGAGAGATGGGTTAGGGATGCGATGCCAGACTACGAATACCTGCACTCTAAGAGGCTGAAAATGGAGTGAGAACAGACAGCTATTTATAAAGTCGGAGCTTGCTTATCCTAGCCAGGAAATGGTAATGGGCCGGGTATCACCGTTCCATTATACTTGAGTGTCCGGATTCGGTATTTGACTTTGTCTTCTTAACTCATTCGTGGGTATATAAATCCATTAAAAATGCTTGCCTGCCTTAGCGTGCTTGAGCCTCCCGGACATACATTTGCCAGACAAAGCGTAGTATTCGGATGTTACAACCGGTTCTCGTCTTGAATTTGGAATCCTGTCGACGCGCCGGTCCCGGGGTTGGATGTTATAGGCTCATACTACTAATGTGGGGCGCAAAAAGATGCGTACGTACATGGTCACGCCGAGTACGCCACAGAGCAGAGTGACATAGCGTAAAAATGAGGCTAGTGGCTGCTATATACTAAATTAAGTTCCAGGGAAGTATGTTTAAGGTCTTAATAACGTCTGTAACTAATTTTATCTATAGTACGGCATACCTGGCCGGAATAAAGTTTTTTAGCAACGGATATACTGCAATCGAAATAAGAAATATAGGCAGGCTTTTTGCACTCGATTTCGTAAATAGGTATAGTTAGTTAAATGACCACATGAGCCTACAGTTAAGTTTATAGTAAGGTAATATAAAATAAAGACGAAAAAATTTTAGATTATATTGCTAAACTATTTTAATATATCTAATTATAATAAAGCATATCGATTTATTATTACTCTTTTCAGAAAATTTAAGCTGAGTATATAAGTTAAACTGCGAATGAACAAAATATAAATGTTAAAGCGTTAAAAAAGAAAATAAGCTATTAAAAACGAAGAAAATATATAAGCGAATTATATACAAGATTTAAAGTTAAAAAAAGTTAAAAATATTTATTATTAATTATTACGCATTGTTAAAACGATAAAGCTATATATATAACAAAATAGTTTTCTAGTTTATCAAAAGTAGTGATTCAAAGTAATTGGAAAGATTAACTACATATAACTTTAATAGAATAAATTAATAACTTAGTTGTATTAAAACAAGGCATATAATACTGGCCAAAGGTTTTAGTGCGTAGATGAAGCTGGCGCCGATTTTATAGCGTTCGTATATATAAATAAACATTTTCTCCAATATTTTAAAATATTTTCTAAAATATAGATTAAATGTTATAAATTATCATAGAATTTATATTGATGGTTAATAATATCTTATTTATTGTAATTTGTTATACAAATAAGTCGTTAATATAAAAACTATAAATAATGCGAACTTTATATTATACGTAATATAGTTGTTATAAATATCGAAAGTTATACCACCAGGTTTTAAAGATCTTTTATAAATTATAATTCAAGGCATATTATAATAATTAAAAGTTTGAAAACCATAAAATTCATTCATTACTAATGAAGAAATTAGCGGAAATGATATATAATTCTTTTATATTTAAAGGTTCTTTTCACTAAGAGTAAAAGCTAGTGTTCTAGCTTTAAATAAAGCAAGTTTGAAAAAGTTTTCAAATTTTGAAAATCGTTAAATTATATTATTACTATATTATATGTATTTGCTCTAAAACAAAACGTAAATTATCGTTTAACTAATATGGTATTTTCAAGAAAATCTTATATTAATCAAAGTTTATTATCGAAATATAAAACAAGTTTACTTCAACATTGTGCTATTTAAAAACATTATATTTAACTTTTTATATTTGTTCTATTGTTGTGAAGAGAGTTTCCTAAAAAAAAGACATAAAAATTAAAAGTCGAAAAGCGAACAAAACGTGGAGAGTATTATAAAAGACTATATACGCAAAAGTTAAAGATATAGGCTATAAGGGTTTTATTAAGAAATCTAGAAATCACTTCAAAAAATGCGTAAAAGCAACTAACTCTATATGCAAAAACTACGAAATTAACGTTATATTAATTCAATTATTAAGACCTCTAACTCGTAACATTGCTCTTTTCTTTAAATCTAATTTTCGTTCCTTTTCCGTTTTATAGTAAATGTTTATTCGTAATATCTTTTTAAAAACGTTATTTCAAAAAGGCGATATTTGCAAATTTTAATCGGAAAGAGTTTTCAACGATTACGAGAAAATTACGTCGCGTATTTTACGCTCGTACATCTTGAGCGCTTTATGTCTTATTCGTTTATATTTAATAATCTTCTTCTTTTTTAAACTTGTTAACGCGTTGCATATATCGAATTATTCCCTTCACTTCTCGATTATGTTATATAATATAGCTATTAGTAATCATTGTTTTAAAAATTACGAACATCTAGTAAATATTTAATAATATATATACATTAAATTTTAGGTCTCTGTTTTTTGAAATTCGTTTTTCATTAAGGTCTGGTTGTAGTATATTTTAAATAATAACCTTTTGTTTATTACAAACGATTTGATTTTTATATTTTCCATAAGGTTACTGTTAAAAAATGTTATAATATACGAACTCATCGCAATAAATGCAGTTAAATTACACGTGTTCAAATAATAAAAAGAAATTATTAGCATTAATCTTAAGTACTGAGTTATTTTTTGTAGCTTTTTAGGTTTCGGCGTTAGCGTATAATATTCGTCAAAAAGCTTTCTCTTCATTATGTAAAATAGTTTTTTCCAGTAAATTCAAAATGTTTTTCAACTTTGAAATATTTTTAATATTGCTTTAAAATTAATCAGCCTTTCATTTTTTCAATTCTTTTAAACATTGTAACTGTATAATTTAAAATAGTTTTTAAATACGACTTGGTGAAAAATATATATACATATATGGCAAACTTGGTATTTATTTAAAAAGTTAAATGTTAATAATTGTTTAGATATTAAGAAATTGCGGACAATTATCGCCAATTGTTTTACTGTTAACGAATAGTTTTTTTTATTTATTTTTAACTTTTTAATGTGATAGTTCCACGGTTTTCTAACCTGTAAATGGTTCGATAAATTTACTAGTACAATATTTCGCTATTTATAGCGAATAAACTACGAACGAATAACGAAAAGTTTGTAATAAAAAAAATCTTCAATATATAAGAAGCTGTATAAAAAGAAGTTGAAGATATAAACGGTAACAGATTTATTAAAAGACTTTTTTCTAAAAGAAATAAGAATATATAAAAGTACCTAGTTATATATATAAAAGCCACGAAATTAGCTTTACGCTAATTATTTAATTCGCATCTTTAACTCATAACAACTATAAATCTTTAATTAACAAAAAGCAACAGTTATAAAAAACGAAATAAGCGATTTATAAAAAGATATAAAAACAAGTTTAAGTAATAACGATAATAAAGCTAAAAAGGAATTCTTATTAGCCGAAATTTAAAAGTGTTTAAAAATAATATAATATAAAAATTATGAAAAGGTAGAATTACCCAATATATATCAAATATTTCAATGCTAAAATAAAAGAAGTAAATATTAAATTTCCAACCATACAATGCGAAATATATCTAAACTATAACAATATAATATATACGACGAAATGCGATCGAAATTATCGAAAAAGTTATTAAATTAGGGCTTATAAAAATCACGGATTCAAAATAGAATTGGTAAAAGGATATTACGAATATACCTATAGTGCGTAACGGGCTAAAGTAAAAATATATTTTAAAATGAAGATGTTTTATAAATTTAAGAATTTAATATAATAATTAAGTTTGCCCCCTTCTTATAGAATTTAATGATACTACTTATTATTTGTAAATATACTTTAATCGCGTTGAAAAGTCTTTGTAAACTACTTATAGATTTCTATTAAATTGTTATATATGTAATCTCTGTTTAAATATATTTTTAAAGATCAAATTGAAATTTATTAAAAATATCGCGTTTTATAAGAAAAAGATAATCACTCGCAAATGTCTATATTTAGGTATTTTATACTAACTAACTTAAATAATATAATTAGTTTCATCTTCTTATTTAGAACTGTTCAATAATTCTGTGATATATTTATAAAATAATATGAAATGGTGATGTATGCACTCCAATATTCTTTCAGTAAAATGCGTATATTATATTTTAATCTTTTATTTTATTTCTATTATTTATTTTCTTTTTATTGATAAAGTATGTGTTTATTCAATTGTTTCTAAACGCGTTAAACCTCAGGTTTTTTAATAATTACAAAGAATATAATTATAATAATAAATGTAATTATTTAGTTTCGTGTTAAATAATACTTAGTGATATATTTGGCGTTATAATATAATTAACATAAATATACATAGCATTATCGATAAAAGGTAAATAGGTAAACTATTATACCAAAAGATTAAATATATTAAAGAGCTCAAATTAAAAAGGAAATCCAGATATACAAAAAAATCGATAATATTAAATATATTATGTTTTTAAAACAATTTGTATTTATAATGCAATAATAATTAAGTTTAGAACTATTTTAGATTTTAAGTATAGAATTTCGTTTAATTTAACAACCTTTGTTATATAGTAAACTTTTATTTTATTATCTGAGATATATTTAAATATAAATTATAAATTTTCATATCAAGGCAAATATATAGGAAATTATAACGTGATATAATTTGTACGATATATATTATATATAGTAATTTCTAATAGCAGAATTAATTTGTAGTTTTTGTAATCAAGACACATTATAGCTTAGTTTTATAAAGCCTTACTTTAATATCGATTAATACGTAATTGCTTATAAGTTTCAATTATGATAACCCTTATACTCGCCAACTAGTTCGACTAAATTAGATAATATAATTTAAGAAAGATTAAGTTTTATACAACAAATCTTAAGGATAAACCTTGAAAGTAAGTCTTAAAAGTAAACCGTAAGGGTAAGCCTTAAGAGTAAACTTTAAGTGCGTCTAAAAGACTTTGTAAACCTATATTATTTTACGGTTCGATCGTTTTACAGTTATGAAAAAATGTTAATACAATAATTAGATAACAGAATTTGATATTCAATTCACTTTTTAAGATACTATTAACTAAAATATTATATCGTAACATTCCGGATATATAATATCGATAATCAGTTTTAATAAGTTTTTTAACGAAATTATTTTATTTACGGTAATTAAATATTATAAAATTATAGAATAAACGAAAAACGTTGATATCTTAATTGATTTAAATAATTTAGAGTCAAAAGTTTAATTTCTATTTTTAATATTCAGATACGACTTTATTTACAACATTAACGATAATCGATTGATATAAGAACTTATGTCGAATAATATAGCAATTATAACAGAATTATTAATAAACCTGGAAGTGGAAAATTATGAAGTAACAAAGGTACGACGCTAACTACAATATCAAAAGGCCAGCAATTCCAAACTCTAATTGGGGTTTGGACACCCTAATCCACTTTATAAGAACTAACTGTACATATTATCATAAAAATAGTAACGAGTTTAAAAATTTCACTATTCAGATTCTGATACGAATTAATGACGATTACGAACATTGGTTTTATCGGCTAATTCGGACGACAAAAACCTTCTAAAACTCGGATAAAAATCGACGTCGAAAAAAGCTAAGGAAACGACATAAATAAGAGCTAAAAGAACGATTACATTATAATATTTAATACTTCTTATATGAAATAAATCTTTAATAATATTGTGATAATTTAATACAAAGCGTACTTAAGCTGTATATATTTTAATAAAATAATATATTAAAATAACGCGCACACTTATTTAGCAATAATTTATGTATCTTCAATATATAAAAAATATATTATTTTATTTTATATCAGTTATAAGATATATATAACTTTCAGCGTTTTTTTCAAGTGAAAATAAAGACATAAAAGATAATTATAATATATAATTTGTACGATAAATACTACGCTTAGCATGTTTGTATGCAATAATTATTATTAAAATTTACGATTAAAATAAATTATGCTCTAATTGTTAACGGCTTAGTTTAAAGCTAATTAATATATAATTATTAATAAACTTTACCTATAATAAACTTTCTGCTTATTAATTATTGTATTAAGTTAAATATTACAATTTAGAAATATTAAGCTTTATACTACAAGTCTTAAGAATAAAGTATAAATATATATTAAAACCTTTATGAAATTTCTTCGCTTGTATGGCTAGAAATAACAGACATTAATCAATAAAGCATCAAAAATTTTGATTTTAATCTTTTTTATAATTTTCATTTTAGTTACATTTAATTACGATAGTATACAGTAGAATTTAGGCTGTGTAATACTAATAATCCCTTTTTATAATATTTGTAACGAAACTATTCCTTTTACGATGATTAAACTCTATAAAACTATCGAACGAAAACCAATTGTCGATACTCTAATTTACTTATATAATTTACATTAGACGAATTAATTTCAGTTTTAAATTTTCGAATACGAATTCATTTACGAAAATACCAGTAATAAATCTTTACGAAAACATATATTTAAAAACATGAAATTATGAAGGAATTCCCAGCAAAATTAAGGCAGAAAAATAATAACAGGTTCGAAAGTTTCGAAATAAGGATTTCTGAATGGAATTAAAGAAAGTTACGAACGTTAATATATCTAGTTACTTCGGACAACAAAAGCTGTGTAAAATACCAACAAAAACCGACGTAAATACAAGTTAAAAAAGATAAGCTTAATATAGCCTAGATATTAAGGTAATAATATATTATTTTATTAAGTTTCGCTTATACGCTCATGTTTCTTTTCAAGTTACTAAGGTATTTGATAATATTTTCTTTACATACACGGTAATCGTATAAATAAAAATGGATACAATTATATATTGTGTTTTTGACCTTTATTTTTTATTAAATCTAACTCTATTTTACTCGCTTAACTGATTAATTAATTCGAATTTAATGTCGATAATTAGAAATTTATTTTATTGAACAAACCTTAAAATAATTAGTACTTGAATGCTATATATAAAACTTGCTTCGCTTATTAAATTTAATATTACATTTTATTAACACTTATTTAATTTATTACAAGTTCTAAGATCCTTACTAATATTAGTGGAAATTAATATATTAACATATTTTATATTATTGAATTAAAATATATTTTAAACAAATAGTAGAGCAGTTCTTCAGAGATTACGTAAATAACGAATTTAATATATTTGTATTTTCGGTTATATTATAAACTATACTTTTTTTATAACTGCGCTACCAAGACGAAAGGTAATATAGTCGAAATCGTTTTGTTAATATAAAACATTTTGCTTTAAATACATCTCTTAAATTGAATTTTAAATATAGCCTCTTAAGTATAATTATAAAGTATCGCGTAATATATAGTCGAAATGTAAAGGCCTTGGTTTAATCTTTATATCTAAGATTTTTCATTGTTATCTTTATCAATTCATTTATATATTTTGTACCAAGTTTTAAAAGTATTATTAACGATTTTGATAAGTTATAAATAATATATAATATATATAATACATTATTTTAATAATTCGTATATTAGCTTCATATTGTAATTATAATTTTAATTCGCTTTAATAAACTATTTCTTAAATTAATTTATATATTATTTACGAATTATCTTACACAATAAATATAATAGAAAGAAGAAGATTTAAAACGTTTTATATATTATGAAATAGTTTAAGTTTGAATTTTCTTTTCTTTTGGTTTTAGTTTTTAATAACTTATATACGTTGATAATAAAGGTTAAGTTTTATAAATATAAAAGCTATATTAATATTTATATACTTTGCTTTTAAAATTATTCCTTTTTAATTCGAACCGTATAAACAGGAATATTATTTTATATCAAAATAACATTATAATTTAAGTATTCGAGAAATTATTTGTTAAGATTATGACGATAAATACGGCCGGTGATTTTGTCCCGGCCAGCTTAAGAGTTGTTATCGAAAGCTATTAAGAAATTTCATTTTTTATATTAGTTATTATGTTAAATATTTGCATTTAGCTAGTTTTTTTATATCGAAATTATATATATTTCAATAATAAACAGATTTCTTGTATTATTACAAACTAATTAATAATTAATATAATAATTAAAATACGAAAAATAATATATGAAACACTTTTTGAGGAAAAGCGTATTACGCTCGCTTATTACACGTACGGTTTATATTTATTTCGCTAATATATAAAGCCTTTCGTTGTTATTCGATAAATTTATTACTATAGTCCAAACTGAAAAAAAACATTCACTTAATATATTCCGATACTACAAATAATTGTTAAAATTCGTATTTATATATAATATTTTTTTCTTAAATTAGTACGTTAAAATTTACTTAATAATATGAAAACATCATAAATCGATAAAATTGATAATTATAATAAAAAGTTAAATATAATACATTACTATAAATATCTTTTATAAATTGGTCGAAAAATACGTAAATACTCTAAACATAACGAAAATTAAGTTAACTTTTAACTCGTATAACAATTATATACGTTCTAAATGATAAAAAGTAATATTTCGTATTTTTATTTCGTTTTTGAATAAGGTGACAATTCCTTTCTCAGAGTAATTAGACCTAAATTAAGTTATTCACTTATATTTAAGGATTCAATGGTGTTGGAATTAAAATCGACAAAATACGCCATTCTGTACAGCGAACAGATATTTATAGAGACTTTTACACGTCTACTTTATTACATAAGCGAACAGCCTGAATAAACGAGCGGATAAAAATTGTTAATATTTTAGCTCTTTAATATAACATATGCCCTTTTAATATAAATAACATAAAACTACTTATAAAAACATTTCAAATATATCTTGTTATTTCAATTTGAAAAGGAATATTAAAACTTTAATGATGAAAATTATTATTTTATAAATAATATTATCTAAATTGTCCTAAAAGCCCTATATAACAGTAAATGTCCTCGAATTTACATTATGCTTAATTTACGTAAATTAACGGTACTCGAAAAGAAATCGATT
The DNA here is from genome assembly GCA_004154925.1 of Monosporascus cannonballus. NCBI lineage: Eukaryota > Fungi > Ascomycota > Sordariomycetes > Xylariales > Monosporascus > Monosporascus cannonballus. Next base: position 165,518 of record QJNS01000021.1, read on the forward strand.
ATTGAAAAAGATTTTATTTTAGCTTTAAAAACGTTTTATATTCGATTTTAGAATATTAAAAATATAGCAAAGTTTTTGCTTACATAACGAGTAATAATATATATTATGCTTAATTAAAGATTTAATTTTATTAAACGATAAAAAAGCTTAAATTACGTATCAATCAAAGTTTTGAATTATTTTACAACTTTATACGAAGATTTACAAATATTGTATTAAAAATATTTTCGTTCGAAATACACTTATTAAATACAGCATAATAAATAAGATACAAATAATTTGACTAAAAAAAGGTTTATAATAATTTTTAATAAAAACAAAACAATTTGTTATAAGGAGTAAAAACAGGTATAATATTAAGATATATAAGAAAATCCAGAAAATATGTAATAATATAAATTACTAATATTTAAAATAAATTTTTTTATTTATTATTTTTATTGAAAAACATTAGCGTTTTTATGTTATGGCTGCACCATACCATCACGGCACCAGGGCAAAAGATCGGTGGAATGATCCTAATTGTAGCAATCATTCTGGTGCTTACAGCTGTATATATACTGAAGCTCTTACGGGTGACCAGGCCGTACCATTTTATTACTTTACGAATGAGTTATTTTAATCGCATTAAGGATATATTATCTACAAAAACGAGTCTAAAAGAAATAAATTAGACTTATAATAAAATAAGTATTTTCAAATTAAAACTCGTATTAAAGATTTAAAACTTTTTTTCGACGCTTACGAAAATTGTTATTTGGTTAAATTTGGAAACTATTATTAAATTAACGATGTTTATATCCTTTATATATCTACTTATTTCTTTTATCGACTTTAATCTTATAACCTATTTTGTTTTCATTTAATTTTAAAATGTATTTATTTATTTTATATCGAAGCTCTTATATAGTAATACGGTATTTATATTACGAAAAAAAGATTTTATCGTCGGTGTTATAACCTAACGGTCGGGCCCCCAGAGGAAACCAGCCCCGATCCATGCTAAGAAGTTACGTGACTGGCTCAATGGGCTCAAACGTTACCATTGGTTCAGGGACGTTGAGTCAGTTGAGCTACGGAGGGCTCAAAGGGGCTTAAGGAGACTCAACTAACTAAACACCTTTAAGCCAGTCCAAGACACTTGAGCCAGAACAAGGATATATACGCTTATTATTTCCATAGTTTAGATAGCTTCAGCTTGCAATACTCATCAATACTAATCGTTTGCAATATAACAATTCGTTACCCAAGGCACCCTTGGTAGTACGAGACGTGACACAATTACTGTATCTATTGCTCAGTTTCCCACGATACTCCTGCCAACATAAACCCGTACGACTAAGGTTTAATAGTTGGTTAAACCCCCTAGCCGTTACAGTCGGTTTTAAAACTTATTTAAAATTACCATAATATTAAATGCTATTAAATCCGAATTTGTAAAAATTAAATGTGTTGTATTTGAACTTAATAACATTCCTTTCGAATTAAAAGTTTGAGTTTTGTTTATATTAATTGTTTATTCGTTTATTTGGATTAATTTCATAATTCTCTTACTTATACAAGCTCTTAAAAATATTATTCAAGTGATTAAATAGAAACTCTATTCGCAAAAGAATATTAAAGAATTATGAAGGCAATTCATTGATAAATATAATTAAGTTTTTTAAAAATAGAAAGTAATTCAATATTCTTGTACGAAATTCTGTTTCTAAAAAATGCGATTTACTATACAAAACGAATTATATCTGCAATAAATTCAGACAGACTAAAAACAAACGGTGTTTAAAAAAGAAAAACAATTATTATAGAGAAAATACAGATTTTTATAATTCCAAAAAAAGAAATACAACGGTTCTAATAAGCTCGAACATAGTACGCGTATTTATAAAAAAGTTTTAAAAATATTTAACAATAAAGAATCGAATAAATTTATTTGAATTCGCTATTGTAAATTTAAAAAATATCGGTTCGTTTATTTAAGCTTTTCGCTTATATAGTGTATGACTGAAACAGAATATTTTATTTTATTGTCAAAGATTTAAAATCTGCCTTAGTTATCGTACTTTGTAATCTGTATTAATTTAATTATATTTATCAATAAATATAACTATAATTAATATTGTTTATATAATGGTTCAAAATTTAAATTTTATTTCGCATATAAATATTTAAATTATTGAAAGAATCATAAGGTTAAATTATTCGTTTATAATATATATTAGTAATTAGTGGTTTTAAAAAATATTTTTTACCCTTTCTTTTTAATAATGTTTTTATTAAAGCATTCGGCTGTTCTATACTTTTAGTTATTATTTACGTACTTTTCCTTAGTATTTTAATAGTATAATGTAACGATGTAGATAGCTGCGATTCATAATATTAATACGACTAGTCTTATAAGGTGACCTAAAGTGTATAAACTATAATTAATATTTAGAATAGAAGATTTTTTAGTTTTATAGCTAACGTTACATATTTATTTCTTTTATATATAGTTCGTCTTTGGATAAAAAAAGAAATACTATATTATTTCCAGCTGCATCAGCGGACTTGTAGTAATTATTTTTTAATATAAACGTTTTATATTAAAATTAAATCTTAGGTTTTAGCTCCTGGCATAAAAATATTAAACAGTAATAATTTTAAGTCGCTTTGATTTGTTTTCAGTTTTTCTTTTATTGATATATATAAAATAAAAACTTTATAATATATTACGCTAATATACGAAGTAAGAAACGCAGTTATGTTAATAATAGAACAGTAGTAGCTGTATATATAATATTAATATGTAACGTAATTTCGATTTGATGTTTGTATTTTAAATTAAGATAAATATATGAAAAAATATTATATGATGTAACTTGCAAAATAAATATTATAGTAAATAAATAATAATATATCACTATTTCAGTAATATTTATATAAATTTTATTTTTTATATATTATATATTATATAACTTAAAAATGTCGTTATTACGTATAATCTATATAAATAAAATCAATAAAAAGGAATACCTTAAAATATCTTTTGAAAACCGGTTATATCAAAAAAAAACGAAAAGGTAACGCATATACTAATTACTAGATAAAAGCTTAGTATATTAAGACAAGAAAATAAAAAGAAGTCCTACTGTCTTATTTTTAGCAAAGTATCCAAAATAGATAGAGCGCTTAACTATTGATATCTAACGTCTTAAATAGCTTCTAGCAGCCCTTTTTAAATATATAATAAGACTAAGAAAACGGTCTTCAAACGAAAATTATTATATTATCATGGTTTTATCAATTTAAGCGGAGAGTTTATATAATTTAATATACTGGTATTTAAAAATATATAAAGTGTTCTAAGATCGCGATTAACGTATTATATACAGCTTTAACTTTCTTATAAATCTAGTCGGTGTTTAAGTCGAAATTATTCTTATTAAAATTTGTTTAAAATAAACAGCTATACGTAATTAATTAGCAGCATTTCGTAAGATATAAAGTGTATTAATTACGAACTTAAACAGTATAAAAATTTCATTATTAATAGTATGTGTATATAGATAATTTTTAATAAAAACGAATTTTTAATAGTCAACATCGAAAAATATTACGCTTAAACATATTAAATTATCATTATATAATATATTAAAAGTTTAATAATCTTAATAAATAATACGCTAATTGAAAATAAAGTAATTAAATCTTTATAATAAAAAACATAATAATTATAGTATATTTATTAATTATACTAAAAACGCCTTATTAAAATCATTATAAACCTATTACTTGGGGTCCTAGGTACCGTTATAGGGTACTAGACGTCATTCGCCACCTCGGCGCACTCCGCCTACTCTTAACTGCTGGCGCATTAGATCACGTACGTCGTGGGCCTCGGATGGCGAGGGCGTCGTCGTAATATAATCGCTATCGTTTTAACAAGTGTTTCCATAGCTCCAGGGCTTTAAAGCACTCCTAGGTCTTGCACGGATAATACAAATTAGCAGGGATTTAATCTAGGAAGGGGATTAATATATATTGCCCCATACCGCCCAAGACGCAATGGACGCTTATCTTTGCTTTCCTCTTTCGGCAAAGTTAAAACTTGCCTATTTGGGCCGGCCAAAATCCAAATACGGAAGTCTGTTTAAGGGAACGGGATTCTCAATCCAATAACCCTCGTTTACTCTGTTTGCAAGCTTACTATATTAAAAGAAGGGTGTTGCCCCTTATTTAAACGAATTTTGATAACTTTCCTGAGCCGTCTTAGGTAATACCTAAGAAGAGTGACGATAGGTTAGGTAAGCCGACTGGGGTTGGCAAGGGCAACTTCTGGGGAACGCAATACGAAAACACGGGGTATTAGATGAAATACGAGGTGCTTCAACTTGCACTCTGTTCCTGTACAGTGATTTGTTTGTCACCTCGCATCAGGAATGCAAAAAACGAATATTAAGGGCTATCTAACATAACCGACCCTTAGCGAACCAGGCGGAGTCAGGAACATGTATGCTGCTACGCGATATGACGATATGCGTTTTTTAGCATTAACTGAACTTTCTGCATTATTATATACACATCTCTAACAGTCTAAGCCCCGTCATTCATTGCCGGCACATCATCTAGGTACCCCTAAGCATCACATGCAATCAAACCGTAACGGACGGCATCCACAACAAACATCCTGCCCTCTCTTCAACCGCAAGCCCGACCATCCATCCATGGCACCCCTATGCTAGCTATACCGACATTTTCATTGGGATGGACTTGTGCGGATCGTAGCCCTTCACGACGAAGTCCTCGACGCGCCAGCCGTCCACGACGCCGTCGCCCCTTTCCCGATTGACGACCTCGAGGGTCGGGAAGGCGCGGGGTTCGCGTCCGAGTTGCACGCGCAGCGCGTCCACGTGGTCGCAGTAGACGTGGGCGTCGCCCATGACGTGCGTCAGGCTGCCCGGCACCAGGTCGCACGCGTGCGCCAGCATGTGCGTCAGTAGGGCGTAGCTCGCGATGTTGAACGGCACCCCAAGGCCCATGTCGCACGACCGCTGGTACAGCTGGCAGTGTAGGTGGCCCTTGGGCTTTTCTTGCCCCTCCTCCCATTCCTTGTTCTCCTCCTGGCCCTCTTCCTTTCCTGCGCCGTCCCCGTGGGGGTCGGAATCCGGGCTGCTGCGCGGCCGCCGCGGGTACGACACGTAGAACTGCGCGAACATGTGGCACGGCGGGAGTGCCATCTTGTCGAGGTCGGCGGGGTTCCAGGCGGTCAGGATGATACGGCGGTCGTAGGGGGTGTGGCGCAGCTTGCGCACGACCTCGGCGAGCTGGTCGACGCCCTGGCCCGCGTAGTCGGCGCGGTGGTCCACGTACTTGGCGCCGAAGTGCCGCCACTGGAACCCATACACGGGGCCCAGGTCGCCCTCCTCGCGGTGCGACAGCCCCACGCTGTCCAGGAACTCCCGCGACCCGTTACCGTCCCAGATCTTAACCCCGGCCTCCGATAGCGCGAGCGACGACGTGTTCCCGCCCACGAACCAGAGCAGCTCCGCGACCACCGCTTTCAGGAACACCCGCTTCGTCGTGAGCAGCGGCAGGATCGGCGCCCCCGTCGCCGCATCGCTGAGGGAGAACTTGAGCGGCCGCGGCGCGAAGATCGAGTACGTGCCTGTTCCCGTCCTAAAACACGGCGTTAGAGGGCAGTCGATAGCCCGGAAGGGGCGCTGTGGCAATCGAGGACGGTTGCCTACCTATCCGGGCGGTGCTCGCCGTGGTCGAGGATCTCCTGCACGAGATCCAAGTATTGGTATTCCTCATGTATCTTCTGAGTCGAGATCCCGTTCCACCTCGCGGGAGCTTCTGGTACTGGTGCAGCCGTCATTTCTGTTGTTCCTGGGGCCATTGTGTCTTGATGATCTGGGAAGGCAGAAACACGTAGCTGGTGTTGAAGAAGGTACGAAATATGCGACGCGTCGTGGAGACGCGTTGGGGAGAGTTTAATGGAATTCTTGGAGTGGAGGGGCAACTGGCAGGGGTGCCAGTGCTAGTGTTTAGTGGGGGATAATGTCGGATATAATCGGACATAGGAGTCAGTTAACATGGACTGTCCCCCCTTTTCTCCCATGCTTTCTCACCTTGCTCATTCAGCATTTTGGTCCCCTACAGTGACGGCGCTAAGTTGCACATTAGTGATGTCGATGTCCTAATGCGATATACCAACAACTCCAATCCAGTATATATGCACCAGGTTGTATCACGTATGCGTGCTCAATGGATGCCAAATCACGCCATAAAACATAATGCCACTAGATTGAGAGGCGTAAGTTATAACATCTGAGAGAGGAGGTCTGACTTCACCACGTCCTCGAGTTAATGATACCCGATCCCGCCCATGTGATTTTCTATATCTAGTTTTCCTCGCAATATCCTCACTTGAAACCGTCACCAGTCAGTCCTCCAATCCAGTTGTCCTGTCAGCATTTTAAGTACCACAGCACGGCGACCACCCCCGGTTGGACATGTAGGTACCCACATAGGTATGAGAGTCTTAACACCAGGAACACCAGGCAGGTTATGTAACTGCATGGCTCTCCTAGACCTTCCATAGGCTCGATGTCTGGGGTAATGGGCAGCAGTCCCCTGCTGGAGCTGGCGAGTTTTCACACTTACCAGAACCCAGCATGGGTGTGTGTGACTGCTGCATAGGAAGTGTGAAATACCTCAATCTGTGCCTTGTCTTTCGAGGTCTTTCATGTTGGATTCAAGCCTGGAAACCTAAGCCTACCCGACCCGAGTTCGCGCACAACTTATAGCAGTCAGGGGCACACGCTGTTTGTTGCCACTATTGGTTAGCCCTAATATGTATATATGATAGTTACAAGGCTAGGCAGCCATTAATTGTGGATGTAGCATTCGCAATTCGTTTATGTGAGACGAGCACTAGTCACTTTTATTGACTGCTGGCAAGCTGATCGGATTGTCAGCAGAAGGTTACAGGTTGATGCTGCGGGCGTCAAACCTGTATCGTATAAACGCCCAGTCCGTAGAGGCCCGATTTGCACACGCAATATATACTTTTACATCACCAATTAGTAAAATGCAATTGGCCTTTTCTACGACCACTACTGGCTGGCAATTTAAATCAGCCCAGCAACAATCGTAGCCAAGCCTTTTCCCCTTGTAGCCATCCTGTCGACCTAGCAACAACAGGCTGACCTTTAAGCTCTACTTACGACAGCCTCAAACGAGTATAGTTCATGGCGACGTTCCTCGTACGATAGTGTCACACGCTATAAATGACTACTTTTCAATCAAGCTATATCCGGAAGTAGGCAGAGGGCTTCAGCTCTTTGCCGCACAGAAAATCACCAAAAGTCCTCGTGTTCTAGCTGAGGCCCTAATTCTCACGTACGAAAATCGGCAAGATACCATTGGCCACAACATCCACGACTTTGAAAGTCCTGACGGCGACACAAGGACCTAATTACTCGCTTCTTTGCTGACAATTTGCCATCGTTGTTACTCTGAATCAGGGTAACGCCACAGACACTGCAGCCATCTTTGAGAACACTCTCAATTACGCGAGACTCAGCAACTCAACCAGTTTCCGCCGGTTGCGCCACAGATTGCGCAACCGCCAAGCGCCATCCATCAATCGTCTGCTTTGTAGCTATGTATTTTAATTGGGGGCGTTATAGATGGATAGAGTGAATTAATGAGCATGTTGTGGCGTATACCACCCAGTTGTTCGTCGGTGTGACTACTGGGGCTGGCTTCGGACTTACTGATGTGCCTCTTGTGGCTATTAGCAAACTCGCTTTTGCAACTATTGGCAAACCCCTTACCTGAACGAAACAAACCTGCCAGGGGTTGCGCTGTAGCAAACTCCTTGGTTACGTTTGTCAGCATCGCTTTGGGGAGGCTCGAGTGGATTGCAACCGGGCCACTTTGTTTGACCTGATTAAGGGCTGGCGTAGGATATCCAATGGGGAAACCTTGGGAGGAGATGCTTTCGTTCGTAACCGGTAGTTCTGTTAAGGGTTAATATATATATTTGCTGTAGAATGGACTACATACCTAGTTATACTCAATACCACGATCTTTTGCCACTTTCCGAAAATATTTCGGTATTAATGCTAAAACAGGATTACTTCAGATTATTTAACGTTTTTACTATTTAAGTAAAAATATATAAAATTATTAATACGACGCTAGCCGTATAGTTGTTGTTAACTGTATTTAATAAAATTATTAGTTTTTTAAATTTGCAAATATAGGTTAATTCTAATGCCGTTGATGTAGAACTAATTAATGCATTAACACTTTTACATACAACAATGATATGAAAACATAATATAAGGGAAAGATATTAAAATATTATATATTTTAATATGCAAAATGATAGGTTTCTAATAATATTTTACGAACCATTATTATGCATATAAAAGTGAGTATATTACGTACGATAATTATTAATTTTAATTCCGTTTAAGTGCATTATATTTTAATCACAAATATTCTTTTTTTTAATTTTCAAATTTACTATTTTATTATATATATACTACAACTTTATATCAGTTTTTTAATCACGCATAACCTTAGATATATATTAAAATTAAATATACATTTTACAAAGTGACGGGAAATAAAGTAAATACGGACACCGTAATAAAAACTTTTGACCTTGCCGTTTTGGCCGTAATAAAAATAATTAAAGTCGTCAAAAAATTAAAAAGTTTTATAAACGAAAAATTCGAAAATTAAAGTGTTTTAAGCTCTAAATCTCGTGATAAGCCCGCCGAAACGTAATATAATTCCCATTTTGCTGATACGTTCGTACTAATATATAAAACTTCTAAGTTAATTTTGAACTATTTTAAATGAGAGCGCTATATGTATTAATTTTATATAAATTATTAGATATTCGTTTTTTTAATTACGCGTTCGTCGTTTTTAAAAGTCATTAATTAATTGTTTATAATCCACGTACGTGAACTTCGAATTCTAAAAAATAATACTTGTATATTTATAATTAAAGTAAATCAAAATAACTGTAATTTTGCGTCAAATATTGATATTTATATTTTTACTCTTTTATTATATATTTAAAAAGGCGTTAATGCTAAGCCACTTGTAACTTTTTAATTTCTTTTACTTATTACTTGTTTTGCGAACATTTTAATATATTCAAATATAACATAAAGTATTTCATTCAATTATATATTCTAATAATTCATATATATGGTATTAATATCGATAAAATTGCTCTTAATAAAAAACAACAAAACATAATTTATATTAAAGCTACTTGTTCGTATCGTTATAATAATTGAATCCGCTAAAATATTAAGCGAAGCCTTGTTTTTCTATTTACAAAGTAATATTTATAATTTTCGTGAAGTTTAATTTCGTATACAAAATTTACAACATTATTTTCAACGTCTAATTTCGTTGCAATAAAATCAATACGGAGTTTGCTAAGTAAAATATTAGATATAATACGACTTTTTATGATTTTCTTAGCAAATTTCGTAATAAGCGGGCTGCCGATTTCGAAACCGCCGATTATATATCATACAAAACTATTAAAGCCGATTCAGGATAATTTATGAATAATGTGATGGCTAGAGGGTGTAACTAACTATTAGATATAAATCGTACGGGTTTATATTAAGAAAAGCATCGTAAAATTTAAGCTATAAAATAACTAATTGTATTTTGTAATATTAAATGTATTTTAATTTATATAAAAATAGTGTAATAAAATTTAATTTGTTTAATTATTTTGTTATCCTGTTAACGTATTTAATACGGAATCCGAAATATCGGTTCTTAATATAACAGAACTATAATGGCTAAACGATTTAACTAATTGTTAAATCTAAGTCGTACGGGTTTATATTAACAGGAGTATCCTAAGATTTTAAGCAATAAATTCAATAAAGGATTACGTTTCATAATATCAAATATATTTTAAGTAACGAAGTTATATTACAAGTTAAAGCCATTTGAATTATGGAAGTAATAAATGTATATATTTTTATTTGACCTCTTAGTTTATTACTAATAAGATAATAATCCGGCTTATTGGCTTACTACTAATAAATTAATAATTGGGCTTACTGCCTTAGTAGCAATAAATTAATAATCCGTTACGTAATATAACTTATTCAACCGGCGTTACTTGGTTTTATTAGTTATTTTTATTACGACCGCTTTTAAAAGCTATAAGTTATCAAAATGTAATACGATTTCCCTTTTCTTAAAAATCTTACACTTAAAACCTTTTTCTAGTAAATTCTTTACCTCCTTAATTATATTTAATCGTATCTCATAACGTGGTTTTCGTGAGACCTAATCACGTTATATTTTACCTAATTTAATTAAAATAAAACGTTTCGAAATTATATTGTATTTCTTTTATGTTCTTCCGAACAGCTTTTTTATTAAATAATAGAAAAAGTTTTTTGTTATAAGAAATATATACGTCGTAATGGGTTGTACGATGGAGCAAATTTCTCTATCTCTATAATTGATTATTATATCGCAAAAAGTCGTTATTTTAAAAAACTGTTAACTGCCGAAAAGGTTTTATTCGATTCTTTTACCCGTTTATTTCGCATTGGTCGTTGACGACAAGAATGTTAAATATAAAACGCCAAACCTATTAATCCTATTTTTCAATACTTAGACGAATTTAATAACTTCAAACGTCGTAAAACGGAAATAATAATAAAGTTTTAAGCTTGTAAAAATATAAATATTGTTAACTAGAATTCCGTTAATTTACAAACGCTGTCTTTATAAAACGTTACTTAAAACGCAATTTTAAGTTCTGCCGTTATTAGTAAAAACTTTATAATAAACGTTAAGTATTTATAAGAATTTTCGCGGGTTTTTAGATATTTTCGAAATCTGGATATTTTTTTATTTAATAAAAAATTAAGTAAGTTTATTTTTTTTATATTAAAGACTTTTTCTCCCTTACATAATTTTATCTTTTATTTTTATATCGTTTTGTTTTATATAATCTTAATGGTATTTTCTGTTAATTTAATTAAGAAAATATAAAAAACTAGATATAGTTTTACTTTAAATAAAGATTCTAATTAATAATTATTTTCTATAATTCTTTGAATAGTATTATATAAATTCATATATTTAAAATCGAGACTTTTATTAAATTCCTTTATGTAAATAATTTATATAATAAAATACATTATCTTTTCATTTTAAAAATTTAACTTTTTTGACTTTTTTAATTATAAAATTTAGTCGTTTAATTAAGTACGAATTTCCATTTTACTTTTATTTTTTAATATAATGATATGAAATATCTCACGTAAATATTACCCTAATATTAATAAATTTATTACAGGTATATTTATAAATAATTAATACAAATATTATATTATATACAGATTAAATAATCATTACATTTTTAGCTTTATTATTTTGTTTCTAATATATATAATATTTTAAATATATTCTTAATACTTAATGTAATCGTTTTATATATCTGTTCTTTAAAATCTAGACGTGTTAAATAATTTATGATTTAAACCGATATATATTATAGAGCACTGCTAAAATTGAAAAATAACTGTAATTTCATTATGGAAAATATTTTCATACAATAATATACATAAACTTAACTTAATAAGCTGTTTTTCTATTTTTAACAGTATTTGAAAAATTATAATAAAAATTATAAATCTTTTATCTAAGGCAACGTAATCCAATTCGGTTTTCTTTTAATTTATACGAAATACGATAAAATATAATTTACCTTCATTATTTCGTTATTCTATTATTATATTTAATATATAATTCGAAAGGTTTGTTTTTACTTTAACGGAATATATTAAATCCTCCGTAATTAATATTAACTTATTGATACTCGTATTTGTAATATTTGGAAATGCTCTTTTAATTTTATATTATTTATTTAATTTTTTAAGTAAAACTAATTAGAAATATGGTTATTATATTAAAGTTTCGAATTTGTCTTTTGTAATGATTAATGAATCCGAAAAAGTCTATGTTTTTTTTAGTTACTATTAACGTTTATAATTTTATTCTTTTAAAAACTCTTTTTACATTTATTTTAATATATTTTGAATATTTTAATTTTTATTTAAAGTTTTAATTCTTTTTATAATAATCAATAATTTAACATCTTATAAAATATAAAAAACTTTATAACCATAGTTCGCATACACTTTTTCAGTTTGAAAATAAATATTTATATGTTACAGGCTAAAGCCTATAGGGCAACTCGGGCTTCCGAAGCGAGCTCCTTAGCCCGAGCTCATCTATATATATATAGAGAGCAGCTACCTCGCTGGTAGCTAGCTGTTTCTCCCTTTCCCTCCTTACCTTAAATATAAACTTTTAATAGGCCGTACTTTCGTTTAACTTACGTATCGTACCTATTATATATATTTAAAGTTATAACTTATTATAGTTTCCAAGAAATTAGGTAAAAGCGAAACGTTTTCTAAAGATATCTTGGTTACGGATAATAAGCCAAAAAGAATTTTATAACGAAATAATTACAAAATAACATAACCGACGAAACTATAAACGAACTTACGATATTAACCTTATCCGGAATTATTAAAAAAGATTTATAGCATTAATTACTAATAAATATGCTTTAAAAATTTAATATATAACAAAAGGAATTTTTCAAACTGGTCCTTAATTATAACGAAACGATAAATAATTTGCTTAACTGGATAACGGAAATAAAAATTTTTTTTTTTCAAAAGTAAAAAAAAAGACCTTTATAAAATAAAATTTACCTCGCCAAAAACTTACGATAAGCCCGCCGCTTAATAACGTATTTGCAAAAATAAATCGTAAGCCTATAAAATAACTTTCGTAAAACGGAAAACAAAAAACGTTCCGTTCGTTTTTCGCTATATTTTATACGAAAATAAAAAAAACCGGTTTATTTTCGGCTTTTTTATAACAATTTGCCTAGGCATTATAATATCTGTACTTATTAAAAAGTAATTATAATTTAATTATTAATTCGAAATAAGAAAATTACGAAAAGATTTTGACGTCAATAATTTCCCTTTTTATATAAAAAATTAATTCGAAAATAAATAAGCAGTATAATCCGTTAAAGATTAATTATAACGTATAAGATAAAATAATAATTAACGGTTATAAAATTATTTATTAAATTTTAAATTTAAATTAGCCGAATATAAAAGTTTAACGTAAGCTTTAATAATTAAGGTAATTTTTTTAAACGTTAATATTAATACATAATTTTATAATATATTAATTGCGAAAAATATACTTTATGATAATTATAACCGTTAAGTACGTAAGGTAAAAAAAGTAATCAATTATTTAAAATTTTTATTTAATTATTATATAAATAAAAAAATAACGATTTAATATTTCGATAAAAAAATAATTAATTAATAATAATACGTTAACCAAATTAATAAATGGCCTTAAATAATAGATATTTAAGGAAATATGCTTATAACGGATATTACGTAATTAATTACGTTAATTTCCAAACTTCTGGACTAATAACGGAATAATTAAAAAATTAATCCGGGGATAACCCGGAATAAAGTTCGGATAACCGGCCTTATGCAAAATAGCTTTCCGATAATAAAATAAAAGTTCGGAAACGGAAAGGGCAATATTTCCGCTACGTGGTTATAAATTATTCGAACTAGGAATACCTTAAATACAAACTCGCAAAATAATTTTATCCGGCTAAAACGGAAATTACGGTAGCAAATTTACGGAATGCCGTTAACGGAAATAATAATTCGGATAACGAAAATTTAAAAGAATAACCCTTATTAAAAGTTATTAATAAAAAAGGGACGTAATAAAAAAAGAATTATAAAAAATTAATAATAAATGAGATAATATTTTTTATATTGGACGTTTTAATTAATAATATTATATATATAAACGTTTTAATCGATAATAAATATATTTATTATTTTGCATTTAATTAACGATTAATCCGCCGTTTAAAATTATAATATATACTTATTATACTTCGTTAATTACGGCTAACGAAAAATAACGAGCTTATAATAACTGCAATCCGAAAAACTATTTACGTTAATATAAATTTAAACGGTTATCTAAAACGAATTTAAAAATATATAATTAAAATTTTATTTTATTTCCTTCTTTTGGGAAAATTTTAGATAAAATATAATAATGTTATATACGAAGCGAAATAACGGTTTATCTATTTCGCGAACGACGTTATTACGCCCATATTACGCAAAAAAAGATGGCTTAATAAAGAGCTTAAAAACCGCCTAAAGGGGCGGTTATAAAAATATAAAGAAATTTGCCTAATGGCGGCTGTAACTTTCGCGGCGATAACGCGGTAAAGTCGCCGTAGAAAAAACGGGATATAGTTATTCGTAATCTTTATGAAAAATATTAATAAGGCCTTAAAGGTAAAACCGTAATTAACTTTTAAAGATATAAAAAAATATTTTTTTAAAAAAATACGGAAATTCCGAAACCGTTTTATAAACGATAAATTTGGAAATAAATATCTTGGGTTAAAAAAAGTAATCCTATAAGAACCCCTATATGGGATGTTAAGAGAGGAATTATTGGTTTTACGTAAAATACTTATAAATTTATTCGATAAAAATTAAATTCGGGCTAATAACTCCCTTATAAATACCCCGGTATTATTCGTAAGGAAATCTAACAGGGGTTTACGGTTTTGCATAAATTATAAAGAATTAAATAAAATTACGAAATAAAACCGTTACCCTTTTCTGTTAATAAAAGAAATATTATAAGCCTTATTACAGGCCCGGTGGTTTACGAAATTTAACGTTTAAACGACCTTTCACCGGTTACGTATTCGCTAAGAAAACAAATAAAAAATTATATTTCGTATACGTTTCGGGGTTTTCGAATAACTAATATATTTATTCGGCCTTAACGGTATACCGGCTACTTTTTAACGTTATATTAATATTATATTAAAATATTACTTTAATAATTTTTATTCCGCGTATATAAAAAATATATTAATTTATTTATCCGGTTTTCGAATCGACCATATAACTAAAATTAAGTTAGTATTTTATTATTTGGCGGAAGTAGGATTAAAATTGGACCCGGATAAATATGAATTTATAATTCAAAAAATAAAATACCTAAAGTTTATTATCGAAACAGAAATAGGCCTAAAAATTAATCCCAAAAAAATAATCGTTATTCGAGAATAAAAGGCCCTTATTAACGTAAAAAAACTTAAAAACTTTATCGGGTTCGTTAATTTTTACCGAATCTTTATAAAAGATTTTAACGGGATAACGGCTCCCTTTTTACGATTAATTCGGAAAAAGAATTTTCCGTTAAAAAAACGAAAACTAATAAATTTTCGACCAACTTAAAAAGTAGTTTATTATAACGCTTATTTTTACGTATTAAAACCTTAAAAAGGAAACGGTAATAAAAGTAAATTATTCCGGCTAAGTAATTAAAAAGTATTTATTTTAATTTAACTTATTAAAGCGCCTATAATTAATTACGTATTTTTGAAAAAGGTGGTTATTAATTAAATATAATTATAAGATATATAATAAAAATTATTAATTATTATTAAAATATTAGCGGAATAAAAAAAATTTAAAGATTAATTAACCTTTTTACGATTTTAATAAATTATGCAAACTTTTAATATTTTATAAATACTTATAAATTTACTAAAAGGTAAATTCGATAAACCGGCTTTTTATTCGCCTTTAATTTCGTACTTAAATATCGCCTTAATAAATTAATAAGTCGACCCGATATTATATTTCGTAAATTATAAAACGTGTTTTATAATAAAAAAAATATTAAGTTTAAAAAGCGGGTAATCCGATTAATTAAAAAAATAATTATTTAACGAATTGATGCGGATCTAGAAAATCCTAATAGCCGTAATTTACTTAAAACAAAATAATAAGGAATAACCGGTTATACTTTCCGGCAAAAAAGTAATTTTCGAAAAAAACCTTAAATATGGTATATATTGCCATAGTCCAAAAATTACGTAATTTTCCCTTAATTATAAATACGATAAAATTTTTTATAACAAGACACTTTTTCGATTTTAAAGGTTTTTTATAATTTAAAGGACGTACTTAAGTTCTTATTTAGGAACTGTTCCGAATATTATTAATTTAATAGGTATACGAGTTTTATATTACTGACTACCCAAAAAAAACGTTATATTAATAATATTAATCCGTAATTATTATTAGCCGGAATAAACTTTGGATATATACCGTTTTTATCATAATTACGATATATATAACAGGTTATATATATAAAAAGAAAACGAAAAAAAATTATTACGGCCTTTACTTATTCCAAACCGATTTTATTCAGATTTTTCGGTAAACTTTATAATCGACCTACCGGTAAAGCAAAAAAAAAAAACCATTTTCTTATGGTATTTTACGATTATTTAACGAAAATAATTATTTAAAATTAATATTTAGTATAAACGCAAAAACGTACGTTTAACGTTTTATTATTTATTATTAAAAATATTACGGTTTTTCTAAAAAATTAATATCTAATAAAAGGATAATTAAACGAACAAATTTTAAACTTATTTATACGACCTGATAAATATATAATAATAACTTAATATATTCTTTTACCTTTAAACGGATGGAATTACGAAACAAATTAACCAAAATATTGTTGCGTATTTTTATTATTTTATAAGTTTCGCATAATATAAATAAGTTAAATTTTTACCGGTAATATAATTAGCCCTTAACGGTAAAAACTTTTCGTTAAAAATAAACCTTTTTTTCTTAATTTACGGATACGATATAAAACCTATTAACAAAATACTTATAACCCTTTAACTAATCCCCGAAACGGAAAAAATTATTAATTTTATTAAAAGGTTACGAAAAGGTACGAAATTCGCATAAATTATTATGGCGTCGGTCCAAGCCCGGATATAATAATTAATTAATATTTTTAAGAAATAAGTATTACGTTTCGAAATAAGAAACCTAATATGGTTAAATTTAAAAAAATATAACCATTCCATAATTATTTAAAAAGCTATTTTAGATATACGTTAAATATAGGGTTATCGTAATTACGCCGTATAATACCATAAAATTAAACGTATCGTTAGGGATATATCCGAAATTCGACGTAAACCTCTTAAAATTAATAACAAAAAACCCATTATTTAACCAAATCCTAAATAATAATTAACTATTACCGATATTATTAAAAAAAAGAAATATATAATAAAACGTATATTAAGGGCCGAAAATAAACGCGTAAGCCGCGGTCGCCGAAACAAACTATTCGTAAAATAAGCAAGTTATGCCGAACTAATATAAAAATTATATAACAGTTTCGAAAATATAACTGCTTTTAATAATTTCGAAAGATTATTCGGAAATGGAAACGGGGTTGGCGAAAATATAAAAATATAAATAAGGATAAAAGGAAAAAAATATAAACAAAACCGCCGCCGCCTTGCCGTAACCTTATTACTCCTTAAGGGTAAGGAAAAAGGTAATATTACAGGCTAAAGCCTATAGGGTAGTTCGGGCTTATGGAGCAAGTTCCTTAGCCCGAGCTTACCCATATATATATAAGGAGCAGCCATCTTGCTGGTGGCTAGTTGTTTCTCCCCTTTCCTCCTTACCTTGAATATAAACCTTTGTTAGGCCGTGCCTTCGTTCAACCTACGCATCGTGCCCGTCACATTATATCGCTAAAATAACATATAATACAAATGTCAAAATAATTTCGTATTATGTAACATATTATTTATTGAAATATTATTTATATATTTCTAAATTGTACTAATATAATTTAGCAATTAAATGATACGTATTTCGTTTTCAAAATTAATTTTATTCGTATTTTTTTAATTCTAATAAATTAATATCTATTTTTAAAATTAAATATTATAAATTATTTAATTTTATAAAATTAGTTCTTTATTTTAATAATCAGTGTAAAAATGCATAATGGATAATAATATTATTAATTGATTATCGGTATTTAATATTAAATTATAATTTGCCATTTTTTTAAATACGAAATTTATAAAATATTTTATCAGTAATTTCGAAAACGAAATATACTTTTATAATCAACTTACTCGATGTTTTGTTTTAAAAAAATTCAAATATTTTTGCCGTTAAAATTATAAATAAAATAAAACTTTATAAATGGTTTGTTATTAAAAAAACCGACAATTTTATCCGTTATTAATTTCTAATTTTAAATTTAATTATTTTTTTAAAAATCTATCCATGATCATCATGTTATAATAATATAATAATTAAATCTTATTTTAATAATCATAACAATACGTCGTTTCTTTTATTAATATTTATTTTCCATACCTTATTTTTGTTAATAATAAAATATTTAGTATATTTTTATTCTTACATTTATTAGTATTGCCGATCAAATATCAATATCCTATTTTCTTTTTTATATTCTGCTTGCTAATCAATGTAAACAAGATTTATTTAATTGATCGTTTCTGTAATTAAAATTTTATATTAATATATCTATATATTTTCTAAATTTATATCTTGATTATTAAATATAATAATATTAAAATTAAGTATTTAATATTGTCCTCAAATAGCATTTTTAAAATAATTAATTTCGTACTGAATTGTCCATTATTTTAAGCCAAATCTTTATTTTTAGCATTTATATATATATAACTTTTCAGCACGTATTTTTATAATAATTTAAATTTATTAACATTGTTTAATACAATATAATTTCCGCTTAAAATTAGGTTATCCATTATTATTATATACCAATATGTTTCGATATATATTTCCAAAATAATAACGTTATTAATATTATTTATCGTTACGTTTAAAGCTTTTTTAAAAATATTTTTAATTTCTTTAAGGTTGATTATTTCATAACCGTCTTATAAATAACTTTCTTTTCGAATTTATCGAATTTTATTTGTATATTTTTATACTATACGTTAAATTAATACATTTGTTGTTTTCGCTTGCATATTTACTTTTTAAATTAAAAAAACAATCTTAATTAATTTCAAGTTTTTTATCTTATGAAATAAATTAGCTTTCCGTATAATATATAATATTATGTTAAGTTTTTTATAATGTATTATTTTGTTAACGAAATTCTTGAGTCTTTTTTTAAACTGTATTTTTTTACCATATTTATAATAAATAGTAATTAAAAATAAAAGTTCGTAATAGCTTTCTATCAATTTTCTTTCGATATATTCAAATAATCCTTTTATAAATTCATAATTACATGAACTCTTAAAGATTATAAACATTACTTTTCTTCCTTAATTAATTTCTTAAAATCATTTATTTATTAATATCATTTTATAAATCAATAATTCGAAAATATCGATATTACTCTTTATTTATCTTATGATTTCCGATGTAATTAAGAAAATCGAATTCTTTTTTATATATCATATAAGATATCAATAAACTTAGTTTTTAATTATTATATATTAAATACTGTCGTTATTTATAATATATTTAATATATTATATTATATTAGTTAAATAGGTCTTAGTAAATAGCTTTTATATATTTTGTATATTTTTTAAATGAGTTTTTTAAAATGTATTATTATTTTCTTAGCACGTTTCAAGTTAATGTATTAATATTTTATATTTCGTATTAAATTTCTTATCGTACTAACTTTTATTTATATTAAGATTAAAATATATTAATAATGTTATTATTATTATTATTAATATTATATTTAGATTGCTTTGCCTGTTTAAGTATTTAATTATTTTATTACATGTTCTTAAGGTTTTGCAAATATGCTAATATCATTTCATTGTATCGTAATTATAATATTTCACTTAATTTTTATTTTAATATTAGATAATTTCTACTTCCATAAATCTTAACGATATATTATAAAATATAAATAACATGTTATGTTTTTTCACTTAAATAACCGATTAACCTTTATAATTTAGCATTGGATATATTTTCTTATGCGCTATTTGTATACTATATCATTAATTTTAAGAATTTCGATAATATATTATATTAAAGTTTCAATTTTTAAAACGTTCGTGGTTGTATCTTGAATGTTAAGTGTTAGTTTTTTATACAATATATTAATATAAATATTTCCATCGTTGTAATTTTATTTTGTTTTAGCTTTAAAGTTCTTAAATATTATTATATATTTCGATATAGAATTTTATGTAATTGAAAACTTTATGAGAATATAGTAAATATCTTAACAAAATTTTCGAAATTAATATAATATTAAAAACCTTTCCCACAAAGGTTTTTTAATTGGCTTTTTTATATTTCCAATATTTTCTTGTAATAAATTGACATTAATTAAATATATCTTTTATTAAAAAATGTGTAATTACGAAAATTTTATGCATTAATTCTTCCAATTCTCGAAACTTAAAAGAAATTCTTTCTTCAATAAAAGAATTTTGTTTATTATTTTTTATTATAACGTTAAAATCTTTTAAGCTTGAACTTGAATATAATTATTTGTATTAAATTTAACGTAAATTATTATATTTAAAGTTTATTCTTATTTAAATATTTTATTGATTTATTAATTAATATAAGAAATAAAGGTATTATTTAAAGTTTAATAGTATTATTAAATAAAGCTTTGTAATATATAATAGCTAAACCGGTTTAATTAACTAATAAGCTTAAGTAATGCAGATTTATATTAATAAAAAATATCGTAAGATTTTAATTAATAAACATAAAAACAGGTTACATTTTGTAATGTCCAAAATATTTTAAATAACGAAATTATATTATAAATTAAAATGATTTAAATCGTAGAAATAAGACACGTAAATATTTTAATCCGCCTTACTGGCTTATTACTAGTAAATTGGTAATTCGGCTTATTAGCTTACCACTAATAAATTAGTGATTCGTTAGATAATCTGAACTACTTAGTCCGACCTATTTGGTTTTCTTAACTGTTCCTATTGCGATCGTTTCTGAAGGCCGTAGCTTATTAAAACGTGATAAGAACGTGTTAAATAGTACTTAATTAATATTAGTTTATTAAAAATCGTGTTTTTGATGTTTTAAAACGTTGATTCTACTTATATCGTTTATTTTAAAAGATTTTCTGATTTAGTAAAATTTATTAAAGATAAAGTAATTTTGCTAAAGTTGTTAATAAACCTTTAATAATAATTAATAAATTATCCACATATATTAATCTTAATTAGAGTTTATTATTTTATTTCTATAATTATATTTTATATTTTATATTTAATATATTTATTAATTCTATGACGTTATTAATTATTGTTCATATTCAGATTCCTTTTAAAAGTGTTTTTTATTTGTATTGTTTACATTTTTAATAAAATTATATTGACTTTTAAAATCGAATATTATTAAATAGGAGATTTTACAACCTTGGTTTTTTAATTTAGTAATTAAATATAATAATATTTAATCTTTTATAATATTGTTACTTAGGACACGATAATTAACTACAAGCCGTAAGTTGTTATATTTTTGGCACAATAAATATGAAGTAATTTACGAGTAATTCCGAAGCTCGAATATATTTTCTTTAATCGATTATTTAAGTATTCCTTAAATATGCATGATTTATTATTATTTAAATTATAAATAACATAAAACTTCGTAAGTAAACTTTTTAAGCATTATTTTACGATTTTATTTATTATGTTGTCGTAATTTAGTACCAATTGCTTTTGTAAAAAACCATTTATATTTATACTATTAGAAATATATATTAATTAAGTTTTTAATATTTCCAATTATTATTATAAATTGTTACTTAATTCCTTAGGCTTTCCTTTAATAAAAACAATATATTATATTTTCTTTAATATTTATTTTCGTTTGTTTTAATATTTCGATTATAAGATATTTATCGTAATTTTATACCTGTTGATTATATTATTTTTCATCGAATATTGAAATTTTGATTTTTTTGTATTTTATATAGCGGTAAGATATAAAATCAGTTTTATTTAGTTACTATTTCATCGATTACGATTATATTTTAATAAACTTTAACTGTTCCTAAATTTATATCCTGATTTCGAAATAAGGCGGTATCGAAGTTTATTATTTAATATCGTTCTGAAATAAAGCTTCTAAAGAAAGTAATTTTACGTTAAAATATTTTATTATTATATATAGAATCTTATTTTTTGATATTCGTAATAAGACGCGGTTTTAATTTATAGTTTTATATCAATTTAAATTTATTAAAAACGTTTAATATAAAATATTATCAGCTTACGATTTTACAATTTATTATTACGGTATATTAATATTTTCTTTCTTTGTATATTTTAACTAATAAACTTATAAATAGTTTTTATCTTCACGTTTAAAACCGTTTTAGAAATCTTTATCAACCTTTTTAGATTTTGTGATTTTGGAAATTTTTTATATATATTCTTTTTAATATCTTAAGCTGATTAAACTTTATTTATATTTTAATTTATAATATAAGGAGTTCTTATATTTGTTGTTTTTGTCGATATATTTATTTTTCGAAATATCGTAATTTCTTTATTTATTTATTGTATTGCGTTTATTATATTAAGCTTTCATTATTTTTTTAATCTTTTTTAGATAGAGGTGCTAATTGTTGTTTTAATTGACTTTCTTAATTTATCCAATCTATAATAAATATTAAAATACATTAAGAAATAATTAAAACGTTTTAATATTGTTTTTAGATTATTCGTCGAATTAAGTTCCGTTTAGTTTAATAATTACAATATTAATCATAATAAAACGCTTCTTTGTCGGTATTATTTTCTTCAAGTTAGTTTTATAAGGTAATAGTTCGAAAATATTCACATTATTATTAATCGTTTTTGTTATTCTTTTTGCTATATCTATTAAACTAATTTCTTTTTAATATATTCGATTTATGCGTTAATAAATGAGTGTTTTAAGTTTTAGAAAAGTATTATTATTATTATTTGTTATAATAAATAATATTTATTCAAATATATCAATTTTAAAATCTTTTCAGTAAATAAATTTTGTTCATTTTTGATATTTTTAAGGCTATGTTCTTCAGACTTTCTATTATGTTTTAACGTTTTTTAACTTGAGTTTCTAACTTTTCGTATTTCTTTCGAATTTTTTATCGAGATAATCTAGGTTAATACTAAGTCTAGATTATGTTAATGCTTTATTTATTTTCATTAAATAATGTTTTATCTGATTTAATCTGTCGTTTTTGCTGAAATTTTCGCTAAGTATTTCGATAAAGCCTTATCTTGTTATAGTTATAGCATTTAATTTGGTTTTTATTTTTGCGTTATATTATTCTGAATTTTATAGGTTCTAGTATTGTGTTATGTAATTAAATGGTTTTTTTTAAATTTGCTCGATAATCTTTTTAATTTATCATATTTTTTTATAAAGCGTTTATATTATATATTATCCGTTTTAATATTTCCTTAGAGTTATTTAACGTAATTAAACGAGATAATTTGATCATTTCGTTTTTACTTTATTTCTTACTATTTTATATAATGTATTAATTAAGTTATTATTGTTATTATACCGTAATTTTACATTAATTATGAAGTTTTTAAATATAATCACATATTTCGATTTTGCATTTTTCGTCTTAAATATCGAATTTATTTTATAATAGTATGTTTTTTATCCTCAGTTTTAAAATTAGTTTTAACTTCTTTTCGCAACGAATATAATTAAAAAAGTATTTTATTAATTTTTCTCTTTGTCTGCTGTATTGTTTTAGAAGTAGTTTTTTAAAACTGCTTCGAATTAATTTAAAATATTTTTCATTAAAGTAGTTATAACGCTAAAAAGTCGGTCCGATATTTCATTTAGGTTCTAGAATTCGAAATAAGTTCGTATATTGGTTAAAATGTTTTAAATATTTTTTACATTATAAGCTTAGAATTTTACAATTTTTTATTTTACATTGTTAAATTATTTTAAGGCAGCTTTTATTTAAGCCGTAATTTATTAAATATAGTTTTTAAGTTTTTAATCTGCGCTTAACATTAAGCTGTTATAATTGGTTTAATTCTGAAAGGTAATGTTATAATAAATTAGTGTTTTTTTTAAAAATATTTTACTACTTTACAAAATTAAACCTTATAATATATACCGATTAAAAATTAAATTAATTAGTGAATTTTAATTATAAATATTTATATTAGTAAGAATATTAAAAATATAAATAATACAATAACTCTACTACGTTTCGTAATATAAACGATATTTTAAATAATATAGTTGTATTATATATTAATAATGTTTATACAATCATAATAAACATATTTATATATTAATATCTCTTTTTATCGTTTTTATACTAAGTTCGGATGATTTTATTATCGATACTGTCGAGCTCGACTTGATTAGCTCTATTATCCATTCTGTCGAGCTATTACATAGCTGGTTTTATTTCTTTTTTGTATTATCCTTATTACGACTATTGCTACAGCTGGTAGTTTGTCAGATTGTAATAAGTAACGATTAATTCACAAAACAACTTTAATTATTCGGATGGTATTAATTTAATTTAATTTTTCGAATATTCGACCCGGTATTTAGTACTTTATAAATTAAAGAAATAATCATATTGCTCTGCTTTGAAAAAGATTTCTCGCCACCCTTTTTTAATTTTATTTTATAATATTACATTTAATTTCGACCTTAACTTATTTATAAATTTCAATTCGTAAGGCGGTATACTATTTATTATAATAAAGCGAGTAATATTGTAATACTTTAATTAATTTATAATACGTCGAATATTAATAATTAATAGCCGATTAAAATGTTAACGTTTTAATATTAATTAAGGTTTTTGAAAAAAGATTTAAAACTTGCAACCTTCGAAAATCTCATATTATTTTTTTATCAAAAGTATTATTATTTTCTTAATTTCTTTTCAGAGCTTTAATACGGCGTACGTTAAAAACGGAATAATTTCTATTTAAATTTTATATTTAAGCAATTAATTTATATCTTCTAAAAAAGTCTTTTTGATTCTATTTTTAAAATGACTTTAATATATCTTTTTATAAATAATATAGATTAAATTATTTTTATAATTTGCAACAATTATTTAATAGCATTATTTGTATAAGACTTTAATTTTTAATTTAATGAAACTCAATTTCATCAAGTAAAAAAAAATATACTCGGGTATTTACTTTGAAATCTAATTCAATCGTAACTATTAATAATAATTATATAAATATTGTTGTCTTTATTATACGAACCTATAGCGACTTTAATAAATATTTTAGATATAATAAATAATTAAAATAAAAAATTAATTAAATATTGTGAAAGCGGAAAAAAAGGAAATGGGTAAATAACATGTTCGGAAAAGAAAAAGTAAAAGTAAACTTAGCCGCGTAATATCGCTTTTTGAGAACTCGAGTTTTAAAAGAATAAGGTCGGCATTATGTATTATCCCTTAGCTAGTGTAAGCAAAGGTACCCATAATCATATGCCTGAGAATAGCATTACTAGATACTAAAAAGTCGGAAATTGTTCATTGATTACAGTGCCATTAACAAACCATTTTGATCTTATTGTGTTACAACCTGACAAGCCCCGGCCTCAAGAAACGATCAAACAAGGATAACACGGACCACCTCCTAGGTCACGTGACAAGTGATCACTGCCAAGCCGGTGATCACCACTACCGGACGCGTGATCACAAGTGATCAAGCTAAAAATAGGGAAGATATATACGCTCATTATTTCCATATTTTAGATAGCATCAGCTTGCAATAACACAACGTTACCCAAGACACCCTTGGTATTACGAGACGTGACACGTTACAGTATCTATTGCTCAGATTCCCACGATACTCCTGCCAACATAAACCCGTACGACTTAGGTTTAATAGTTGGTTAAACCGCCTAGCCGTCACATATTGCCGGCAGTATATGGCGTTAAGCCTGTAGCGGATCGGCCGGAAACGGAAAATGCGACGGAGTTTCTGCGGTAGGTACCTAGTATTCCGTGGGGTACGGGTAGGTAAGGTATATAGGTACCCAGCGAATGCAATGCTCTCGTAACATTCTGCATAGCCGTCGCAATGTGGGAGACCTTCTATCGAGTCATGTGTCCTTTTCCCGAAAGACCAGGGAGTTGGTTCCTACCGGTACTCTGAAAGGCCGTTTGGCATGTGATTGATGCTGTTCCTTCCGGCTGTGCAGGGGGCCGGGTTGCGCTTCTCGGGTTGCTGATGTTATTGCGAGCCACTTAAGGATCGCGGACCCGGACCAATCGAGACTTACCGAGGCAATTCCCAGCAAACAATGTCCGAGAGGCCTTGCAATACGTTGTACTTAATAAGCACTTTCAAGGACGGAAACAATGGCCATAGTTTGGGGTTGTCTGGCTTCCTTCAGCCTGTACGTGACGTGTTAACCCTGAAGGGTTTTGACCCAATCTCTTTAAATGGGCCCATTCGGCTTTTGCAAGTTCTCCGACGAATATCCAACGTTACTCTCAATTTGGTTTAATGTTGCTAAGCGACTCGAATTTCCGCCGAACTCCTAGACTACAGGGAGCCAATGGTCAGGATGCACAGTACTTTATCACCAGAGGCATCACTATGTCGATATTACCGCGAAGGAGTTGTAGACGCATAACAATTTCTGGTCCCTGGGAGGCATAAAAGCGCAGCTGTTACAGCACCGTAAGTGCGAGCAATTCGTACGGAAGGACGAGATGTTACGCCAACGATAGGTAGGTTGAATATTCATTATGGGGTTCCATATTAAGCGACTGGCCTAGAGGTCCGGGGACTACACACGGGTACCTACAGTATATATGCACAAAATGTGGGTCGCCTGGTGGACTATCCTTCTACTATGCCTCGTGTTGATAACCATTGCAGGTTTGGTATAATGGCTTATAGCTAGCCACAATAGTGCTATAAATGGGTATACAGGATGGTGTATATCCAGACTTGAGCATTATTTGCCCGAAATCTGCCACGGCACTGTCAGCGCACTCTACTGCTTCAGCGAAATCATCCACGTGCGCTTGTAAATATATATCCGACTCCGATGTTTAACTTGGAAGAAGCATTTCGGGACAGCCTCCTCACTCGCCTCCAAGGTCGCCCACGACGGCCGGCATCTCAGAGAGGACAACATCCCACTTCCCGAGATACCCATGCCGAACCTCTTTTGCGGAGGGTGCGTCCCTAACAAAAGCACTGCAGGCGTCGGCGGGGAATGCCCAGTGCAGCGCGGCGTATACAGCTCCGCTGGAGAGAAACCCGTAGATATACGACATGTAGTAGAGCTCCGTCGCCCCATCGGTCACTTGGACGCTGGGATTCACCGCAGCAATAAAACCAGGCGCACATGGCAAGACGCCGACCAGCCACTACCAACGCTATTCGTCAGTGCACTATCTCTTTTCATAGATGGGGTGCTGACAATCGGGGCCTTACCGCAGCAGGGGCCCTCCAATTGCAACCATGATTATACCAGTAAATGCTCCCCGCGGTGCCGTTGTACAAGTCATCGACATTGATCTTGCGTCGGTTGACGACCAGGTAACTAGAGACCATCAACCCTGTCATCGGCGCGAGGAAGACGCTATAGCTGGAGAGCACGGTGAGGAACGTGGTCGACGTGTTGACGAGGCGCCAGGGGTTGACGGCGATGCTGAGAAGGGCGGTGAAGTACGCCCCGCGGCGGATGTTGATGAACCGCGGGAAGGTGGCTGCGAGGTCGAAGCCGCCGGCGAGAGCGTTGGCCGTGACGTTGAGACCGAGCTGGTTGACGGCGAGGCAAAGCCCGGCGAAGAAGCAGGCCGCGCGCGTCCCGCGGGCCCCCTCGTTCCGCTGCTGCGCCTGCGCCATGAGCCGCACGAACAGCGTCGGCAGGTCCCACACGGCCTCCCCGCCGAAGCGGTGCTGCGTGGCGGCCGTGACGAGGATGCCCACGAGCGAGCCGAGGATCGCGTAGAGCGGGTAGGGGACGGCCTGGCCCCAGAGGGCGTGGGCGGGCCGCGTCGCGAAGCGGGTGTAGTCCGCCTGGTTGAGGATGCCGCTCGAGATGGAGCCCACGGTAGAGACGGTCCCGTACACCATTAGCCACGCAACGCTATCCGGGCCGCCCGTCGACGGGAGTCCGCTCCGTCCAGACATGGTATCGCCGAAGCCCGCGGACCCCATCGTCGAAAGCGCCCAGATCAGCAGTACGAGGAAGAATCCCAGGGTGACGGTGCCGGTGATCCTGAAGAAGCCCTGCAGGCGGTAGGGTTTAATCCAGATGAAAGGCAGAGAGACGGTGCAGAAGATGACGTAGGCGACAAACTGGGCGGTCGTCATGCCGGTATCTTCTGACATCGTATTCGGGATATGCTCCTCGAGATTCGGATCCCACGAGAGGAGGACGACATAGACGCATTGCCCGCCCACCCAGGACGTGAAGCCGTACCTATCATTGCGGTGATAGTGGAACGATCAGCCAGCAAGCGTAGGTAGGTTGATGGGCAACAGGCGGTCTCAACTCACCACACGAAAGACAAGAATATACGATTCCATATGGCGAACTGAGCTCCGCGCATCCCCCATACGGCACGGTTGAACACGGGAAAGCCAACTGCGCATGTGTTAGACGACCCCTTATCTCCAGGGGCGCGAACCGATCCCCCTACTTACGATGATGGTAAATCCCGGGCAGCGAATTGACGATAATCGCCGCGGCGGCGATGATGTTCCCCATGGCGATGCCTACCAGCCAAATGAGCAACCGTTAAGTACCCACCGAAAAGATCGCCCACATAGTAACGCCTGCCACCATGTAAGCCCAAGCGGAATGAGCGCACTTCCGGTCAGGTAGGTGGCGATGTTGCAGTTTATTAAAACCCCTGCTCGTAGTTAACGAACAGCTCGAGACGGGCATCGTACGAGATTGGAAGCTGGGAAGCACGAAGAAAGAAAATTGCTTTACAAAGGTTGTGAAACATCAAGAAACCCCACGTTCGGCGCGAAGCCTCGATGGGCCGGATGTCATCATTCTTTCCTGCCAGTCAGCAACCGTCGCCGCGTGGATTGCTAGGTAACATTTCATCTCACAATCCATCGATTCACATAGGGAAGTTCCATCCCCTTAATGCATGCTGTTAGTCCCACCATGATAGGTGAATGCGTATAGCCAACAAATCGATCCTAACAAGTACTACCGCGGACAGGGGAGTTGGCCGCACTTTGAACACCTAGAAAATCGGTAATATGGTCCTAACCGATCAGGCATCCATGAATGTTAGCATTCTAATTGGTAGCCAGGGTTGTCGGTGCGGCTTCATACCGTCAAGCAGATGGAAGGGACGAGACCAGGGGCCAAAGCTGGAGTCGAATATATCGAGGGGCGGGGATAAGCTGATTCAGCCGGAGTGCCGGAGGGTGCATGGAAAACACCACCACCTGCAGGGATGAGCACCACCACTTCAACTCCGTAGCCATCAGGGGCGCCTCAAATGGGCCGATTGTGCAACAAGTCACGTGATATAAGAGTACGGTTTAGGATCAGCTGTAACGGGTTATTTAAGAACTAGGCTATTCCATAATGTACAGATATATGTAAGACAACTAAAAGGAACACCCGTCATGAGGACTGATATAGTCGCAACCGTTGCTCCGCGGTACCGGAAATCTCCTCTGGGCCATTAGTGTCATTACCAGGAAGGGAGATCTCTTCACCTTACCCATAGATCCTGTGGCCGGTGAGTATGACCGCCTTGATAAAGCTTTTTAGACCCACCTAAGGCAGGCTGCGGTTTACTTGGCTGGGGGGACAATGCGTGTTACATGGAATAGGGCATTAGCAGATCGCGAAGTCGAACAGCCTGCATATAGGTAACAATAACTCTAATGATTAATGATAGCGTCTATATGCTTAAGCAAATTAAATTAGTGCAGGCCAGCAACCGCCTCCTCTACCTTCAATGCTTCCCGTTCCTCCAAGAGACCCCCTCCATGTTCCCCGACACTGACCGACGCCTGCTTTAGGAAGACGTGGCGACAAGACGGACTTCCTGGCAGCCATAGAGGGGTCGCTGGCTGTCCTTGAAGAAGCTCAAGGCAATGATCTGGTCGTCGAGGCCGACCGTGCTACCGCGGCAGCCCATCCAGCCGCCCCCCTGGTAATGGAGCAGGCTATCTTCTGGCGTGATGAAGAATTGGCTGCTGCCGCCTTGGCATTCGAGGTCCACCGTGTTCGTGGAGGGCACGGTAGCGGTGCCACCGGGGCTGACGAGCCACCGACCGATGCCCCCGTCGGGGCACTTGAACCCGTCGGTGCTGACGGTGTTGCCGTCGTGGACCGTGACCATCTTGCCATTGCCGGGAGCCACCAGAGTCACGACGCCGGCGCCGTCGGTGGAGCTGGTGAACGCGACTTCAAGTCCGTCGATTTCCGGCATAGAGTGATAGCCGTCCAGTCTCGCGATGAGACGGAACGACGTGTCTTCGCGAGCGCAGTGGGCCGAGGGGAGAGCTGCCGCGGAGATGGCGCTGGCGAGCAGGAAGGTTGCAGAGAGGATCTTGGCGGCCATTGTTGCTGCTGGATATATTCTCACCTCGAGAGCATTTAGAAGGGTAAGTGTTCAGGTCGTGTCTTCGAGTTGGGCTATTTAGCGAGCGTGGTGAAGGGTGAATGGGTTGATGCGTGATGATGAGAAGATGTGGCCTTGGGCCGAGCTGGCACATGACATTTATATGCGTCATGCCATGCGGCCCCGTGTATTATCGCTGCTGTCTTCTGAGGTAGGTAACGATCGTCGGGTACCCTTTCGCACATTACTAAACGATTGCCTGTACTTAGGAGTTACGAACCTACCATGCGTTAAGTGCCACCAGTTATCTTGTCATAGAAGGCTATGCCTGCTCGTGCGCAAGCGTTGAGCGTCCCAAGGTCCGATCGCAAATCCTTCGCAAGGATTTATTCCCAATGTCGGCACCCGGGAACATGCCAGGTCAGGTCTCGAAGGATTCGGGAACTTGCTGCTGTCATTGCCCACCGGCAGCTCATTGGGTAATCTTGCGGGCAGCTCCG
This sequence comes from Monosporascus cannonballus, assembly GCA_004154925.1. NCBI lineage: Eukaryota > Fungi > Ascomycota > Sordariomycetes > Xylariales > Monosporascus > Monosporascus cannonballus. Next base: position 196,615 of record QJNS01000021.1, read on the forward strand.
CGCCACCCATAACACGAGCGTTGATCTATACGCAATGAGACTGCCAAGACCGCCAATCGACAGCTAACAAAGTTGACGTCTGGTGACACCTTCGTATCCTATATGCGGATGGATCCTCGAGTATGTCGACTATTGCATCGTAAGCCATGGACAAAGGTGTTTTATCATGCTATATATAAGATAGGCGCCCTAACGGTCTACTGGTTTGCGCTACAAAGAAACATGCTATTTGAAATCCGGACTAGCGAGGACGATACATACGGGGGAGACTGAGAGGTCTCCATCGAACCCCCGGATGGGAATAATGAGGTGCGGTAAGGGATGGCGGTATGCAAGGAGGGAGCTAACGGAATCTACTATGTCTTCGAGTAGATCTCCAATAACAAGGATCTGTTTATGAGGCAGTGCCTAACACTCAGCCACCCAGAAAAGGGAGAGAACTTCGTGAAATGGTCCCGATAAGACCGACTTCACCCAATATCCTCGCCATTTCCTCGGGCACTTGATACGAGCGTTGTCTTTAGATGCCGCCAAGTTCGTTTTCTTTGTTCGCTGTTTGTTTTTATGGAAATATTAGGCGGGGGCATTGTGCCTTGGCTCATCCACAATCTCACTGGAGCTTGAACAGGCTGATGACGAATAGAGCTACTTGCGTATTCATGGATATCCTCTATGCCGGCAAGGTGTCAGCCATAGTCGCTTCGCAAGTCACCGTAGGCTCTTCTTTAAGTAACAGGCCGTAACTCCCCAGACTTTGCCCGTAGGATCTGTATTAAACCACGCATCTTTCTTCTTGTCATATACCACATAGCCCCGTCGCTGATACCAATCTTGGAGAGTAACCTAAATTTATTGCGGTTAACGATCTTTCAAGTCAAAGGAAGCCACAAGTAACGTATTACCTTGGGAATTGGATCGTTCATAGCTATCCTGCGCGGGCTGTCGGCACTGCACTCCTCATTCGCGATGGTCGATAGCGTGATCGCGATGGCCCCGAAATCCCTCGCTGCCATCCTGGAACAGGTGTTATCAGATTTGGCCACTGATACTGCCTATGTTCGGGGGAACTTACTCCTCGCAAGCCCTCAGCGCGGTTCCGCCTAACCCTATACTCTGGAGAGCATCTGAAACATAAAAAGTCGTAAGGGAATATATACCCATGGAGGGAGATGTTTCCAGTGTCGAGTCTGGGGACCACGCATCCAACGAGATGTGTCCAATAGGCACGAATGAGGAGATGGCCGGGTCCGGTGAGGTAGGGCGACTAAATATGGATCTACACGTATTCTCGAGGGGCACAGCTTCCTCCGGAAAATCTGCGATGTGTTGTTGTACTCGCAGCTCCGAATCTATGTGGCGAGGAGGGAGAACCTACAACGTATCAGCGTGTGTCAATATGTCGTTGGGTAGAGAATATCCTCTGCATATCGAGCTTCCGGTTTCTATATTAAGGCAGCGAGTGGGCAGGGCAGCTGAGTGAGGCCGTTCTTGAAAGGGAACCCTGCTATCACAGGTGTAACCTGAAGGGCAGTGATATTATATGCACTGGTTAAAAAGCACTCAGCTGACATAACGCTCACTTCCTCCGAGTACGAATTATAGTTGTGTATAAAGGTGTAGGTGGTAAAGTAAACGGGTTGATTTGACACTTACAATCCAATGAAGCCCGATGTTTCCCTCTCGCTGATGGTCCCTCCATCCCTCGACATAGTCCTGTTTCCATCCACAAGCGACTCTCTGCCTGACCATGCGATCGACATGTTCTGGTGAGTCGGGGTCCCAAGGCACCAGAATGACCGACTGAAGTTGTGACCCTGGCGCTTTGTCCCTGCCTGTCGGATCTGTAGTTATCACGGACCTCATTGCGACTAGAATTCCCAAGGGCGATCAAGAATCGTAAACAGCCAGATTCGTTGAAACGGTGATCCTCGAGATGTTCAAACTTAGGCTAAGGGACAATTTACGCGGCTTACCCTCGCTCTTGCATTTGTGTCGTGCCGATGTCGCTCGGCTGAAGTGGGCTCTTCCCCTGGTATTTTTCTTGTCCTAGGCCAAACGCTTATTTTGGTCTTTAGAACGACATCACGTGATATCTGCCTCCTATCTTCCACCGCTATTATTTCATAATAGTAGTATCTGCAAGTACGTTGAAAGTGTGACACATGAGAATTTCTCCAGCTGTGCCACATAATGCACATCAACTCTCGGGTTCCTACTGAAGCCAACTTGAGTGACAATTGCAGGGCAGCCTTTGCCAAACCCCGGCCATAGCAAGGTTTGCTTGATCTTGAGGCGAACGGCCACGGAAGGGGGAATTTTGCGCTAGGATAAGTTAGTGCCAAGCGCACTCGATAGTGGGACCTTCATGAGCCAATTTCGACGTCCAGATTGAGCCCAACTTGAAATGCCAATGCTATGGCAAGGCTGTAGGATCGAGACCCTGCTCCTTCACCGATATGAATTATCGTATATGGTGGTCAGCGAGTACGTCCATCCCAGACATATCATGTCAGCTCAGAGAACCCCTTGCAGCACACTACAGTCTACATTCACGCGCTCGCCGTCAACCTCCTTCTCAACCTCCTTCTCAACCCACTTCCAGAACTTCCGGGCCGAGCTGCCACCGCCTTCAGTCTCTGGCCTGACCGCAAGTTGTATGTCTTTGCAGGTTGGATGGGAGCGTGCAGAAGGAGGGGCATATGCGGCCTTGTCCGATGCTACTTTGGGTGGCATCCGGCGAGCAGTTCCGTATATGCGCTGTTAGCGGCCGGGTAATGCAGGGGAAAAGAGAATCGATTTATTACCATTTATTAAGACTCTGGCACTAGGGGATATTCGTTCTCCCGCTGCCATGCCTTCAGAGTTGAAAGCGTACGCAGGGTACATGGATGACCTACACCCAATATTTGTTGGTGCAGATCTAAGCAAGTCTGTATCAAGCCTAGAGCGTCTCCGTGACGGCCCCTATCTTTCCAAATAAAAGCGAGATTGTTCATGCTGATGAGGGTGTCAGGGTGCCTCGGACCAAGCACCTTCGTACAGATTTCAAGTTCCTTTGCCTGTAATTCCTCTGCTTCCTCCCACCGGCCCTGTTCCTGGTACGTCGACGCCAGGGTGGCCATGCTAGTTAACGTATCGGGATGATCGGCCCCGAATTTCGTTTTGCGAATTTCTATTACTTGCACTTGCAGCTTCTTGGCCTCCTCCCACCGGCCCTGTTCCCGGTACGTCGACGCCAGGTTGGCCATATTGGTTAACGTATGGGGATGATCGGCCCCGAGTTTGGTTTTGCGAATTTCCAGTACCTGTATTTGCAGTTTTTCGGCCTCCTTCCACCGGCCCTGCTCCCGGTACGTCGACGCCAGGCTGGCTATGCTAGTTAACGTATGAAGATGGTCGGCCCCGAGTTTGGTTTTGCGAATTTCCATTACTTGTATTTGCAGCTTTTCGGCCTTCTCCCACCGGCCCTGTTTCCGGTAAGTCGAAGCCAGCTTGGCCATGCTTCTCAGCGTCAACGGATGATCGGCCCCGAGCCTCGTCTTTCGAATCTCCACCACTCGCTCGAATGGCGCTTTCGCTTCCCGGTACCTCCCATCATAATAGAGGCACAGTCCATACTTCCATAACAGAATAAGCCCGTCCTCATCGTCCTCGCCGATAAGCCTTGACCCGAGCGCGTAATATGCGTGCGGCATATACGACCTCCACGCCACTCTGTTGTCACGACCGACGTCTCCTAGCACTTCTGCCAGTCTTGCGATGACTCTGCCGATCCAACCGGGCAGCAGCCCTTCCTTCCGGAGCCAGTTCCTTGTGGCCAAGTGCACCAGTCGATGGATATTTACAGCCGAGTCTGCAGACCGCTTAGCGAGGAACGAGTAGCCCTGCAGGGTCCCCATCGCGTCTACCTCTTTCTTCCGCGACTGACCCGGCGGAAGAAGCGATTGCGGAATGTCTTTGGCATCTACACAGGCCATGAAGGATAGGTAGTCCGCCGCAAGAGGGTCGCGCTGCCGGATTTGCTCGAACGAGATAAGCCAAGTAGTGGCTACTGGATTCTTCACGTCGCCATACCGCCCTTCGTCTTCGAAATCTTCACTGAGTAGATTGATTACGTCCTCCTCCTGTTCTTCCAGGAGAGACAGATAGTCTCCCAAGCCTATTCCGTTCGCGTTAATGTACACCGCGGCCTGAACGATGGCCAGCGGGAGGTACGTGAGCCGGGCGAGCAGGGCCGCCGCATCTCCTTTACTCCTGAGGAGGCCCTGATCAACTAGGTACTTCTCCAGTAGCTGCTTGCTGCCAGCTTCGCCCATTTCCGACATTTCTACCACGTTTCGACCGGCAAGCCTAACTGCCGTCTTCTTGTCGCGCGTCGTGAAGATGATGGATCCGTAGCTGCTTCTTGGGAGGCAGTCAATCAGACGGTCGGATTCCGGCGTAGATTTACTAACCCACATGCCGACGTCGTCGGCGTTGTCGAAAACCAGGAGCCATTGGCCTGCGCTCTCGCTGCTTAGGTGATCTCGCACAAGCCTCTTCACGTCGGCCTTGTCGTCTTCACATCCGGATATGCCAAGCTGTCTGGCGGCATTGAGATATGCCTGCCCAAGGGTTTCCTTGCTCGTTGCGGGTATCCAGATGACCGAGTAGTTTTTGTGTTCGGCCCTTATTCGATAGACCAACTCAAGAGCCAGCTGCGTCTTACCGACCCCGCCAAGCCCTGTGATTGCAACCTTTGCAGTATGATGTCCCGTGAAAAGCATCTGACGGAGACATTCTAGCTCTGACTCACGGCCGGTGAAGGAGGGATTTTGTTCGAACGGCACCATCCAAGTGCAGTTCTTAGCTTCAGGGTAATTAGTTAAGGTATTTTAAAAAGAAATGAGGGGAATATACCTCCTCGGCGGTTAGGTGCATCGTCGTGGCTAAAGGCGTCGGCGATCTCTCTTTTAAGTCGACGAACTGCATTTAGCTTCCCTTCGCCGTATATAAGTGGCATAAATATACCGAAAATGCCCAGGAGACAATACGCCCAGTCTTCCTCGTGGGTGGTCTGCCGTGCCTCCGCCCATTTGAACCGCTCCTCGACGTCGAACTGAGAAAGGTCGCTTCCCCGAAGTGCTGGAACCGCAATCCCCGTTATTTCGTGGATCTGTTGCTCGAGAGACTTCTTGTCGCCAAGCCGCCGGCCATCCTGTGTGAAGAACTCGACCGATGTCGGTGCTAGAAGCTCTTGGAGCGTCCAGCCCCGAGTGAACCATCTATGCGCTCGAAAAGCCGATTCCCATGCGAGCCCAGACTGCTGGCTACTCTCGTAGCCAGTAGCCGAAATACCTGACATGTATACGTAGCATCGAGCCGCATTTTGGTACCAGCGGAACATGGAATTGATCGCCCTGGATAGTTCAGTGTTGTTCGATTTGTCGATGCAGCAAGTATCCACCCAGAAGTATTGGAGGCCGTCACGTTTCGCTTGTTCTGCGCAGAACTTGATCTTCTCGTAGCCAATCTTGTCCTTCCCAGTATCGTCGACCAAGTCTCGAAAGGTAACCTCTTCGGTATCGGGGCCCCATGTGTGGGACAGTATGGCATAGCTGGGTATATCGTGAACCAGGTCATTCGTCAGCTTAAACTGGCCGTCGCTGCATTTTAGGAGTCGCATGGTTTTGGGCGGGGTCCGTCATCAGATGAGGTTGGGTGGGCGGGTCGAAAACGACGGTCGCTATCCAGCTTGACGTCGATATGTGAGGGGAACACCGAACGCGCCGGAGAAACCTGCTTCCTGACGGGCAGGTTGAAAAATGCAGAAGCATCATTGAGCAGGGCAGGGAAGCGGTAGCCGTGTAACGGTAAGGCTGACAGCACCGCCCAAACCTGGCCACAGGAGATCGACGCGATAAGACGGCGGCGGCATTGTTGTCACGAGGTCAAGTGCAGCGGTTAGGCACTGCTGTACTGGACTGTCCAAAACATTTGACCGTGGGAGCAGGCACCGTGTAAGCGCTAAGAGCCCTAAAAACGCTACCTCACTAAATTCAGGCGCTTTTTTGAAGGCTGTGGTTGCGCCTGCGGCGCAGCTGTGGCTAGGGCTTTGTACCTTAGGTACCGTCTCATAAAAAGGACCCATAAAAACACAAATCCCTTAAAATAAGGCGTAATATCAAATTATACTATTTTTTTCATTCCATTTTCTACAATCTTACGTAACTTTTTAATTATTTTTAAAAAAACTTCTAAATATAATAATAATAATAAAACTAGAAAACTATAAAAAAGATAAATATATATAGTTTAGAAAAACCCTTTATTATATGTTAAACTTTTTGATTATAATTAATTTAACCAAAATATTAAAAATTAAATATAAAATTACTATATTTTATAAACTTTTATCCAAAAACGGTTTAATAATGTTAATAATATAATTATTATATTATTAATATAAAACATATTACTTTCATAAATTTTAAATTTTTCAATAATTGCGAAATGATAATTTAATAAATATAGGCGAAAAATTAATATATAGCCCTTTTTTTTAAAACAAAACACCTTTTAAAACGTTCGATATATAATAATATCATTAGTAATGATACTGTTATAAATGTAAAGATATTACTGTTGCTTATTTTTTTAAATTGAAATTTAACTATATTATTTACAATTTTTTATTCAAAGCTTTTAAGGAGTTGTAAAATGTATATAAATTTATATGTAATACGAAAATAAAATATAAAATTTATCTAATTAAAGTAATTACATAATTCGCAAATTTAAAAACTTACTTCAAGTTATTAATTTCAATAACGATATGTAAAACAAAACTATTATTTTAAAACTTAATTATATATCTCGCTTGGTTGTTGTAGAGATCCGTATTTTAATTAGTTAAAAAAAGATAATACATAAGTTATAAGCGAGCGAGGTCTGAGTTAGCTCAAGTAATAAAGACGAGCTTTTACGTTAAATAATAAAGCAGTAAATGAAAAGAGAAAGCTGGTTTTACTAATAACTTATACAAAAATTCGCTGAAAAAGATACGTTATATTCGAAATTATTAAACCTTAATTTTAAAATAACAAATTACTTATATAATTACATGAACTAAATTTAAAATTTATATATTTACATATTTAGTAAGTATTACCGTTGCGTTAGTAATTTATTTATAAAATAAAAAAGATAAATTTATATTAATGATAAATTTTCTGTTTACCTATTTTAATCCTTTTTATATATTAGTTTTCTAAGGTTAAAAATACTGTTTTTAAATAATAACTACGTTAAAATTTCGCAAATACTATATTTTTCTTTTTTTAACAGATTTATAAGGTTTTCGTGCAAGGTTGATTTTTAAGTTTTTATTTTAAAACCTCTTTATTTTACATTATTTCGTCTTTTATATATTTTTCGTTGCCTTTTTCAATTAATACGTACACTTAGCGACTAAATAGATCTATTTACTGCACAATTTCTTATCTAAATATACAATTTTCAGCTTGATATAACAAATTATGAAAGAAATATACATAACAAGTAAATATTTATACGTTAATTAATATATAAACGTTTTATTTTTATGGTTAATTATTATTTTAACTATACCTTTAAAGATACAAACTAAATCTTTATATAGTAATAATCTTTTCTATATTAAAAGTTTTAAATTCTACGTAATAATACGTAAAGTAATAATTTTCAGAATAATAATTTCAGTATTTATTATAAGACTTGACGTATTATTTAAATTACAATTAAAGTAATTAAAGTTTAAATAGCTATTGTTTTTATTTACTCTTATTTAATTTATTTATATTATTATATCCAGTTTGAAATGTTATATTTTACTCGAAAATATATAAGCGTAAGAATCTAATTAGCTGATTGATGTATATATATTTAACTATGTTTAGAAAAAAAGATAGAACTTATATAAATCTTCAACGTAGTATATAATAAATAATTTTGAAATTAAATTCAAGACATAACGCTACTGTAATTTGTATTTATCAGGTGTTGTTTAAGAGTAAGAGTGACAAGATAACTCGTATATTAAGAATAGTTTGAAATCTAACACTTCTCGTCCATTTCTAGAGAGAAACCACTTATATATATAGCTCACCTCTGCATTGAGCTCGTGACATTGCTCTGACGCGTATATTCTTCGCACTTAATTATATTCTATTATATTTCGCAATCGAAATTTAATTAATTATTAGAATTTCTATAGTTAAAATGGAATTTATTTAATATTTTATTCAAATAAGTGAAAATACATAATATTATATAGTTTCTCACAAAGATGTATTTCAAATAAATAATACAAAATATAACTTTTAGTTTACTTAGTTGTAGTAGTAAAAGTTTAAGTATAAATATATTGAATAATAGTTAAAACAGGTTTTAAAAGTATTTTTTTGTTTTACTTTGTTTAAATTATCTTTAAATCATTTTAAAAGTGTTTTAGAGAAGTATTTAAATATATATATTGCTGTTAGCTTATATAAGTTCGCTTATAAAATTCTAGCGTTTCTGTTTATTTATATCGACTTTTCATATTTATATAACACTGGAATCGAATTAAATTGGAAATAGTTTCGTAAACGCAGAATTTAACCTCTAAGTTCTAAATTCGGCCTTAAAAAATAAAACCGCACACTCTAAGTACAATTTAATTAAATTAGAGAAAATAATAAATACATAGATTTTCTCGATAGTATAAGTTTTATATATATTAATATAAGTAATTGTTTAATAAAACTGTGATGATATGTACAGCTAGTCCTTATAATGTGGATTAGGGTGTCCAAACTCTAATTAGAGTTTGAAATTGCTGACCTTTTGGTATTGTGGTTAGCGTTGCATCCTCACTATCTTACAAATACGAAGAAAGATTAGGATAAATATTTTATAAAATCTTTTACTTTGATATATAGTTTATTTAAATAGGGTAAATTTAATCTGCCCTTTTTAACAATTCTTATTAAAGGACTTATTTATAATATAAAAATAATCGAACAAGTTATATTTAAAAGAATTATTGATATTTATAGATTTATACTTACAAATATTATAATTTTTAAAAAGTATAACTGCATACTTGCTGTATTAAAAGATTATTATATAAAATGCAATAATATAAATAATTTATATTACACACTGTAGTAAATCAGTAGTACACTGGTGAAATATTTAGAAACTGTTTTAATATAAAACATTTTTCATTTTAAAATTATAATTAAAACAGTCGTATAAGACCAAGGTCAAAATGAATATTAATATAAATAAAATTATAATTTTAACATTGACAAATATTTCGGTATATGAATTTTAATTTAACCTATTAAAAACATTTTAACTGGATTATTTTATTTAAAGATTTATCTTTATTAAATTAGCGTCGAAAAAAGTTGGTCGTGATTAGTATAAATAAACAAACTATATCACGATGCAGAAAAGGATTGCCGAGATAAAGAAAACTTAATCTAACTGCATTTATGGTATTGAACCTTAGCAACTACAACATTGAAAAGTATAATAAACAGTGATGTTTTTGCGGTTGAATCTATAGTTAGAAAAAAAACTCCTTAATGTATATGTAAGACTCGGACTTTCTAATCAACCGAGACTGATTATAGGCGTAACACTCTGCCTTACTTCATTACATATATATTTGTTTTCTTATAATAATATAATGTTAACATTTTTAAAATTATAACGAAAATTTAAGTAATTTATCAATTGATTATAAGATTTTTACAAAGCGTTGTTTTTATAAAATATAATTTATTTAATATAAATATTAATATTCTTTAATTCATATAGTAAATAGCTATATTACATAATAAAATAATAGAGTAATTTAAAAAATTTAAAATATAAAAAATATATAATTTTATAAATTTTAACAGCCCAGTAATTATAAGCTCGAATGTCTCGTTTCGCTTACTTATCAGCTTAGGTAACTAATAGCTTGTAGAAGATAACTGGTTCTAATCCAGCTTAGAATAACGTGCTCTAAGTCGCTAACTCAATATATACACTATTTAAAACTTCGACTTCTGCCGTATCGACGACCATTAAAGCTAGTTTAAGAGATTATAAAAACAAATAAAACGTATTATGGACGTAATTGTTTATTGTCGTATTTTCGATTATTATTAGTGTTGTATCTAAGCGATTTCTAAATACGACTTTTTAAAATATATTTTTTGATTGCGTTATTTTATAAAACGAATTTATTTGTAATAAACAATATATTAATATATGGTTTAATATTTTAATAATGTATTACTTTGTGGTTATAATTATATATAAAAAAAATATCTTACAGTTAATTAGAAATGAACATGATCAAATTTAGTAAAACATTAAATAATTTTATATAGATATTCATATAATATATCAATATTTCTAATTCCAAGAATTGGTACGACCTAGTAGGATACGACCTCTAGAAACGATCGCAACGGAATCCGCTAAAGAACTAAGTGGGTCAGGTTACGTATTAAATCATCAATTGACTAGCGGTAAGCCAGTAAGCTAGAACAGATATATACGTTCGTTATATTAATAATTTAAATAGTATCAATTTGTAATATATAATTACATTATCTAAAACGTTTTTAGTGTTACGAAACGTAACTCAGTTATCTTATTGCTTAAAATTCTACGATATTCCTACTAATATAAATCCGTACGACTAAGATTTATATAAGAGAATAGATATGTAAATAAGATGATAGCCGAGCAGTCGTAGAGCATTCCAAGAAGTAAGTGTATTGACAGATTTTATCTAGATTGTATATATATTTGTCCGAGTATAGAATTTTGTAGTTATCCCAAGTAGTTGGGTCGGCGACTAGTCGCTGATATTTTGCTGTACTTTTTATGTTCTTTTATTTTCTCATATTATTCTCTCTTTTTTACTTACTAGTTATTATTAATTAATATTAGCCGTATACTATATAATAATTAATACGACATTAAAGTAGGCGATATTATTATATAATAGAAGTATTTTATTAATATTTAATGAATTTATATATTTATGATTTCTGATGCCGTTAATATAAAGCCGGATTGTAAACGTTTCTCGATCGAAGTATTATTAATTTTGTATTAATACTTTTTTTTGCTTTTTTATAAATATTTCATTCGTAATTTTTATTTAGGTCCGCCGCTTTTTTGCCAAATAATCGTTAATTCTCTTTTTATCGTATATATTTTTTAATTTTCGATTATTTGCCATTACGATATTTATTTATAATAATTTTTAACAAGCAATAATATTATATAAATTTTAGAATTCTTTCGATTATAATGAAAAGGTAAAACTGTAATCTATTAATTTTCGATAAATTTTATCAAGATTATATTAGGTTATTATACTTAAACTATAATATAGTTTATGTTATGGATTTATTAAAAATGAGAGCTAAATATTACGTTTACTATATTTAAAATAAAAAATATTTTCGCATATATTTAATATTTTTTACCTAATTATTTATTAAATTGCGAATCATTTTTAATTTTTTTAAAAAATAATATAAGTAATTTTTGCTTATTATTGCAAAATTTTATACAAAAAATAAGAAATAGATTATTAAATTTAATTCAATTTTCGAAAATTAAGGTAATTTAGTTAACGAATAATTTTGCTTCAAAATATTTTTCTTTATATCTCTAAAATTTATATTAAAAGTATTATATACTTATGAAAACAAAAAGCGCCAAACGTTTTGTAATTATAGTCGCGAAAATATTATTTTTAAGTTATTTTAAATTTTTTTGCTTTAAATATAAATTTATAAATTACTCTTTTTAGTATATTATTTTTAGTAATTTATTAACATATTTTTATTAATCCATTATTTTATTAGTATTTTGTTTCATATATATGATATATATATAAAAATATATTTATAAACCTAAATAAGATTTATTACTAGGTAATTATTACGCTGGTCTCCTATAAATATAATAGTCTTATTTATATTATTTTTATACTTATAATTAAAATATTAGCTAATTAAATTTAAAGGACAAAATTATTTTATTTAATTAACACAAATTTCATTCGAAATTCCGGAATTATAGTAAATTTATTTAAACGATATTTAAAAATGATAATATAATATGGATTAATTTGGATAATTATAACAAGTAAAATATATTAAAGATTTAACAATAACAAGACGTTTCGTTATTATATTAACGGATATCGAAAATAACTTTTTGTTTTATATTTTTTTCCTTTTAAGTTTTTCCGTTCTCGTTGTATATTTATTAATAAACTTTATGTATTTTCCGATTAATCTTATAAAGTTAACGGTTAGCTTTTTATATTTAACAAACTTTAATATATTTTATACTTAATTATTAATTATATATTTAGAATTTATTAATGCAATATAAAGGTCTATTTTTAAAATAATAAATATAATATTTATGAAATGTATTTGGTATTATCGGTATATACTTAGCGACTAATATCGGCTTTATAGCTTTTTTATATAATTATTTTAATTATTATTAATTTGATATTATATATTTATATAAAATAATACAGCCCCTTAAAATTAGCTAAAAGGGGCTAAAGCAAAACCTTATATATCTTGATAAAATCTTATTTAAATATTAATAAAAATAACTAGTCGCTAATAGCTCAAATGGTATAACTAACTTATATATCCGACGGATAATAATTCGATTTTTTTGGAGGGCGCATTTTCTAATATAAATTAATTATTTGCGGTAAAGGTGTTATGGAATTAATTACCCTTGCCGAAATATTAAATCGCGTAAGAAAAACAACGCGTATTTAAAATCGCGTAAGTAAAAACGCGCGTTTTTAAAGGGCTAAAAAAGCCGAAAAATTAAGAATTTGAAATCGCGTAAAATAACGCGCATAAAAAGTTAATACCGTTCAAAATCGTGGCGATAAAACCAAAAAAAAAAAACGGTCGGAGGTTGTGGGTGGGCTCTCCAAACCTTTTATATACGTACTGACGCTGCCCCAAATTGCAACGGGGCTCCTTTTCTTTGGTCTTAGCCAAATAGGACTAAGCCAAAAACGCTACTGCCAGATTTAGCTAAGCACGGATAGCCATTATTAGGCAAAAAGATTTTACATAGAAATCCAGTCGTACGGAAAGGGTGATTAATAGCTTTGAGAAATAACGCCTTTAGAAAAGCGAGTAATTGTAAGATAACGCAGCCCCTTAGAACTAGCTAAAAGAGGCTAAAGCAGAACTCTATATATCCTCATAAGATCTTATTTAAATATTAAAAAAGTAATTAGTTGTTAATATAGCCTAAAAGGATTTGGAATTGTTAACCTTTTAGTATTATACCTAACCTTATACCTTTTTATCTAACAATTTAATATTCCATTAAAATATCATTATCTTTTAATTTTATTTTAAATTTAATATAATTAATTTATTTTACAAACATTTAAAAAATATTCGATTTAGTTATAATAAATTATAATTATTAAAATATTAAATATTTTTATATTCAAAAACCTTTTAAAAAAACTTATATTTGATGGTTATTTTAGAAATTAAAAAATGATATATAATTATTTATTGTTTTACAATTTTATTATGGATTAAAATATAATATATAAATCATATTATATAATCTTTTGTACTTTATAAATAAATAAGTTTTGTATATTTTTGATTTTATTCGTTTAATTAATTCTATTGGAATATATATTAATATTAATTTAAATATTTTAAAAATTGGAAATATTTCTTAAATAACTTTAAATTTTTTTAAACAATTTAAGTTTAAAAGATTAATTATAACGGTTATTTTACTTAACTACAGCCTGTTGAAATTTTGTTTATATATCGACGAATTTCTATTATACTTTTTTATAATTATTTTAATATTCGAAAATAATAATTATATTCGATATCGAATAGCGAATATCAGAGAAGTTTATTTCGATAATAATTGTAAATAACGTTAATTTATACGTTTAACTTAATTATTCGTTTAAAACTAATCAATCTATAATCGTGTTTATCGGGCATAATTTAATTTAAAATTAATAAATAAATAATTTAGATCTGTTATCAATATTTTTAGTAAAAGTCTAGATATATATTTTAGTTTATGATATTTTATATTTATTTATTACCTAATAATTAAAAATTTAGTTATAAATAAAAATTCTCTTATTTTCGTAAAACTATTAATAATTATTAAAATAACGTTATGTGTATATTTATGATTCTTTAAATGAAAAAATACTTTTATCTAAATATTCATGTTTCATATACAACATAATTAAATAAATAAAGATAAAAACTATAATATTTTATAAGTGTTATTCAAAAGTCTTTATATACCTTAATATATTAAATGTTTTGTTATATATTATTAAATATTATTTTTTAAAGTTTATTTACAAAAGACTTTTCATTACTTATCTTAATAATATTTTGTATTTTTATATATTTTACGTAAGAATTATGATAATATTAGTAAATAAATAATAAATACAAAACGTATTATAATAAAATAATATATGTATTTCGATAATATAAAACGCAAGTGAAATTTATATTATAATTCTTTTCTTCTAGTATTTCTTTAAATTAAAATTATAAATGTTGTGTTTATAACTCATAACTAATATTATGAAATCATTACGAAATTTTCGAAATAAATAATACTTTCTTAAGAGTTAATTCTAGTATTATTAAATATAAAATATTTTATTTCGGCATAATCAATTTAACGTTTTCTTTTTTTAATTCTGCTAATATTTCGCTATGCAGATAATATTTTATTATTACCATTAATTGTAATTTCTTTGAGATAATCTTAATAGTAGTCGTTATTTACTTTTTCTAATTTATTTATTTTATATAAATAATATCGGTAAAATGACTTTTTCGTTTTTTTAAAAATATTATTTATAATCGTATAATAAAAGTTTTATATTATATTAATGTCCACCTTTAATCGTTTAAGCTTTTAACTTATTTTTCTTAAATTATTTAGTTTCAGAATCCTTTAAATAATTTTAGTATGTTATTTTATTTGGCCGTATTTTTGATTTTAAGAAATATAATTATTGTTAAATATTTATTTACTGTAAGAAACTTCTTACTTAATTAAAAGTTGTAAAATATTAATGTTGCGTTGTAATAAGTAAGTAATACAAATATATAATTAATTATTAATTTAATTTATTAATACAAGAAAAATTCCTAAAATAGTCTTATAATTTGAAATTAAATTATACTAATTAATCATGTATTGAATGAATTTCCTTTGAAAAGTTTCGCGTAAATATAATAAACATCTTTTTAACAGCTAATAATTCGTTAAAATTAAATTTCTTTATTTGATACTTTTTTAATATTAATATTAATATTTTAAAGTTTTTATAGTAGTAAATAATCCTTGTTATTTTATTTTGTATTTAATTTCGATACTAAAAGATTTCCGTGATTCAAATGTAATTGAATATTAATTTTGTTTATCAAAATATAATAAAGCATGTGATATTATTTTAATAAATATATTAAATAAGATTTTAATATCGAAAAATACGTAACGTCCCACACCACCGAGCGGACCAAACCACCGAACGGACCAAAATTTAACACTTCGCGATAACAAACTTAAATAAAACAAATATAACGTAATAAATTAATTCCAATTAATCGGATTCTTTTTCGTTAGATATATTTACAGCCTCTTTACAAGTACGCGTATTATGTCCGGGCTTGCTGCAAACGCCATATTTCCGTTCCTTCGTTTTTACCTTTTTGCGACGATTACCTTTAGCTATTGTTGGTTGCATTTTTTTACTACCTTTTTCTTTTTGGGCCAGAAGAACTTGTCCCTTTTGTATAGTAAGTGTTCCTTCTTCTTGAAGACGTTTGTTTTTGGTCCTGCGACGTTTGCTTAAGATGTGGTTCGTTTCGCGTAATTGGGCGTTTTTTTCCCGAAGAAGAGTAACTTCGTGCAAAAGCAATAAGTTACTTTTTGTTAAAAGATTAGCCGATTTAATAATCTTTAACGAATTACCTTGATTTCTAATTTTTCTTTGTAAGTAACGTCCTTGCTTCGTTACTTCCTTGATATTTTTAGGGGTTTTTGCGGGCGGGGAACGAATGGAACCGGCGGAGGTTAACGGGGAGACGGTCGGCGTAGGCATAACTGGAGGAACTTCTAATTCGGAAAGAACGTTATTGGGATCGAATGGAATAAGACCAGTTTTTGCGAATCCAGATTTGATGTTATCGGACGTTATGGCAGCTTGGAACGCGTTGTAAAAGCCGGCGAGAAAATCTTTTTTGGTAATATAGGTATGATGGCGTCGCATTAGGTTTTCGATATACTGCGAATAAGCGCGTTTCAAAACAGAAAAACAAAATATATCAAGAGGTTGGAGCCGATACGAAGAATGCGCGGGTATGCAAAGTGTAATAATGTCGTGGTTGGCGTAGTATTTTTCGAATTCCATCGAATAATGGCTTTCGTGGCCGTCGAGGATAAGGAGATGTTTCGAACTTTTTGTACGCGTCCGAGTATGTTTGTCAAAATGCTAAATCCATTTTAAACCTAATTTATTTGTTATCCAGCCATTATTACTTAATGCGACTTTCCAATCGGCTGCTGGCAATGGGTTATTGCGGTATCAGGACCCAAGGTGATTTTTCCCCGCCATGATGATAAATGGCGGTACAGCCCAACCTTGGGAATTAACAGCCTGAATAACTGTAACCCATTCTTTATTCCTTTATTGCGCTTATCTAGGTTTTCTATGTTTTTCGGCACTGGTAATTATTATGCCCGTTACTATAAGAAGCCTTATTAAGAATCCAGTTTCGTCGAAGTTATAAATATCTTTTTTTGCGATACCGTATTTCGCGATTATAGCCCGAATAAGCTCGAACCATTTGCGAAATGTTTTTGGATTTTCGCATAAGATCCGTTAATAATCGATTTTCCGATTTAAACGCGTTTGGAGCTTTTTTTGCCGTTTAACAAATCTCGACGCCCAATTAACCCCGACGCGTACCGTAACGCGCTAGGCGAACAACAAATTCGCCATATTTTCAACATACTGAAGCCGGACAGGAAACGCTCGCGTATTTAGGTCAAGGATTCTTTCGATAATCGATTTCTTTTCGGTCGCCGTTAATATTCGCGAATTAGGAATATTGTCGGTTCGGGCGCATCGACCGTAATATCGGGCTTTCAAAGTTGTTTCAGGGACGTTATATATCGAATGTAGCTTTTTAAAGCTAAGTTTCGGGTCTCGTTTTCTAGCTTAAATGGCTAAATTCATCCTAGTTTCTTTCGTAAGACGTTGCATATTGTTGGTGGTGAGTAATGTAAAAATTAAGTTGAAGGTTTGAAATGTTAAGAAATTTGGTCCGTTCGGTGGTTTGGTCCGCTCGGTAGTGTGGGACGTTATATTATAATCAAAGAATTTTAGTATTTGACCGATCTTCGTTATTTTGTTAAAATATAGAATTAGTTTTTATAAAGGTATTTGTTTAAGAAATTAATAATAAAACCGGTAAGTCTTATATCATAAAGTATAGATTCTTAATTAATATTAATAAATTTTAAATAATATTTACATGGTATATCTTAAGTAAACAGATTTTTATTTTTGCATTACGGTAATCTATTACAGATATATTTATATCTTTTTGATACTTATAACCAATTTTAAAAACAAAATTCCGTTTTTAAATAATTCGCTCCTTAATAATTTATCGGATAATTAGTATTTTTTAAACGTTCGTAAATTAATCAAAAATAATTGATATATTTCCTTTCGTTGTACGAAAATATTACGATATTATTTAAAGAAATATTATAAACTTAATTAATTAAATTAATTAATACTATGTGTATATATTTCAGGACTTTACAAATTATTTATAAGGTCGCAAGATATTATTATATATTTAAATTAAGTGTATACTTATTTAGTATTTAGTATAATATATTGATTCAGTTTAAATTGCAAAAGCTGTTAATGGATTATAGCCGATTTAAAATTTTAAAGATTAACTGTAAAGAATATCGATTTTCTATAGTAATATAATTTAATAATCGATAATTAATGTATAGCCCTATATTACCGTTTTAGTTAAATATATATGATATAGAGGTAGTAATTCCACATTTCGATTTTGAAATTCGTTAAATTTGTAAATTATATAAATATGTATTTTTAAACTTTCATTCTTGAAGTTTCAGAATTATGTAAATTTACTTTTTAAATAATACTTTATACCATATTAAATTTATAATACATTGAATTTCCAGATATACAAAAGATATTTTCGTTCTTTTTTGGAAAATATATTCTGAAATCTTTCCAAATAACAATATAATTATATAGTTTTCGAAATAATTTTATGTCCGTTAAATTCGGAGATATTAGAAACATTATTGAATTTAATCATATTAACAACGTAAATCGATTTCCTTACCAATATTAAATTTATTAATTTTCGTTGTTAATCCCTTTTATATTTCTAAAAATCTATTTATATTTCGTAATATTTCACTGTATTTAGTTTCTAAATCTTAAAATAATAATAAATTAAATCTTGTAAGATTAGGATAAATTAAGAAATAAAGTTAATAAAATTACCGAATATCTTTTAAAAATATTTATTATTTTTAGTTCAGTTTTAAAAAGTTTATATTATATAAAACACTTTTATTAATTTTTATTACCATGAATATATTAATAGTAAAAATCGGAAATTATAATATTGTACGCAATGTTTATTTTTTATATTTATTTTCATTTTTACATTTAGTATCACTTATGTAGTAACTTTAAATTAATCGCTTTTTCTAACTAGAATTAAATTTTTAATAATCATATTATATTAATCTTATAATGTTATTTTATCGAAGTAAATTAAATACTTAATTTTATTTAGACGAAAATTTTTAATCTCTTTGAATTATCATAAATAGTAAGATTTTAGATGGTAACAAAGTGTTTTTTTTAATTATACAGGAAAAGTATATATATATTTTGTTTTAGAATCGGAATTGTATACCATTTTTTCTTATAATGGTAATAAATTAAAACCCTCTTTTTTAAAAAAAAATATATTTAATGGTTTTTTAAATCGAACGAATGTATTACGATTAATATGTCTTTGGCGCTAAAAGGCTTTTTATAATGTTTCACGTTTTCTTCGTTGATTTTAAATAAATTTATTTAAGTTTTTTTGGTAGGTTTTTATTTACAAGGTATTTAAATATATTCTTTTGTATTTTTTTATTTGGCTTTTTGAGTCAAATATTAAACGGCTTATGTATAATAGTTTTTCGTAATTAGATTAAATAGACGTTTAAAAATACCTTTTATCCGATATTTCAAGTTTTGAAAATTTTTTGAACTTTTTTAAAAATATTATAAATAACTTCCAGTATTTTTTTCTAAAGTTAAATTATGCGGTTTTGGGTTTAAAGAAATACGTCTTTTAAATTATCAAAAAGACTTTTCGCAATTTATTATTTCTTTTGAATTTTTCGAAAATATTTTAAAACGTATAGTTTATATATTCGAGACGAAAATACCTTTCTCATAAGAAATTAGAAATCTTTTAATATAACTATTTGATTTACTTTTTCAACATTATTATAATATATTAAATCTTTTAGTTAAAATAATTTTTACTTATTTCTGGCTTAATAGATATATAATATATTCAACACCTAGTTTGTTTAAAATTATTAATCTTTATAATAAATATAACTTAAGGTTATTTAGATTTTATATCGTGCAATATTTGTCAAAAAATCGCTAAGTTTATTTCATTACTGTTAAATATTTTCGTAGAGTTTATAGATTATGTTAGTTTGTAATAAAAACGATTAGGTAATTATATATTTATTAATTCCGTTTCGTTTATATAGTTAAAACCCTCTAATCTTTATTAATGTAAAACTTAAGTATTATATTTCAGAAAGTAGGTATAAACATTTATCGCCAAGAATATATTAAATGTTCTATTTATAATTTAGCTTCTATTGCTTTAAAATAACAATATAATTATACTTAATTTTATTTCTTTTATCGATTTTATTAGATAACATTTTTTATTAGCAATTTTTATAATAATCCGAACGTATTTCGAACTTCCGGTATTTTGTTTCTTTTTATTATTTTATATAGATTTGATTATTACGAGTTATATACGAGAACATATTAATTTTTTTTAATTAATTATTACGTCACTTAAAAGTTAAATAAAAAAGATAAAGAAATAAATATATAGAGGAAATAATAATTATAATAATTATACAATATTTTCAGAAAAAAGTATATGTTTGCCTAGATATGAGATTTTATGGTTATCTTAAGCAGTTAGATCGGCGACAGATCGCCGACATTTATCTGTACCTTCCATATTCTCTTATTTTCTTACAGTTTAATAATTGATTAAACTCTTACGCTGTTATAAAAGTGCAATAAAACTAGTTCTAAAAATGGAACTCTTTTAAAAAAACATTTAGTTAAAATATAAAATAATTTATATTAATATTACCGAAAATTATTATATTTAAAATTAGGTCCGAAAAAGTACAAATATATAATTCTGTAAAACCATACATAATATTATTTTCTAGAAGTTGTTTAAGTAGTGAAATAAAACTTGGCTTTTTAGATTTATAAAATATATAATTTAATAGCGATAAAGATCGAGATGGTTTATATAAAGAATAATATAATTATATTTAATATTCTTATTTTCTGTTTTTATTTTACATGTAGTATGTATTTCACTTTTGAATTTTAAATGTTGTTATTTATTTTATATTAAAAAATCAATATAATACTTTATTACTTATACTTAAACCAAATTATAAAATTGTATTACAAATATAAAGTTACTTTAATCTTCGATACCATTAATTTTGAACCCGGAAAAAATAAATTTGTTTTATTTTATTTCAGGAATGGCTTTTCATATTAGAAATCCTGTTTTATTATATATTTAGTAATTGCTTTATCGCTTTTTTCTTCCAATTTCGTTTTTTTATCTTTTAAAAATATTCTTAAATTACAAAAATAGAAGTATAATTTATTTGAAAAAGCAGTATTGATTTCAGTAATATATTGGTAACGAAGAGTTTACTATTCAAGTATCAAAATATTTTAAAAAGAAAAACGATTATTTAAACATAAGAAATTATATTTTTAAGAAAACCCGAAAAAGCAAATTCAAAGTTGTGAAAAAAGAGATATATTTAGAGCATATAAAATATATTTCTTAACTAAAAAGAACAATAAGAACAAAATAAGCAATAACAATTAAAGGTATTGATTACAAAAATGTTGAAACGAAAATATATTGGGCAATTACGTTTTTAACAAATTTAGATATAATTTACGTATTTGAAAAAACGTTAAAAATAGATTCAATAAAGACAAATTACATAAATATTTATAAATTTCATATATTATAATTCATTGACTTCAGTTTCTTATTTTGAAATACTCAATAGCGAGTAATTTAATTATCTAGTTTATTGTTATATTTCATACGATATGAAATTTATAAATGTTTTTTTAGTAATATATTAAAAATATTAAAATCTTTTCAAATAAAAGTTCAAAGTTTTTATAATTATACTTTGTTTTCTTTTTGCTTATTACGTTTTGTTAAAATCTTATATCTTTTTGATTATTAATAATTATTATATTTATTACTACAAACAACTATATTACCTATTAAATTTATTCAAAGTATATAAAATATATGTAGGTTAAAGTATTATAATGTAAGTCAACTTAAGTATATCGAAAATATATTAGAGAATATAACATGTAAATAGTATAAAATTTTATTAATTATACTTTTAGTATATCTCGATAATTAGAAAACGTCGATCTGAATATTATTCTTAATTTAACTTCAGGGCTATTTAAAAACATAGCACTTCCGGAATTAGGATTAGTAACCGATGAGCTAGTGATCTACTTATTAATATAAATCATTCATCTAGTAATTAATAAAAAACGTTGAATAAAAGTGACGCAATATGTTTTTCTTTTACGATTTATATTACAATCAATCGAAAATTACCCTATGTTACATTATAATTGCCTATTATCTTATAATTCTCTGTATTTTTATTACAAAAGCAGCTGTAATAATTGTTAAAAAGAAGATTTACCAATTGCAAATTGAATTCAACTTACTAATTAAAAGAACGCGCCGATTAAGATTTAATAGACAAACAATAGATTACAATACGAAAATATGTAAAAAAAAAGCATATAATAAAGCCTTACTAAATATAAAATTAAAGTTTTCGGCGTTTTAAATTGTTTTATATATATAATAATAATATATTCCGATAACCGTTAATTGAACGGCTTAAGAAAGAACGCAATATAACGTTTAGATTTGGAAGCTTTAAGTAAAAAATGATTAAAACTTTTTAATAATAATTAAATTTCGAAAGTCGTTTGTTAATACAACGATTAATACTCGAAATTATTTCGGTAATTGACTTATTAATGAACGATAATACAGATTAAAAATGCCAAGTTTTATAAGTTAATTAAAATATTATTACAAAAATTCAACACCAACGACTAAATATTGTATTAAAATTATCTAAAGTTTACAAAATTTATGCCAATTAAAAAAGCTTTTACTAAAGATTATTACTGGAATTTGCACCGAAAAACAAGAACGAAATATCTTTATTGATATTTTATAAACTCTACGTTACGTAAATGTTGTTATTATAAATACTCAGCGATTACACGACGTTTTATGTAATGAATTTATTTATAAAAATAATAAAATCGTTAATAGATTTTTAATAAGAGAAATTACTTATTTTTTAATTTGTTAATATTAAATACAAAGAGTAATTTATATAGCTTTAATAATAATCACATTTCTTACAGTTAGATCTTTATGTTAACTGTTTTCGATTTATAAAATAAAACTTATAAACGTTTTACTTTGAATTATTTATATAAATTAATATTAAGGTTACCATATATTTTAAAACCATAAAACGTTAAGTTTACACGAATTCAAAACGTTGTAAATAACATATAACGTTATTAAAACATTTGAAAAAAGGCAAAAAAGCAGATTATTTTCTATTAAAAGTGTTAATGCAGATAAAAGATTCAATTTTAACGTCTTCAAAAAGAAAAGTTAAAAAATGAACTAAGAAAACTGTAAAAAAAATAGAAACGGTAAATAGTTTTACATTCGAAAGTCGAATAATTGCCGGTTTCATTTATAATAACCTTAGTATTAAGATTAAACAATAATATTGTATTAAGTTCGGCTCGAAAGATTTGTCCTAAAAAGCAGTATTAATAATTAATAACGATATATTAATATGTCGGTTAATTTAAATATAATTGATCGCTTTAT
Organism: Monosporascus cannonballus; assembly: GCA_004154925.1. NCBI lineage: Eukaryota > Fungi > Ascomycota > Sordariomycetes > Xylariales > Monosporascus > Monosporascus cannonballus. The sequence continues at coordinate 220,053 of QJNS01000021.1, forward strand.
AACCTATATTACTTCTCCTATTTTCTACTTTTGGCTATATTCTTACTTATAGCCGCATTTATTATTTTGTATAATATATTATTTTCGTCTATAATTATATTATTCTGCACTAAAATTCGTATCCAGATTTGTTTTTTTGATAAACGAGTTTCGATAATAGTTTAAAATAATAAGGCTTTTTCTACTTACAGTGTAATAAATGCATCTATTTTTATAAACGCTAATAAAGATTAAAATTTGTGCTTGTTTTTTGTAAAGTTCTTGTTATTAATAGTAATTTTATTTTTTTATTTCGCTTTTTTTTATAATACGATAAGCTTCGTGTTAAAAGAAATTTTTTACCTATTATAAAAATCTTATTTTTCTTTAATAATTCCAAATTTTAGCTTTTAAACAGATAACGTTAAAAATGAACATTACAATAATATCTTGATTACTCGTTACACAATTAAAATATATAACAAATATAAAAGTTATATAAGATATACTTAGATTTAAGGTATATTTTCAAATCTAAGTTAAATATTCAAAACTTTATTACAGGATATAACTTACACGATAGATACTATACTCCGTATCTTTGAACATGATGACCGATTTATAATTATCAATATAAAAGTTATACAAGATATGTTTAAATTCAAGCCATACCTTTCAAGCTGAGCTAAATACGCAGAAAGCTATTATACGATATAATTGTACAATAAATACAAAATTAAACTTTACAAATAAACCTGAAAAAATAAGTTTAAAGTTAAGCCTCAAATAGCTGTAAAAGGTTTTATACACATTTATCAAATTTACGCCTAAAATATTAAAGGTTAATTAATAAAAAAACTAGAAGTTTTATATTTAATCGTTTTTACCACGTTTCTGTATATTATAATTAATCACGATACAATACCGCATAATTTCAAATATATAATACCGGTCATCAGTTTTAGTAAAGCTGTTAACAAAACCCTCTCGTTCGCAATAATTAAATCCTATAAAATTATCAAGTAAACGAAAACCGTCGACATTTTATTCGAGCCGAATATTTTATTTTAAAACATTATATTCCGTTTTTGATTTTCGAATACTATTCAATGTACGAATATAACGATATTTCGTTTTTATAGGATTTTATGCAGAATAATACAGATATTATAAAGAAATTGTCATCAAAATTAAAAAAGAAAAATAATAACGAGCTTAAGAATTTCGATATTTGTATTTTGGCACGAATTAACGACGATTACAATCGCTGGTTTGCCCGGCTGCCCCGAAAGGCAAAGACTCTTTAATATTTTAGGTTTATAATATATGTTTTACGTTGAAATAATAGTTATCGTTATAAATTACTTGTAATATTTAATTAATCTATAATAATAATATATAAAAACTATGTTAATTTAATTCAGATAGGTATTAAATTAAACCTTCAATCAATTTATAGCAGTATTTTCGTAATGGCTTTTTTATCTATTTTCGCTAGTTTATCTTATAATTTGGTTTATTTTGTATTATGTTTAGAACTGTGGATAATTCGTTAACGAAAACCTGAAACAATAGAGATATTCGTAATAATCATAAATTTATATTTGTCAAAACATTTTAGAACTTTAAGTTTTTCTTCAATTTTTAATATTTTGGATATCGTTCTCGATAACGATTTTAAGAAATTTGGAGAAAGTATTTCAAATAATTCTATTTTTTATAAATATCACAAATGTTAATTTGGAATTGAAAAAAAAATAAGTACGATTATTCATCGTATTTTTGTAATAATCCCGTTTTTTCTATTGAATTATATATACTTAAAGATATGAAATTAAATTTAAATATTTAAACAATTAAAAACTAAATATTTATAAATGTAAATATATATTCGTTAATCGTAATACGTTTGTATAAATCACGTAACGTTAAGTTTAATTACGATATGATTTTATATCATCTTAGAAAAGAGTTTTTACAAAGAAAATAATAAGTAAAAGAAATAGTATTAATATAGCTTAATTAAATTCTAATATACTGAAATAAAAACAAGTAAAGTCAATATTTTTAACTCTACACGTATTAATTTTCTAAATATAACTTTATCTTAAGTCTAATATGCGGAAATTAAGTAATTGTAAAATTATAAGTAATAAATATCGAATATTTTACATTCGAGCTTTTTAGAAAATCAAGATTTTACATATTATTCGTTATTGGTATTTAGGTTTTTTTGCTAATATTTGAATAATGGTGATAAATATCGTAAATGCTTATAACTGAAATGATTACACTGTTGTCAATATTAAAATATATAATTATACAAATAGTAATTTATGTAAATAGAAATTTGGAATGTATTAAATATTGTATAAAGATTAATTTAACGAATAACTTTCAATTTATTAAAAATATTCGCATACTAGAAACGTTAATTAAAAAATTAATAAACTTAAGCAACGATTAATCAATAAATACTTTTTTTGCAAAAAATTCAAAATCGATTGTAGTAATAAAAAAAGAAGTAATACGTAAATAGTTAAACTAATATTTAAAATTGATATTAAAAACAACGATGTAGTTTATATATGATTTAGAATATTCGTTACACGATTTAAAATATAAATCGAAAAATCATTAAGCAAAGATTAAAAAATTACAAAAGATTTAGAACCTTTTAAAAAACGATACTTATTTAACAATAATTATTTTAACAACAAGTATTTATAAATAAAATATGAAACACTTAATTATAATAATCTACCTTTTTAACCGAAAATTTACGATATTAATATTTAATAATAAAAAAGGTTTAAATTTATAATTTCGTTAAACGGTCTTATATTTATACTTATTCGATTCATTAAAACTTTGGAGTTTTGGTCAACAATAAATAATAATATATTACGAGTATAATTGATATAAATAATATAAATGTCCCTTTTATTGTATCTGTGTTGTGAAAAATTTATTATTAAATAATAAACTAATATAATGATAGTTTTAACAATTTTAAAAACTTCGGTTTTTCATATTTATTATTTATTATTCATCAATGTAATAAATATTTTTATCTTTTTATATTAAATATTTCATAGATTCTTTTCATAGATTCCACCGTTATTAAGTATTTCGTATAAATATTAATATCGTTTTTCGATAAAATGAATTCAAGCTTAAGTATCTTTTTATAAAAAAAATAACCAAAGCTTTTATACATTTTAACAGCTGTAAAAATATTATAAAAGATAAAAACCTAAAATATATTATAATTTATAAAAACTCTATACAATAACTACAAATTTGTATACTAGTTAAATTAAATAATACTGATTCAAATTAATCAATAGGGTTTTATATTATTAAAAAGTAATTTTCGATATCGAAAATGTTAATACAACCGAAATATTACTTACGGTAAATATATTATAATTAAGTTATAAAACTTAAAACCGTTATGAATTTTGGTATTGCTGCGTTAATATTAACGTTCATGGCTGAAAAGCATATTGTTTAAAAAACGTAATTCGTTTCAATATTGAGATCGTTATCGACCGTTAATAATTTAATATATACAACGAGAATTCGAATTGCTATATTTTATAAAATATTTTCGATAATGAAAATTAATATATAACGATATTTAAATTTTCAATTTCTAAGACCCTTTATAAAATCAACTATATTTTTATAAAATCATTTTCAAATTATTCATTATAAATAATCGTCAATACGAATATAAATATCGTTAAATTTATTTTCGCAAAAGAGAATCCCTAATCAATTTCTTTATACTTTAAATTATACTAATTATTTATTTTTATTATAAATATTTTTTTTTCAAATCGTTTAAAAAAACCGTAAAGATAAAAAATCTTTTTGAAATAACCTCTGGTATTCATATTATCCACGGTTATTGAATCTTTAATATTAACTTCGCTATAACATGATATTTTATCTTAAAATAACTTTTTATATATTAATTTTGAAAGTTTCTATATTAATATAAATTAATAATATATTTTATCTATTACAATAACCCTTGAAAATAATATAAATATATTGTATTAATAGGTTTAAAAAAGTCATATCCTTTTTTTTATTTTAGTATTACATTATTATCGATATTTATTTTAAGGTGTACCTTTATAGTATTACTTAAAGAAAATATAAAACCCTTTTACTAAAGATTAATTCTATCGTAATTAAAATTATTAGTCTTATTTCCTGAACAGGTTTTAGATCAAGATCAAAATTTAAATAAATTTATTAAACATCTTGAAGTAACCGTTAAATCGTTAGTTGTACTTTTTTTAAACCATTTTATTATATTTGTTTCGTCGAACTTCTATTATTCGTTGAGTTTCGAATACTATATAGAATAATAACGAAAACGTTAATTGATTAAAATTAATGTTATCTGTTTTGATAACATTAAATTATGTTTTTTTTTGTTTTCGTAATTAGGCATTATAATATATTTGTTAACTTGTCATAACCTGCTTTTATTGTTTATTATTTCTTTAAAAGTTAACAAGAGTTTATTTTCAAATCATTATTATTAAACCGTTAATTATGACGAAGATAATAAGACTAATAGTAAATAAAGTATCCGTAACTGTAGATATTGTTATAATTACATTCTTCATTAAATCGATACGTTTAGAATATAGTATAAAACGATTAAAGTTTTGATATAAGTTTTTAATACTAATGAAAACTATTTAATAACGGATTATTATTGTAAGAATTCATTTAATTATAATTTAATTATAATAGTTTTTATACTTAGTAACTGTTTTTATTTTTATTGTAAAAAGGTTTTAAGTTAAAGAATTTTAGATAAAAAAGATCTTAATAGTAATAAGCAATTAATTTCAAAAGAATATGAATGCTAATATTATATATAATTATAGATTTTAAATTTTTTAAAGTATTATATAAAAATATAACGTTAATGCACTATTTAAAGTTTTTCTTTATAAGTTATATAAGTAATAAAAGGCTAAATTTCTAATTTAGTAAAATTTGGCCTTTTAGAAATATAGGTTTAATTAGTTATAAAGAAGTATTATTTATTATATAAAATTCTTGCTTTAAAGCTTTTACAAAAACAAGTCGCTTTTTACAATTTAATTACTTAATAACTTATTATTAATGTTATTATGTATAATAAATTTCTATTTTTAAAAATTATTACCAAGTTTAAATTTGTTATTTTAAACCTTTTTATTATTTTGTTTTATATATTTTGGTTATCATTTTAGTATTTAAAACCTTATAGTAATTGTACTTTAATAAATTATGATGTTTTAATAAACTTTATTAAAACTTAGTAATTATCTTTAATGATATTTTACGAAATATATCAATAAATAAAAATGTATTACAATAATAAACAATTTTATTAATAATAACCTGTCTATTTTTATTAAAAATATTATTCAAGTTAAATTAAAAACAACTTATATTCAGTATTTACAAAACCTTAAACATGCTTTTATATCATATTAATTTCAGATACACTATAAATCTGTTTTAAATTCGTTAAAACAATTACATATATAATATTATATTTCGAGTCATACTTTATTTAATATCATTATTGTTACTTTAATCTATTTAATTCTATTTAACTGTTAAAAAGTATAACGATTATATAATTATTTTTTAAATACTTAATTATTTATATTGTTGTTAGTATTACAATATTCATTATATCTTTTATTAAAAATTAAAAAGAAATATTTTTAGAAAGTAAATAAAGTTTGATTTAACTCTAAGAAAATAATATTATAATCGTCGTTTCTATTCCCTATTTATATAGTTAATATTTGTTTATCGATATTAGTGAAAGAATAACGTAAGCGGATTAAACATATATACGTATATATAAGAAATTATAATAATAATTTAAGCACGCTTCGAAATATATAACAAACTTATATATAAATTCGATATCGGTAATAACGTCCGCAACACGTTCTAAGTCTTTGATCATTTATATAAGAAATTGCGTCGCTGAATTTAAATAAATTTAGTTTTAATAAATTACAAAACCATCAAATATATAAAATATTTCAAATTAGTACCTAATATAGTTAATATATTAAACCAGGGAACCGTAATTAATATATTGAGAATATCAATATATTAAAAATAACTCGTATCAAAATAATATTATTTTCGATTATAAATTATATTTTGTGCAGCGCAAGTATTATAAAAATGTTTTTTGTTAATAAGGTACATTGACTAATTGCGAATAATTAATTAATTATCAATATATATATATTTAGGCGCTTAGAGATTTATAACTTAACTGTTAATTATATTAAAGTGGACGGTAAACTCTCAGAACAGTATTTTCCGAGATTTGTTCTTTTTAATATCTTTATTATTTAATATTTTCAATTATAAATGATATCGAATTATAAAATTTATTCTATTTAATAATAAGAAAAAACTATAATAATAAATTATTTGTAATTGTATTTCTTTAGAAGAAAAGTATAGTAACTTTAAAGATTTTATTAATTTATATTATACTATTAAATAAACTTCAAGTAAGCGTTGTTTTTTAGGTACAAAAAGAAAATATGTAGGTAAAAATATAAGTTTAATAAAACCGGAACATATTTCAATAATAGCCATATTACGTTATAGAACTAAACTAAATTAAATAAAGTCAAATATTAAATTAGTGTAATTAAAATAAAATGAAAAGATTTCGATAAATATGATAATAATAAAATAATAATAAAGAGATATTTAGTTAACAGTTTAACTACCGAAAAAAGATAATTATAGTAATAAGAATTTTAATAAAAAAAAGAATACAAAATAATATTATTTAATATTAAACCGAAATTATTACTGCAAGATAAGTTCAGTATCGAAGTACTATAATAATATTATATACCCAAAGATAGGTTCAAAAATTCTGCGCCAGAAAATATTAATAATATATAGGTATTTATAACGTTATGTATATTTAGATAAACATCTCCTGCTAATTGCAATTAACATTAATATTTACCGTCTAATATCTTTAATTTCTATAAGGATTTATTTTCATGTTATAATTGTAAAAAGGTAAAGTATAAAAATATAAATTACAAACTTAAATTTAAAAATAAAAATAAAAATATTTTATTACGTCGATTATACGAAAACCGATTTTCGAACGCTATACAAAATATTATAATATATAATAATAAATTAAAGCACTTTCTGAACGTAAATCTGAAAGAGAAGCCGAAATAAGTATATATGTTCGATATATAACTAATAATTATAAAACCATAAGAATAAAATAGCTTTTAAAAAGAATTCTTATTGAAAAACACAAACACTGTAGTAATATATATAAATACGAATGCTAAAACATAATTAAATACAATAAATAAAGTGTTTAATAAAAGACCTTAATTTTTAATCATTTCTTATAGGTATTCCGAGTTTAATCGATGTCAATGATTTACATATTAAATTTTACAAAGCTTATAAAGTTTTTATCACGATAATAACGAGAAGAAAATAAAAATGTAAGCTAATTTATCGTATAATTTACTGTAATCCAAAAGAGTGCCGTTTATTATTATTTAAACGAAAAATAAATAAATCTAGTATTCTATTAAAAAGAGGTATATGTTAATGATTAAATAAGTTAGTACACAAGATCAACGTATAAAAAATTATAAATTTAACGTTGTTCTATGAAGATATCCATGCCTTTCATATAATAAATTTAACGAATAAATTAAATATTTCGAAATTTGGACAAGAGCAAATTCAAGAGGTAATTCATATTTTTATATATTTTAAATGAAAAGTAAAGATTCTTTCAATTATTAATAACATGATATGCTTGAAATCTCATTTTTAAAAAATCTTTCTTCTATCTAATTTATCTTATTTTGAAAAGCAAATAAACGGTATTCGAGAAATAAATCCATGAATGTTATAAATAAAACGAATATATTGTTTAAAAAGAGATATAATAATATTAATATTATACGTGCTTAAAAACATAGTAATTGTCCATTACCTCTTAATTATGAAACATTAAATCGGATAAGTGGAAAAAAAGTTATTACGGTCAATTTGTCATTTTAAAGATAACAATTCAATTGAAATTAATGAAAGTATTTTTCAAATAAAGTTATCAATGTTTATTATAACATTATTTATATATTTGAATATTTTAATATAGATATTCTTTTTCTAAAAAAAGGCTAATAGTAAATTTCGTATTTAACAATAATAAATTAAAAATGAGCCGCCTTTAAGTTAATATCAGCGAAACGTAATTAAAGCCCGAATTAGTCTATAATATTTATATTTTTTTTAAAGGTTGCAACATTTTATCGAAAATGTATCTTATATTATTCATATATTATTAAACAAATTGTTAAATTGTTAAATTAACTATAGCTTTGGGACAAAAAATAGAATTATATTAACTAAACAGTTGGAAAAAGGCGTTCGATAAATTAAATATTATATTTTAATGCATAAATATTTTTCGATACTAAAACAATTTTTGAAACAATCAAAAATAAATTAAACGGTGCATTAACTATTACATTAAAAACAATATCGTAAAACTATAAGAAATATTAAAGTTATCTGTATATTAATGGCGAAATTTATTTTAACTGAAAAAGATTTATAAAAAGCATATCTAGAAATTATAATAAATTTAAACTATTAACGTTAATATTTTGAAAATACGAAAAACCTTTTTTTAATATTAATTGATTATATAACGGTAAAATGTATTATAAATACATTAATAAGGAATTTTAAGCAATAAGTCTTTCGATAGAATTGCTATTTTCTTTTACTCATACTTTAAAATTGAATATTTATCGCAAATTGCTAATCTGATAGACAGATTATCAAAACACTTAAATTAGATATTTACAAGAAAATTGCTTAGTAAATGAACCATTTTACGTTATTAAAAAGGAGTAAAGATTTACGGACTATATATCAAAAAATATAGAGGAATAAATATAAATATATAGCGTAATTTAAAACTTTCTAAAAAAATAAAATAGCTTATAAAAATAATATAAGACATTTATACTTTTGCATTTTTAAACAAATCAAGATAGTAAACACTTGAAAAGTAACTATATGTATTCAAAAAAGAGATATTGTTTATTATGTCAGCGTAACAGGTTTTCGAAGAAAATATATATATTTTATAAAGCTAGTATATATATATATAAATATAAGTAAAAAATTAAAGTAGTACGATTATAAACTCTTAGGTAATAGTAATTATAAATTTTAGATATATTATAATACAATGTTGAAAAGTTTAAAGAAAATTAAGCCGGTATTAAAATTATTATTTATTCTTAGTGCATTTTATATTTTCAATAAAAGAAAATTTAAAAATGAAATAATATTATGCTTAAAAATAGAAGTAAAGCTTAACTAGAAATATTAAAAATATTCTCTGAAATTAAATAGAAGTTTTATATTTTGGAAAGGATTTCGTACTTTAATTATAAGGCTTTTTACGAAAATTGTTAATAAGTAATCTTATAATAAATTAAAACTAAAGTACATTCGTATATAAAAACCTATGATTAAAGAGTATTATTATGAGAATATAATGTACGATATTCAAAAATAAATTAAATAATATTTAAACACTTACAATAATATAACGTTATATTATAAAATAATTATATAGTTAGTTTAAACGCTTGTTAAAATATAGTTTATAGTTTATTAGAATTTTATATCTTAATTTTTCAAGTTTAATATTATTTTAAATATTGTTAAAAGTTTTATAATACTAAATTTATTTATTTCTATAGTTAAAGCTTTAACTGTAACCGAACTGATCTTATTACTTTAGAATAAAATAAAATGTAAAGTTGATATATCGACCGAAATTATTACCGATAAAATTTAATATTAATAAATTAATTTCAAACGTACTTTATAAAAACTAGAAGGAAATAATAAAACGGCAAATATTAAATTTTTTTAAACTTAAGCCGATAAATAAACCAAATATATTTACTAAGTTTCGGGAATTTATATTTGTAGTTATGTTAATGAATATTAAATTAATTAAATTCAATTAGTATAAAATCTAAAGTTTAAGCAAAATCATCTTCGAAACGAATATATCCGTTTTTTATTTAAAGTTTAGGGTAGATATTATTATAAAAAAGGTTAGTATATCTTTTTTAAATTTAGAATTATAAATATAAAAACGTAAAAAGGTTAAAAAGTTAACCGTTATTTATCGAATAATTTACGATTATTAAAAAGGTAACTATAACTATTAGAAAATCATATTTCAAATTATATATTTATGGAATTTTCTAAATATAATCAGTAAATTTACTTATTAAAATTTTTAAATTCATAAATTAAAAAATAGGTTTATTTATATCCCAGCTATATTAAGAAAACGAATAGTTTCTTATTAAATATTACTAAATATATTATATATTACAGATATATTGATTAAGGTTATAATATAATTAGAACTTAGGAGATATTTTAAAGATATTATTGAAGTCAATAAAAAGGTTAAGAAAATATATAATATAAAAAGTTTTCTATTTTCAAAACAATCGAAAATAAGGTAAATACGTAATTCATTCTAAAGGATAATTGATTATATATAGTATATAAAAACTTCGAAACTTATTCGAATACGTATTTCCAATGTTATAAGGTTACGAAAAATAATTAAATACGTGTAGAAAAGATAAAATAACTCAGAACGAGTAAAATAAAAATAGCTTTATTAAAAATAATGGTTTATTGATTATAAAATTAAAGTATTAAATTAAAATATTATCTGTATAATTATTTTTATAGTTTAAACAAATAATTACTTTCTCGTATATCGATCCAAAACCGATTAATTAAATATTAATCAATATATATACTAAATCGATTGATATATAAAGTTTAAATTCTAATTTAAAATATTGCAAGTTTTATATTAAATATGTATATATATTTAATTATCCAATTCAATATTACAATTAAGTATAAAAAGCAAAACTATAATTTCTTTCTAAATAAAATGGAAAATAAACGATGATCGATATATAACGTCAAAAGTCGAATTCTTTTCGAAAAGAATTTAGGTTTAACTTTTAAATTTTATGTAAAATAAATTTTAATAAAAGAATTAAAAAATAATATAAGAATATTAGAAGGTTGATGGAAATTATATTATAATAATAAATAAGGTGATTAATTTTATGAAGTAGAATGTCTAGAAAGAATTTGAAAAAGCTTTATTTTTTACGAAAAATAAAACGGTTTTTTTAAAGCGTTTAGAGTATTAAAGCTTAAGAATAGTTTTTTAATATATAGAATCTTAATATATAAGTGTTAATAAGTACTAAAGTTTTTAAAAATATTACAAATTGGCGAAAATAGTTATGTATAAAAAGAATATAACGAAATAATTTTTTTATATTTTTATTTATATATTTAAGCTGACTTTGTAAACGTTTAAACCGACGTTAAAATTAAATTTTGGTAATTTAAACGAACGATCGAAAATTTCTTTTCGATACATTGATAAAATGATATTTTTAATAATAATTATATTAAAAGCAAATTCGGTTTTACGAAAAACGTCGAATCGATACCTGATTTTAAATACCTTATTGTATTTTTATTAACTAATCCTAATACGAAATATTCGAATTAGTTAACAATGTTTTAATTATTTGTATTTCATTAAAGTTTATTCCAGTAATATTTTTAAAAATAATTAAAAATCAAATTACTATTCTATTATAATGTTAATGATGTTAGAAATTATTGTGTATTATACGACGAATTTTAAATAAATACAATTAATTACGATATAATTTAAAGTATTTAAAGTTTAAACGCCACTTGTATTTTAATTAAAATAAAATCTGCTTATATAAATATAATACGGTTTAATATTATTATTATTTTTATGTTATACTATTACGTTAGTAAGCCAAAGAATCAGTAGAATAATTATACTAATTATCTTAGTACATATAATTATATATATATTAAAGCTGTTACTATAAACTGAACTATAATACTTTGTTCTCTTTTTCAACGTTCAGCCTTTAAGCCTAAAAATATCTATTCGATAATAAAGAACAATCAAATCTTATCGCAGAATTTACAATAGTTACCAAATCCTTAAGATCTTTTACGCACTTGCCCTATTATGGGTTTTAAAAGAAACCTCTATAAGTAATAATTAATCTGGGGTTCGAACCTAATACTAGTTATACTACTTATCGTTGTGTGATTTTAACATCATAGCTGCATTATATTATTACGCTATCACGGTAAAAGATCGGTAAAATAATCGCAATTATAGTAATTATCCTAATGATTGTAGCTGCATATATACTAGAGATGCTACACTAGATCAAGCCGTAATAATTATTATTCGTTATACAATTAAATTTGGGTTTATCGTTAATATTAAAAAGGCAACGTTAAACGAAATCCTTATTGTTATCAGTATTAAGTTATTATTTTTTTAGAATTTCATACAAAATAATATATATTAAAGAAACCAAAATAGAAATTATAAGTAAAAGAAACGAGAAACACAGGATAAAAATAAAGAAAAACAGTTAAACAAAACGGTTTCATTAAAAGGTTTAATAAAATATAATAGAAGAATATTAATAAAATAAAATTAACAGCCGGATTAAAATAGGTTAGGAAAAAAAACACTATAAATTATATAAAATAAAATGTATTAAATAACACGTTATTAACTTATATTAAAATATATCTTCTGTGCTTGTAAACGAGAAATCTTCAATAAATATAAATTAAAAAATCCTTAATACGTTATATAAAATTATTAAAAATATATTTAAAAATTAATAAATTTAAAAAAAGTAAATGCTAAAATATCATTCGTATAAGAATACGGCTAATAGTTACTTAGCCGCAAACTCACTTACTAATATAAATCTATTATCTATTAGTTAATAAAAAACGCTAAATAGGAATAATCTAATATATTGACTTTTTAGATTCTGTTTTACGACTGTTTGAAAATTATCTTACTTTAGCCCACAGTTACCCATTATTTTATACGCTTATAACTTAGATGCAGTAATCTCGGACCCCACCTAATGCATAGCCCTAGCAATGCATAAGACTTTTCTCCACAATAACAACCACTCCTTATAACAACACTTCGCGATAACTCCATAACCCTTTAGTTAATTGATTTCGGGTTAAGATGGTTAATATCGACCGTAAGCGCAAAATTCGGGATGCTAAGGAATTTATTACGGAAGGTGGTTCCAAAACCCTTACGAACGCGCGATTTGGCATACCCTAATCGACCTTGTCACGCCGCATCCATAGTATTAAACTGCGTTCCGAAGCCCAAAGTAATGCGCGTAAATTGTCGGATCAGGAAAAGGATAAATTTGTTAATTAGATATTGCATAAAAAAGTATACGGCCGCGCCCCCATGAAAATCCAGGTCCGTTAGATTGTAACGAACCTGTCATACATCCACCTGGAGGTATGAGCAGTGTCCGAAATGGGGTCTTGATTTGCAGGTAACAATAGGGCGAGAAATGATTCAGTGGTTTATTCGTTAAAAAGATTTAAAAACTTTTCCCTTAATCAGAGAACGGTGCGGTTACCTCTAGACTGAGAGCTTAGATTGATAGTTAAGGAACGAAATTAGGTAGGTGCTATTTACATAAGAAACCGATTTATTATATATCCCAACTCCCAAAGTGAGTATATCGTGGATCTATGTGATCTATGTGATCTGGTTAGATCACTTAAATCACTTAGATCACGGAACAAACTAAGCTTCCCTGTCCGGAGTTTAGCCGTGACAGGTCCGCGCTAGGCCTCAAAGGTAGGTTTCTTGGAGGCAGGAACCCTGGTTCCTGTAACATAGATGGCAAAAGTCTTACTGGGCCTTAAAGGAACCGTCGGGAAAAATTAGGTTAATCGCTTTATTGCATATTACGATAAGATATATACGAAAAAAGGACGAATTATGCCCCGGAACCGCCTAAAAGTACGCGATTGTGACGATGTCCGCAAGTTTTTCCCCCTTTTTGCGGCCGTCCAAACTAAATATAAGATTAAACCTGCGAACGAATATAATATGGATAAAACGGGCGTTTAAAAAAGGAAATAAGCTAATAAAACGGTCGTAAGATTTTCGGAAACGGTTCGTATAAAATTTAAAAAGTCGGGGGTAACGTTATGGGTATTTATCTTCGAATATATCGGCTTTATATACGGGAAAAGTACGGCTGCATATATTTTTAGTAATTTTATTGTTTAAAAATAATAATTACCCGAAAATATAGAAAAAGCCGAATATACGTTAATTCCGAAAAAATAAATTAATAATGTTATTACGTTAAAATAATTAAAATCTATTTTTTCCCGGAAATTAAATTTTGTTTCCATAATAAATAACGGTTATTTATTTTAAATGGCTATATTATATACGTATTCCTTATTTTTATATGGAAATACTTTAAAAATAAGGTCGCCCTTATATATTTTTCACTTTATTCGAATGGTAAATTTTAACTATTTAATATTATCGTATTTTCCGTATTTAAAAAGGAATATCGTATCGTTTTGCAAAAAGCCGGTGGATTATTCGTAACAGTTTCCGAATACAAACGCCGTATATTAAAAACGTATTACAAAGTTGCCGCAATGGCCTTTACCGACAAAAATATTAAAGCTGGATAACGTTATACCGGTTTATTTCTTTTTAAACTCGAAATAATATGGGACGACCCCGAAATAATACCCTAGCCGACCCTTAAGCTAAAAATACCCCTGGAACAAATCATTAATAATTAGAACAAAATCGTATATATTTTTATAAAGCTTTAAAATTACGGAAAAATATGCGAACGGCCATACGTAATTAAGCGGAAGCGTTTCGCAATATACGGAAAGTAATAATTAAAATTGCTAAAAGGCTTAATAATCTTAATACCGAAAACGTTATTTTCCGTCATAATAATTAACTCTTATAAACGAAATTCGAAAAATACGAAGGTCGCAAACGCCAAATTAATACTAAGCAATCGAATAAGATTTTTGCGAATTTACCAAATATTAGGTCGGCTAAGGACAAAGTTATTAAGCGTTTAAAGCTTATAAAGGCTGGTAATCAGGTCATAATTAATAGTTATACTGAAAAGTAACCTGCTAAGAAAAGGCAGCGCAAATCTAAATAGCCTAAATAGCTTTATTTTATTAAGAAATACGTTATTGCGTTGTTAAAAGGCTTTGAAATATACAGGTAACTATCAATTTGTATGTATTTTAGCTATGCATTGCTAGGGCTATGCATTAGGTGGGGTCCGAGGTTAGGTTATAAAAAGCTTTTAAATTGTGGTTTTGCAACTTTATCTCTTATCTCAGCTAACTTAGGCCTTTACTAGCTCGATTTTATTTTTGATATATTTTTATGTACTACACCAAGCCGTTAAAAGTAATCAAATTCGTAATATATACCCGTAACAAGCTATTAAGGCCTTTGTTAAAATTGCGTAAAAGTATTTTTATTTAATATTTTTACTGATAAGATAACCGATTTTTTGCGTTTATATAAATAATTTAAATCCAATAATAGTAATATTAAAATATATATTAAATATGGGTTCATATACGTATAAAAAAACTTTCGAACTTTTTAAATGATAATTAAGGTTAATTTAATTAAGTTAAAATTTGGAAAACTATCGATTATAGTACTTTTATTATTACAATAACGCAAATACTGCGTATATTATTTTGTTATGAGCTATCTAAAGGTAATTCAATATGGGAAAGCCCGTTTAGCTATCCTTTTACCTATCCGGGCTGATATTATTACGTCGTAACTATAAAAAAGGTAAGGAGAGCTAAATTCGGAACGTTTTTATTATTATAACGTAACCAATTTAAGTCCGATAAGTTTAATAGTTTATATACGCGTTAAATATTAGCTAATATGCATATAAAGTTTTTTCGAAATTTTTTAAATAAAGGTTAGAATTAATATGGCTAAATCTAAGTTTGGGAAATAGGCGACCGCAACGCCCTTATAGCTGCTATAGTACAACTATCAGTCGGATTATTGTATACCGGGTTTTTCTAGTATATTTAGTATAACAGAAGCCCGTCCAGCAGTTTTTTGGCCATCCGGGCTGTTATTCTTGCGTTACAGCTATAAAAAGATTAGGGTTAGCTATATCCAGAACGCCTTTCTATCTATAACATAACAACTATAACGTATACGAGCAAAAATATAGCTAGACGGGTTTTTCTCATACTAAATTACTTTTAAAAGCCTATGGCTAAATATTATATGCAATAATTACGTTATTGCAATTATAAAGGCGTTCTAGATTAAAAATAATATTAGTAAAGAAGTTTTTTTTTAATATTTTAACCAAATTAGCCCCGATTTAAAAGTTTTATATACCGTTAAAAAACCCTTTTAATACTTTACATAAATATGATTATCCGTAATTTTTAACCTTTTTTTAATATCATTTTATTGGCAAATTTCCAACGAAAGTGTAAAATTTTTTATATGACGTAATATTAATTAAGGTCATAAAATAATAATTTGCTATCACACTGTATTTTGAAAATTTGGTTATTTTGTAAATTCTCTACAAATTAAATTAATGTGGTATTAAACGTTACTTGGCCATAACTGCGCCGTAATAGTTATAACCTCTAAAATAAAGCCTGATTTTAATAAGGCAATTTATCTCGGTATTTTTTGCCTTATTAAAATCAGGCCTTATTTTGGAGGTTATAGCTGCACCTGCAGCGCAACTATAACTAAGTAACTCTTAGTACTATATTAATTTAATTTGTAAAAAACCTATTAAACTAACAGAATTTCTAAATTAAGGTCTGATAATAGATTAGAATTTTTTAGCCTCAATTAATATCGTTTTATATAAAACATTTTATGTTTTCATATAGAATTCGTAAATAAAATAATATTGAAAAATAATGAAAGAAAATAAGGTATATTATATTTAAGCAAAGTTTTAAACCGATATTTTAACGGTATATGAATCTTTAAATCGGAGCTAATTTAATTAATATATTAAAAGTTAAAAGCTTTTAGTTAATATTATTTTTAATTCGGAATAATTTTATAATTACGGACGCGTAATTATTATTTATAATATTTAGCCATAAGTTTTCGAAGAGTAATTCAATATAGAAAAACCCGTTTCGCTATATTTCTACCCGTACAGATTATGGCTGCTATGTTACAGATATAAAGACGTTCCGAATTTGACTAACCTTAACCTTTTCATGGCCGCGACGTAATAATAATAGCTCGTACGAGTAAAAACATAGCTAAACGGGTTTTCTCAGGTTGAATTACTTTTGGACGGCTTATAATAAAATAATGTACGCGGTATATGCGTTATCGTAACTATAATAACGTTACGGTCGATAATTTGCCAAATTTTAATTTAGTTATATTAGCCTTAATTATTATTTAAAAATTTCGAAAAAGTTTCGACATATATATTAGTATATATTTAACATATATTTAAATTATTAAAATTATTTGACTTAAATTAACTGTAGAAATAACAGAGATTATTTATTTTATTTAGAAAAATATCACATAAAAATGTTTTTTAATAACTTTAATTTAAACCTTGTTAGTTTCTTACAGAAATACGTTATTTGATTACTTAATTTTAGTGCCTTGGCGTAATATATAAAAGTACATTAAAAATAGAAACGAGCTAGCAGAGGCCTGAACTAGCTAAGGTGAGGTGTTTCAATCTATTGTAGGTCGTAGAACCGGTGCGCTAGAGGCATATTTAGATGGTATTCGGTTAACTTCAGTAACATGTACTTGTAGAGCATCTATATCTGTCAGCTAGCCAGGTGTGCTATAGCACACCAAATACGAAAAAGTCACCTTTTGATCGGAATATATATACTCCGTTACTAAGCTACACAAAAGCTATACGCGTTACGAAAACGTTCGAAATTAGCTCAATATAATAACGTAATTAATATTTTTTATATTTAATAGTAAAAATATTTAATGGTTTAAATATTAATTAATTAGCTGTTATCAAAACGATAAAAGACGTATATTAATAATAACCGTATATATTTCTTAAAAGAACGTTTAATCATATTTATAGTACTAATATTTGCAGTTATTTATAAACGGTCCAAAGATTCGGACCATTTTTAAAGTAAATATTATTTCAAAATACATGCGTTAAAAATATGGAATTATATCGATTTTACTTAATTATTATTATAGTTTATTAATTAAATAAAATCCGATATAATTTTATATTCTAAAAAACGGTATCATTTTAAACGCATAATACTCTGTTATTTATTAAAAATATTTTATAATTCTAAAAACTCGATTATACGAATTAACAGATTAATACTTTAGAAATAATAACAAAAATTAAATAGATTTATAATTATATTTTTAGAGTATATGTTTATAAAAATCGTAAAATGAAACTTTCTTTAAAAATAATAACGATTTTAAAAAACAAGTTTCAGAATTACTGTTTTTAATATTTGAAAAAATGTTTTTTAAAACACATTCACAAATAAAGAATATGTCGACTTAATTAAATTATATAAATTATACGATAATATATTCCTAATTAATACTTAACGAAGATGTTATAAATAGTTAAAATAAACTTCAAAATTATAGAAAGAGTTAAACGAATAAATCCTAAAATAAAAAAGGTTATAGCTTTATAATAATAATACAATATTTTAAAATCGAAAATAACAATTATATAAGTTAATAATTTATATATAATATTGGCTTTTATTAAAAAAGTTTTAATGATTGTTTTTAAAATAATAAAGAGAAACAGAAATCGATAACAAGTTAATTATTCATTAAAAGATAATTTTTAATTATTGATTATTGGAATATAATTTATTAATAACTTTTAAAAAGTTTTAAAATAATTTTTCCGATTTTATATTGTTGTTATAAAACCTATTATTTAAAACCTTTTTAATTCAAAAAGTTTAAGTTATTAATTAAGAATTATCAAGTAAAGGCATACAATAAAGCCTAAAATAAAATAAACGTAAAAGTTTATATTTAGATCGGAATATAAATAAATAAAAACCTATCGAATGAAATATTTAACGTATCACATAAGCTTACCGAATATACAAGCATATGGGGTAGTTTTTAGCACATTTTAAACTCTTAACTTTAATTATTTATTACTTAATATTTATAATGTGGAACGAATTATAAAAAAAAGCAAAAATAAACCTAGCCGTTTAAGTTAAAAAACGCCATCGGAAATTTAATTATGCGATATTTAATTTTATTTAAGAAATTTTCCATTTTACATTGCATAAACGATATACCGGCAAATCTTCTAAAGCCGATATTATTTTTACATCGCGAAAATTAACGTGAACCAAAAATAATTTATTATTAAACAAATCCTTAACTTAGATATATGAAGATTTCTTATCCGGTTTTAGCATTTTAAAAATATAGCGAATTTATTATGGCTTAACGTATTACAATACGCGTTAGGGTTAACTAGCCGTCGAATCTTGTTAAACGGCAAGAAAAACTTAAAACGCGTTTAAATTAAAAAATCGATTATTAAAGAGTTTTTTGCGAAAATCCAGAGATATTTCGCAAATAATTCCAACTTACTCGGATAATTATTGTAAAATACGGTAGCGCAAAAAAACATTTATAGTTTTAACGGAATAAAAATTTTAATAAGGCTTTTTATAGTAATAACATAATAATTATAGATATTAAAAAACGTAACAAACTTAAATAAACGTAACAAGAGAAACGAAAATAGGTTATAATTATTAATATTATTGGTTCATGAGGTTAAACTTTGCCTTTATTTATTATTTTAACGGGAAGAAACTTTCTTTAATATTTACTGCTAAAAGTATTAATAATTTTTGTACTAAAAGTTGAGTATAAATTATAATAATTAAAAAACGAATGAATTAAATTTAAAATACGTTTAACGTTTCGATAAATATATTTAAACGCGTATGAAAAAATCGAAACGTTTTTTATCCTTAACGGTTACAAAATCTATTATTCGATAAAATTAGAAAAATATCGTACTAATAACGATATTATTACGTTTTATATATATTTATTCTTTATATTAGCTTTAACTTTTCGACACATTTTCTTTTGCCGTTTTAAAACATGTCTATTTGCTTTATATCAAAATTTTAATATGACGCTATTACATTTATATTACGAAAAAGATATTTTTACCGGTTTTTACGATAGGTTTAAAGTTGCCATAACGTCCGATAATATCAAATCCGGATTTAGAAACACCGGGCTTATTTTATTTGATTTTAATAATGCTTTTTCCGATTTAGAAATTTTTCTAGCTATATTTATACCAACCGTTTTGCCGATTATTCCGTCGGTTTTATTCTTTTTGTTTTTTTTGCGAAAACCTTTGCGAATATTCGTAAAATAATAAAATAAGGACGTTATTTACAAAGAAAGATTAAAAATCACTAGAGTAATTCGCTAATGAAAATAGTAAAATCGATTAATTTTTTAATAAAAAATAACTTGTTATTTTTGTACAAAGTAACATTTTTCGAAAAAAACCGCCTAATTAGATAAAATAAATTATATTTTAAACAAACGTTAAAAGACCAAAAGTAAATATTTTTAAGAAGAAAAATACTGATTATATAAAAAAGAAAACCTTTCTTGGCAAAAAACAAGGTAACACTAAAAAATATATTTAATAACGGCTAAATCTAATCGTTATAAAAGGATTAAAACGAAAGAACAGAAATATAATAACGTTTATAGTAAGCTCGGATATAATGCCCGTATTTATAAAAAAGTTATAAATACGTTTAGCAAAAGAAAATCCGATAAATTCTAATTAATTTAACATATTATGATTAATTAATTTGAATTTGTTATCGAGAGGTGCTAATAACCATCCGGTAAGCTTGGCTATTCGGTAAGCTTATATAGTACGGTAAGGTATTTGTTATAATATTTATATATATTTTTAATACAAATTCTTTTATTATTATTATATATATTTAATAAAATTTTAAAAACTTTTCGATTTAACGAAACTATGATTATTTATATAGAAGATAAGATAGTTTTCAATTAATACCTTAAAACGGAATTTAACCGATAATCGAAAAATATAAAAAATTGATTATTCGAATAATAAAATAGTTCTTTAAAAAATAAAGTAAATATTAATAAATATTTTGATTAATTACGTACGTAATATAATAAATGTTTCATTTTGTATCTTAAAAAGGGTTTGGATTTAAAATTAACGATATATATAATTAATATAATTAATAGCCTTTTTAACTATACACTTATTATATAAAATAGTAAAATATACATATGTAATTATCTCGTGCTACTTAATAATTACAAAAAAGTAAATATATTATTTTAATTTTTTAACGATATAAACGCGTTATATTTATACGATATAATTTATTATAAGGATTTAGTGTATAATATTGTATTATTTTTTAAGATTTAGACGAAAAGTATTAATAAATCAATAAAGAATTCAAAATTATATGCGAATTAAATATAATTAAATTATTATTACGTTAATAAATAAATTGTGTAACATGGTTTTGAACTTATCGACGAAATATTAACTTAAAGATTACGAAATTACTATATATTAACGATAAAAATATATGGTATTTGCATTTAAAGTATTTTAGTTTTAAAATAATTATTTAATATTTATTTTTTGTAAAAGAGATATAATTATAAAGTTTTACGACGATTAAACGTTAGGCTTGCGGTAAAGTAAAAGCTAAAAAGTAAATACACTGTATACTAAAAAAAAGAAATTTCGGATCAACCTAAAACTAAATTATCGATTTTACAGATTTCGAAAATAGATCTTAGAAAAATATAAATATATAATATTTGTTATCGATAAGTACTTAAAGTATGTTTACGATATCTATTTTAAACATCGCCAATAAAATATTTTAATTATTATATTTTAATATTTTAAACGTTTTTTAAAAATATTATCAAAAGTTGTATAAATATTTATATATGATATTAAAGTTTTGAAAACACATTATTTTAAAATATGTCATAATCGTTTTTTAATATTAATATAAAACCTTTAATACTTTTATATAAATGCAAAACGGAGGTATATAACTTTAAAAGATATTTGTTTTTAAAAAACTTAACCGTAATACGAAATAACGCTAAATTACTTTTATTTCTAATCGTATATGTTTTTAAATCGATAATCTATCAATATAATCGAACGTTTAAATGTGTTTTATCTTAGCAAATTGTTTAAAGTTTATTACATTCACTAAATATATAAAGAAGTTATAATAATATTTAATTATACATTTTAATAGATTTAATTACGAATATACGATTATATAGCTTATGTTATAATAAAGGTTATTACATAGAAAAAATAAAGATTTTAAAAATTACATCAAATATTTTACATTCATTAGTTCGTTAATTATCGATTAAAATATATCTTTAAGATTTAACGCCTTTTAATAAATAAAGTTATTATTATTACTTGAAACGTACAATATAATAAAAAGGTTTTTTTTACGAATATATTAAGGATTCACAATTACGTTTTATGTTAACAAACTAAATTATAACTTTCTTAATATATATTTATATTTAATTAAGTTATTAATATAATAAATATATATATATATAAAATGATATAAATAATAAAATAAAAAAATTGAATTACTAGTCATATCGAAAGTTTTAAAATAAAATAATATTATTATACAAAACGTGTAAAATAAGCAACAATAAATCTGTTTATAAAATGTTTATTATTTTAATAGAACCGTTATATTCGAAGTACTCCTCTTTTGAAATAATTCATTCAATATGTATTTTAATAATTATTCCGATTATTACACCGACAAGAAAAATTTAGGCAATTTTAAAGTGTTAATAGATTCTTTAATTTAAAATAACGGTAAAAAACGAAAGTATTTTACGGTTACAAAAGGTTTACCGTACTTTTCATATCGAAAATGTAATTTTCGATATAATTATAAAATATAGAAAATTACACTTACCGTAAAGTGTAAAACATATTTTATCAATATAATTAATAATCAGCCGGTAAGTTACGAATATTTGAATTTTTTCAAAACTCGAAATATGCCCTGTTTTAATGCGAAAATTGTTAATTTATATATATATAAAAAGATATATCTATTGTAAAATCGAGTATAAAAACAGAATGAGTTTTTATTATTGTAAAGTTAAAAAGATTTAAATATATATAGAGTAAAATAAAATAATTATAAAAACTAAACTTATCTATTTACAAATTTATAAATATACATAATGTTAAAAGAATTATGAGTTAGTTTTACATTAAAAAGTTTAAAATTTTAAAATATATCTTAATATATATTTATGTTTTCGATAAAAACGATAAATCATAAAAACATAAAATACGATTTATAATATATAATGATTAATAACATAAAAGTGTATATAATATTGTATATACGCTTACGTGTACTAAAAAACCTTTTAAAATTAAATATCATTATTATTTAATTCCATTTATAATTTCAATAATATAACTTTACTAACGTTTTCGTTTATATAAATCTTTTTTGCAACATATTTATATAAATGCTGTTAAGATATTTATTTTATAATAAGGTTTTATGAATTAAAACTTTTTATCCGATTTAAAAGAATTACCGTTATTATAATAAAAGAATTATTAATATATTAAATTATTTTAGATTTATCTTTATTTCTTTAATTTGTTTATTCTTTTCGTTAAAAGAATTTTTTATATTAAAAGTATTATCCTTGTACTTTGCAAAACAAATTCATATTTCGTTAATTAAATATTTTAATAAATTAAGAAGCGGTATATTTTTTTATAAATACTAAATTTTTTGGATAACTTTCGTTACTCAAATAATTAAAGATTATCTTAAACGAAAAGTTTGTTTACTGTAATTTAGTTTATAAATAAGTTAATTTAATTTATCTTTAACAAACGTGGACATAATATTTTAAATATTTCGACAATTATTGTTAAATGATTATTAAAATTTAATTTAGTTTATCTGAATTTAATTAATGACTATTAAAGAGAAATAAGATTAACTTCATACGTAACGGTTATTACTCAACTTAGTATATTTTTTCTATATTTCCATTAATACGATTTAATATAAATTTTAATATTATCTATCAGAAAACGACAGATCGAATTGTATTATATTTAGTGTATACCAAAATATAAGTTTTGTAATTTGGTAGCGAAAGCCTGGTATATATATGGAAAGATATGTTTTTAAGTAATATTATTTGTTCAAAAAATTACCAATTATTAATTTTAAAGGTATTCAAAGGAGTCATTGAACAAAAAATAAATAAACAAAAGATATTAACCATTTTTAGAGTCGAAACGTAATTATTTTTTTTACCTCAACTATTAAAAAATCCGTTTTATTTTTCAACTCATTTTAAAATTAAAAATTGATTTAAAAACGAAATCTTTAAATACATAATATAATAATTTACAAGCTATACGGCTTATTAACGTAAATATGGTTTTTTTTATAATGAAATTACGATATGTTAATATATGTAATTATTAATTAAGAAAGGTAATCGAAATAAATTTATTTAAAATAAATTATATTTTTACGAACAATTTGCTAATAAATACATTAACGAAAACCTTAATATACGAAACTTTTGAATATTTTAAAAAGCAATTAAAATTAATAAATATTATAAAAACTCTCGAATTACGAAAGAGAAATTAATTACTAAAAGAAATGTAAAATATATAGTTATAATTTTAAAAAATAGTAAAAAATAACGATTAACGCCTTAAATGCTTTAAAGCGTTAAAGAGGTATATCAGCTTGCTAGATGTGCTATAGGACACCAAATACGGAATGTTATTTTCTGATCGAAATATATATACTCCGTTGCTAGGTTACACAAAAGCCGTACACGTTGCGAAAGCGCATACAATTAGCTGAATACAATATCGCAATTAATATCTCTTATATCTACCAGTATCAGTATCAGCAAACCGTTTTACCTCAGCTAGCTCAGGCCTCGCTCGCTTGTAGCTCATGTACTACTTTTTTTTTAGCCAATTAAAATACATATCCCCGTAACAGACGAACGAGGCCTGAGTTGGAGTTGTGCGAAAAAAAGGTCCGTTCTCCGCATCACCATCAAAATCACTAACTTTTTTCCGATTTCTTTTAAAAAATAAATTTTAAATAAGAAAAAAAGTCGTTAATAACCCAAATTACAGCCGATAAGTTTAATGCTTTGTATACGCCTCGAATATAAGCTGATATACGTACAGGAATTCTTTTCAATTTTTTCGGATTAAAATTGGAGCCGATATAGTTACATTTAGTTCTGGGAAATAGGCGACCGGAACGTTTTCATGGCCGCGACAGCTTGCCTCATCGTGATCAGGACCCCATTTTGGAGGTTGTGGCTGCGCCTGCGGCGCAGCAGCCGTAGCCACAGCTATAGCTTTTGATCAAGGAATATCTGTCAGGGGTCCAATATATCAGCTAAACTTTTTTAAAAAATAATACCCATAAAAACAACAAAACCTCCAAAATAAGGCCTGATGACAAATTATAATTTTTTCGGTCCGTTTAATACGTTTTTATATAAATTTGCCGAAATTATTATTATTAACTTTAATAATATATATTAATTATGAAACGTTTAATATTGTAACCTATATAATTTAATGCAAAATTAAAATCATTATTTTTTAATATAATAGTAGGCCTAATTAATACGAAATAAAAATTATTATAATAAAAAAATAACCCAAAATTTCGATTAATATATGCTATAACCCGTTTCCCTTTTTAAGCTAATATAATAATACTATAATCTTATAAATCAAAATAATAATATATAAATTTTAAAATCGTTTATAATAAGTTCCGAAATATATTTTTAATTAATTAAATATAAATAATATATTCGAAAACTTAGAGTAAATATTTTAAACTTTTAAATATCTAATCTTTTAAAATAAAATCTGTATTTTTATTTAATATTTTACCGGTTTTTTACCAATATAAACATAATTAACTTATATGCTAAAATTATGTATACAGCTAACAACTTTACGGAAACCTTATGCCGTCAGTTTATTGGTTTTATATTAAACGTTATGCTTAATATATAAGGCCGTATTTTACGGAAAAAATAAATTAATATAATATATAATTTGGTTTTCGAAAAACTTAATATTTTTATTATTATTCAAATAGGTTTCGGAAATGTTTTAATTACTTATATTTTTTAATAATTAATTTAATTATTATTTACATTATATTATTAATTAAGTTAATGAAAAGATATTAAGTTTTTATATTACTAATGTTATATTTTATTTTTATTTTAATATTCGTAAATACGAAAAAGATTAATTTAAAGATATTCGACTACATAATTACCGGACGGCATAATTATATTATTTTTAATTTTGAATAAATATTGAAAAATTAATTCCAAATTATTATATTAAATTTTGTTTTCGAATAACGATATAACTTAAATATTATCGACGAAATATATTTATTATCGGATAAAAAGATTCTCGGCCTAAATATATTAATATTTATAATTTGCATTATATTTTTCTTATTTATATATATTAATTTAAATATATAATAATTATTAATAATATTATAAACTAAATTACGAAATATAATACTTTTCGTTAAATCGGCAATTTAATTAAATATAGTTATAAGGCGGAAATCCGACGTTTTAATATTAATTATTTTAAAATCGGTATTATTATTATTTTATATTTAAAAATTAATATTTAAATTAAAAATAGTTAAAATCTTTAATAATTAATATATCCGGATTATTAAATAATACCCCTTTAATCCAATTTAATAATTTATGTTTTATTAATAAATTTATTATTTATATTAATATTAGACCAGAAATTATAAATATTTATAATTATTTAATTAGGATTATAATATATTAAAGATATTTATCAAAAGTTATAAAAAAACTATTAAATTTTATAATGCCGAAATGTTTGATAGGAATTAAGTTTTTATATATAATAATTTACAATAATCGGATAATATAATTTATATTATCGTATTTATTATTATTTTTAAATTATATATAAATATTCCGATTATTAATTAAATAATATAATAAAATATATTACAAATCTGTTAATTAAAAATATATAATAACGATGTAATTAAACGGTTTATAATTATAAATAAGGTATAATATTTATATTTTATGAAGTATTTAATAAATACAAAATTAAACCGTTTATTTTAACGAAAAATAAAATAATAAAAAAATTAAATCCGCCAAATTAAAATTGTATTATATATAAGAATATAAAAATTATAATAAAAAGCGACGTAACGGATTAAGATAATAAAAAATACGATATAAAGTTTATTACGAATAATCTCGATTAAAACAAAATAATTACAGAATTTTAATTTTAATTTTTGGCCGATTAAAAAATTATGTGGAAATTTCCGAAATAAAATAATTTTAACATGTGGAACCAGATAAAAATAAGGCCTTAATAATACGCGTTATTTAATAGAAAATATATATATAAAATAATTTTAATATATTTAAAAAATAAAATTATTATATTTAAAAAAGTTTATAATAATTTATTTCCGGCTAAACCTTATTGCAATATACATATGATTAATTTCCTATATATATTTAAGCTTTTAAATTTAAAAATATTTACGTAAAAATAATTAAAAGCTGGTTCGGTAAAAGCGGTTATTTCGGAAATAATAAAATTCTAATATAAATAACGGGCGAACGAATTATTTCTTACGTAATTATTTCCGTTTGGCCGTAAAAAAACAAAATAAATATTTATTTTTTATTAAAATTGAATAGTTTTTATTTAATAAATTCTCGTATAAATGTAACGAAATTAAAGATTTATATTTAATTTAAAATATAATCAAATTAATTTAAGCGGTTTCCAGTTTTAATAAATAATAATATTAAGATATTTTAAAAAATCGCTTATTTTTTGTATTATATATAATATACGAAAAAATTGTATTTTTAATTTTATAAAAAATATAAGTAAATTTTCGTAAACGGCGGAATTTGCTGAATTGGAAATAACGGCGTTATATTTTTATGCCGTAAACCAATTTATATAGGTTATAAATTATTATTATATTATAAATTTAATAAATTTCGAAAACAAATTATAAAACCGCTTTAAATTACGTTTTTTATTAATTTAAATATATTATATGTAATTATTTAATTTATATTAATAGTTAATGGTTTAATCCTAATCTTAATAATTTAATCATTAAATTGGCATATAATTTACATATTTTTATCATTTAAAATTATAAGTTCGGTTATAGTCATATTTATATTTATACGTATAATTTATAAGATATTAACTAATTTTAATTAGGAATTTGTTTGGTTTTTTATTTATAATACTAGCGTAAAATTTATCGTTTTTAAATATTTTTAATTATTTAATCTCGTTTTCGTTACCGTATTTATATTGGCATAACTTGTTTTTTTTATATTATTATCGGAATCGCCGCTATCGCCTGAACGTAATAATTTATAGCCCGATATTATAAATAATATATCGGAAAAAAATCGAAATAATAATTTTTATTAAAATTAAGGAATTCCGCCTTAAAAATAAACGGTACTTATCGGATAATAATATTAATAATAAATTAAAAAATAATTACGATATTAAGTTAAAAAATAAAAAACGAAATTTTGTTACTTACAATTAAGGCCAATAACAAAAAATATGTTCGGTTTCGGCGCAGTATTATAATTATAAAACGTAATAATTATAAATATTTACATAATATTAATTAAAATTATTAATATATTATTTATTTATTAAATTTATTATTTTTATTAAATTTTAATTCATTAAAATGTATACGAGATATTAATTTATATTTATCCGGATTAATTATATATCGTAATAAATATATAATAAAAGTTTTTAATTAAAAAAATTTAAAGAACTTTTATATTATATAACTCAAATTATATTTTATTAGGGTTATTAATAAATTATCCTTTTAATTCATAGCTTATAATTTACAATATTAAATTAAACCTTTTTAAATTTTATTTTCCGATTTTTTTAAATTCGTCGTATTAGTTTTTAAAATGTTCTTATTTTTTTAATTTTTAAAATACCTTAATTCGAATCGAATAACTAAGGTACGTAATTAGTTATACGGGTAAATAAATAATATAGATAATTTTTTGCTAATATTAAAAAAGTTATTTTTTATTATTAATATAATTATTCGATATCCGTTTTTTTTAAATATTAATTCAAAATATTTAAAATTCCGGATTTGTAATAAATCCATATTAATTACGTTCTGTAACTTTATATTTTTATAATTAAAATTAATATTTATCGGCGTACGATCTTAATTAATATTTTTCGAAACCGTTTATATATTTTATCGTTATTGCATTGGAAATTTTAATAATTATTTTTTTTCGAATTAAGGTTTTTTAGTTCCCTTAATAAAAGTTAACGGCCAGATTTAGCTTTTTTCTTTTTATCGCGTTTTCTCTTTATCGGCATAATTAAATCCCCGGTTAATTTTAAGGATTTCTTTATTTTTTCGCCGGCTAGTTCTAGGAATTCCTTTCTATCAAAATCTTACATAAGTATAATAATAGTTGGATATTCTGAATAACCGCCGAAATCCTTAATATTAATATCGAATATTCCGTAATACCTAAAAATCTAATTTCTATATAAGATTATTTATCTGGCAGTTAATTACGTAAAATCGTAAATTTTCCTTTCGTTTAATATTATAAAAATAACGTCCATATAATATATACCATAAGATATATTATAGTTTTATATTTCGTTTAATCAGAACCATAAGATTATTATATTCCTAATATTATTCATATTATGTAAATCGTTATAAATTATAAATTTCCGAAAATAACTAACGGCTCGAATTATATTGTTTTTTAGAAAATATATGCCTATTAAATTTGTAATATGAAAAATATTTAGTTTATAATTTTAAAAATTTATTATTTAATAATCGGTATTATTCGTATCAATAATTGTATTATTATATTTTAATATAAAAAACCGAATAATATTACAAATTATTTAATAACTTTTTGGGGGTTTAATAGAAATAAGGTTTAAAAATTATTAAAATATATAAATTCATTTTTATTAACTTTTTATAAATTATATATATATAATCGAAATCTCGGAATATTTATTTAAATATTATTCCGAAATTATCTTAAATAAAATATGCGGTAATATATCTATAATAATAAATAACATATATTTTTAATATATAATAATAAAACTTACTTTATAAAAACCTTATAGTATTAAAACTTTATTAAATAATCGTTTAATTTAAAAAAATTCTTTTATAAATTGGGATAAAATTGAAAAACACGCTATATATAATAAGAAATAAAATACGGAAAATAATGCTTTAATTAATATAATTTATATCGAAAATAAATTTAACGCCATTATAATCTTTATATATATTTTAATTTTTTATTAAATTATTATGTATTTCCTAAATACGATTATTACATTTTACTTTATTAAATAACGATAATAATATTATAATAATTACATAATATTAAGTATATATAATAAATAAATAATTATAATTAAAATCCTTAATAATATTATAAATTTACCGATATAAATTTAATTTAATTAAAATGAAAAATACAAATAAAAGATATAAAATATAATAAATAAAATATTATTCATATATTAAATAATTATCGAATACATTATTAAAATAAATAAGAAATATATAAATATTTATAATATATAAATATAATTTACGGATAATTTATAAATTATAAAAATATTTTAATATAATATATATAATTAAAATTAAAATATATATAAATTTTAGAATTATATGATTATAAATTTATAAATTATTAAGTTTATATAAGATATTAAATATAATTAAAATATTAACGTTATTTTTTTATAACAAAATAATAATATATAAAAATTTTACGAAATTTATAAATTATTATAAATTTCTTAACATAATTTATAAAACTATTTCGATTAAATATATATTAAATATAATTCTTATAATTATTTAATATATAATTAATATTATTTACTTAATTATAATTTTTCATAATTTTAAATACTTATTATATTTTAACATATAAAAATACGTTATTTCCGATATAATAATTATTAATTAATTCTTTTTTACTTCATACTCGAAATTTATATTATAATATATATTTTTATATATTTTACGATATTATAAGAAATAAATAAATTCTTTGCAAATATAATAAAAGTAATTTCCGTTATAACTTCCGATAATATATTTCGAATAAACTTAAAAAACTTTATTTGCCCTACTAAAAAAAATTAAATTTATTAGTAATATTTTCGAAAAATAATTTATTTCTGAAAAATAACTTATTTTGAAAAAATAACCTTAAAAACCGGTAATAAGATTTCGGACCAAAAGATAACCGGAATAAGTACTAAAATAAAAATAATTTGCTTTCGAAAAATAACCTTAAAAATAGGTAATAAAATCCTAAACCAAAAAATAACCAGAACCGGTATTAAAATAACTTCCGAAAAAGCGAAACTAATAACGTAATCCCGATTAAAATATTTTCTTATTAACCAAATAATATTCGATTATTCCAAAATATAAGATATTCCTTACAGAAAATATATATTATACGTAACCGATTCTAAATATTAGGTATATATTTTAAAATAATGTTAATATGGCGGAAAATTAAAACAAAATAAGTCCTTTACGTTTTAATATTAATATAAATATATATTAATTAAAAAATCCTAAAATTATTAAATATTTATAACTTTAATAATATTACGAAAAACTGATATTACGAATAAGATTTTTTTATTATAAAAAAATACGGTACTTATATAAGTCTTAAATATTAATAATATAATTCGAAATGCTTTCCGTAATAATAACCGATAAAATAAGATTTACGTGATAATAGATTATGCCGGCTTTATAAATTATTAAATTATTAAATTAATTACGGATTTTTAATTTATTATAGTTTTTATAATTTAATAAAATATTTATATAAACCAGATATCGTATAAACGATATAAAAAAAGGTTTATAACTTTATGAACCAGGCTGTTTAATAAGGAAATATATATTATATAATTATTTTATAAATATTATAATTTACGGAATTATACAAATAATCAATATGCAAATTACATATAAAAACGAAACAAAAAATATTTATACGCAATCCTTAAATATTCGGTATTATTATATAATCCAAATAAAAATTTCTAAAATAATTTAAATGCAAATATTACGCCTAGGACAAATAAAGTTTTGAAATCCGAAAAGGAAAAAGAATTAATAATATATAAGTTATAATAACGCGCGAAAAAAAGCAAAATAAAGGGAAAAAAATCTTAAAAAGTAGTTAAAAATACTGATTAATAAATTAGTTATAAAAAAGGTATATAAGTGATTTCGAAATTATGCGTTTTATTTAGTTATAAATAATATGATATTTTTATACGATTTTTCGAAAATTAAAACGTTTAAACGAAATATAATTAATTAAAGTTATGTAATTTATAAACCTAATTACGTATATTAATTTAGTGAATAATTATGTTATATACCATATTATAAAATATTAATTTTTTAAGTTACGGTTAAATTACTAAAAGTAAATAAATTATATTAATGTAATAATTAAATAATTACGATAATATATAAAATAATTCTAAAATTAATTAAATAAAATTATATAAATAATAGTATTTTATTAATATTAAAATTATAACATAAATATTATATCGTTTATATAAAAATATATTATAAAATAACAGAAAAATAAAAGGTTATATTAACGGTTCGTTTTCGTCCGACAAATCCTTATTTTGTTTATCCGATAACGATAATAACGATAACGGATTACTTTAATTAAGACTATTAATTAAATTATTAACAGTTTGCATTATAAGATTATAATTCTTTTCCGTATACGGAATATTACGGTTATTTTAAACCAAATTATTTTTAACGAATTCGGTATTAAAAACTTTTCGGATAATTGCGTTAAGGTTATTTACAAATTAATTTTTATCTTTTGCTATATCCAGCCAATTAAACTTACTTACGTCGTTAATAATAAGTACGGTATTATTAAAATCAACAAATTTAGTTTTTGTAATTTTACGACCTGTAACCAAAATATTTTCGGATTTTCAGT
The DNA here is from genome assembly GCA_004154925.1 of Monosporascus cannonballus. Taxonomy (NCBI): domain Eukaryota; kingdom Fungi; phylum Ascomycota; class Sordariomycetes; order Xylariales; genus Monosporascus; species Monosporascus cannonballus. The sequence continues at coordinate 253,462 of QJNS01000021.1, forward strand.
TATTTTTTTTAATCCAAAATAAATATCTTTTAATAAACTAAAAATTGCGAAATAAAAAATACATACATTTAAAGATTTTGTTATAAAAATTCTAAATAATATAATATTTATTTCGTAAGGAAATATAACGGGTATAGAATTTGCCTTATAAAGATATACGATATTTAATTAAAAACGAATTTCGGAAAAAAATAATATTAATATTATATATAATATTTTTCGATTGACGGAATTTGGCAATAAGTCATAAATTATAATATTTGTTTTTTTAATTAAATATTATTTATATTTTTTAAAAGTTTTATTAAAGTTAAATTTAATATTAAAATCAAATTAATAAGGATTTGATTTAATATTATAAAATGTAATATTTAATCGAAATAAAACATTTTTTGCCGTAATTAAATTAATTAACCTTATAAAACAGAAATAATAATATCGGTATTAACTACTTAATATAATTAATATCGCCATATTATATAATATATAAAAAAAGAATTAGGTTTTTTAAAGAAAATGATATTAATTGCGTAATATTTTATTAATAAAAACGGTATTAATCGATAATTAATTATTATTTCAATAAGGTTAAAAAAACCGTTATTTTATAAAATATTGGCCGTATTAAAAATATTTTCGGCTTTATAATTATCGGATAGAAACGTTTTATTTAGTACGTTTTAATTAAAATTATATTACTTAATAAGTAATATAAATAAGTTATATTCCCGAATTAAAAAATAACATATTTACGAATTAGCTGTTAAATTATTTATATTATTAATAAATAATAATAGGAAATGTTCGTTAAAAGGATTTTTATTTATTAACGCCTTTTAATTAAAATTTTATAATACTTTCTTTATTTATCCGATATAATTAAGATATTTAGAAATCATATTATATGCGATAAATTCAAATTCAGCGACGGTTAATCGGAAATATATATACTTTATAAATTCGGTAAATTCGGCTTTCGAAAAAAAGTTTTCGATCGAGGTATTCCGGTAAGTTCCATATATATTAAATATATTTATTATGAATAATTCGTATTAAATATATACTTTCTGCAAAAATAACGTAAATATGTAAATATTATGCCTATAAAGAATAAAAAGTTCGAAAAAGTAAAATTTCGGCAATTTTTAATATAATTATATTATTTTATTTAAAAATTAATAATTTATTTTTAAAATTCTTTATATTTTATACGTTTCGGTTATATTATCGGGCTAATAAATATATATACTTATAAATACAAAATTTATTTATATATAAAATACGGTAAAAATAAGAGAGAATTATTATTTCTTATTATATAAATTAAATATTTCGATTTAATTAATTTATATTTTTTAAATATAATTAATAAGTTTTTAATTTTTATAAATAATATAAAAGTATTCCGAAAATGAATAAAATTGTTTTTTTTTTAAATTTATATATTTTTTTAAAAGATTTTCGATAAATATTATAAATACCGTCAATAACGCCGCCGTTTTCGTTAATTATATTTAACGAAATCGAACGATATTTATTATACCGTATACGTTTTAATTTAAGAAAACCGGGAAATTTTTATTTATTATATTTATAAAACGTATTAATAAAAACCGGAAACAAAATCCGAATAATATTATTTATGAATTAATAAAAAATATTAAACGATATTAAATATTATTATAACGTTTTATAAAATTATTTTATTTTATAATATTAATTTGGCCAAAATATAAGTTACTTTAGCCTTGTTTTAAAAATACGATTACAATAATAAGTAAAAATAATAATAAAATTCCGTATAACGATATTATATCAAAATATTATATTACGAATATAATTTAAAATATTAAAGTTATCGTATTAAAATATAATATTATCTTTTTATACTAAATTATAAAACATAATTTATTCTAATTAAAATTATATTATTATAAAAGAATTAATACGTTATTTTAATCTTTTTATTAACCGATTTATATTTTTATTTAACATATAATAATTTTCGTAAATAATTAATTTTTTAATATATTGATAATATTTGGTAATAAATTTAAAAATAATAAAACATTATTTAATAAATAAAGTAAATAATTGCCGTGAATTTTGAAAATTATTTTAATTAAAATAATAAAAATTATAAAACAATATATATAAAAATATTTAAATTATTATTATTACGAAATCCTTTTGTTTTTTATTTTGTATTATGCGATTATTATTTTCTTTAAATATATAATTATTTAATTTAAAAGTTTAAATTAATTAAAGGTAAATATTTTTATAAAACCCTAACTTTTATCCAAAATAATATGAATTACGTTAATTTCGAATAATAATTTTTTGGCGGGCGGCGAAATCCAGGCCCTTTTGCGAAAATTATACGTTTTCTGTATAATATATTATAATATTTATATATAATGAGATCCTAATTAATAAGAATTAAAAATTCTTATTAACTTTTACATATTAATAACCATTTATATATTTAATTTTTTTAATACGTTAATTAATCGGTTAATCCAAATAGTCGAATTAATAACTTAACCTAAATCGTCGTATAAAACCTAATTACGAATAAAATTTTTAAACGTTATATGAATTTCTTTATATTAATGCCAAAAATTTAAAATACGCGTATGTATATTTTGTTTTAAGGCCGTAACCCGGTAAAATTAAGAAAATTTAAATTTATCGTATTTTAAAAAGGGGGATAATAACGTAATAAATTTAGGTTATAATTATTATATACGTTAAGGTTTAAGAATAATAAATAGGTCCTATTTAAGATTATTATAATATTAATAATAAATTATAATTAAGGTAATTGTATATATATATATATTTATAAAAACGTATTATTATTAAATTATTACGGATTTTTGTTTTTTTAAAAAAGCAAATATATTAAACGAAGCCGTTTTTATGTAATTATAATTCAGGTTTCGTTAGTTTCTTACGGGCATTTGGGATTTGATTAGTTAATATTTAGCGTTATGGAGCGGTATTTGAGTAACTTTGAAGAAATTGGGAAAACGAGCCAGGGAGACCTGAGCTAGCTGAGGTAAGCGACAGCACAATTACCGGTCGCATTATCGTGTACCGGGCGTCCCAGGTATACTTTATATGGGAAAAACCCGTATCTCAATTTTTTCGGCCGTACGGGTTATGGTTGTTATGTCGCAGCCATAAAAAGGTTTCGGATTTGATTAACCGGAACGCCCTTATGACTACAACGCAATAACCACAACTCATACGGGCAAAAACATAGCTAAACGGGCTTCTCCCATATTGAATTACCATTAAAAAACCCATGGCGAAATGTTATATACGGTAATTGTGCTATCGCAGCCCTAAGAGCGTTCCGGATAAAAAGGCTGCAGAAAACGGAAATTTTATATTTGATCTTTAATATCTTTGCCAATTTAACCCCGATTACAAAATTTGATATATAATTAAATAACTTTTTTAAATCTGTATATAATAATACTTTTTATTATTTTCTAATAATTTTTATTATTGTTATAGTTACGAATTTCCAAAATATATTTTCAAAATTTTATATAGGATTGCGAATAACGGAACCAAAAAATCACAACTTGTTATTAGGCTCTATTTTGGAAGTTTGGTGTTTTTGTGGGTCCTTTTTATGGGTCGGTACCTAAGGTACAAAGCTTTAGCCACAGCTGCGCCGCAGGCGCAGCCACAACCTCCAAAATAGGGCCTGATTTTAGTGAGGTAAAAACCGTTCGAGTGGTTCAATATCAGCCCTCTCCACTTTTTTCACTGAAAATTATTAATTTTCTTGGCGGGCTTAAATTTATTACGTTTAATTAAGATGCTAATTTTCCCCTACTTCAGCTTTAGCAATTTCGAGTTACGGAAGTTGCTGATTAATAATGTATGAACTAAAACAAAACTCAAAATAGTAGGAACTTCAGCATCAGCAGCTCCACTTCTGACTTGCTGGTTAACAGGGTCAGCACGGGTCATAAGTATCAGCTGCTGAAGTTAATCGAACTGCTCCTTAATAGGCTCCTCAAATTCTTGGTACTGGTCGATCATTATATTGTCGTGCTGGGTGTGGTGATTAACCACAGGGAACGGCTCGCCCTTTTGGGAGTAACCTTGCTGGGGCTTGGCCTGTTTAATATTAAGTGCTGATGGCGAACTGTCGATGTGGAAACCATCGTGGTGCGATTAAGAGTAGTCGCTAAGGGCTACGATATTCACAAACCAAAGTAGTGTCACTGACAGACTAAGCCCCTTTATAGTCTCGACCTTCGGTGATAGTTCGCTTTCTAAAAGTCAAGAACGATCATGGGACTGCACCACGCTCATTTGCTTCATGAACAGCTTCCAAAGTGTCAGGTCTGGCCTGTCTGGCCGACAATGTGGTGTATTCAGGAGCCAACTAAATTTCCATAGGGGGTGAGAGGGTATGCTGTCACGTCCAACCCCGGCCACTCCCGGCAATCCACCACATCCCTCCCTCAGTTTCCCCAGCACGAACCATTCCCCTCTCAAAAGATCACAAGAACCAGTCTTCGTCCTGATCCGTCTCAAGACTCCCGCTCAACCCTTGTGCCAGCTATGGAAAGCCAATCAAGGAGTCAGCGAGAAAAGCGCCGTCCAACAGGCGGCCTGGCAAGCGCCGTACGCACTGTTGCAGGCGACGATGCTCGCGGGCGCGGTGGCGCCCAACGTCGCGCCCCAGGTGAAGCCGGCAGCGGCGTAACATGTCTGGACGACGGCCGAGCAGCCCGCCTGGCAGACGCCGTAGGCGGCGGGTCCTGCGTGGATGGTAGGCGTGGCTGCGACTATTGCGAGGAGGATGGAAGTCGTGAGCTTCATCGTCGGCAAGCGTATCGTTCTCTGGGTTGGGTGTCTCCTAGGTGTCGTCCTTGGTGGCCGGTTTGCAAGGAGGGTGAGGATAATGTTTTTGATCGTCCGTTTCGCGCTTTGGTGACAAGAGACTATGCCAGTTAGTTTGTGTGGCGGTATGTTTGCTTTGAGAGAAGGGGGTGATGGTCTCCGGGCTGGACCATGGGCATTTGTAGGCAATAAAGCAGTGCCTTAGACACCAGGAATGGGCTAGGCTCGCTGTTTCCGTTGATAATGGATGCTTCTAACTCACCCTCAATGCAGGTAGAGACCGAGATGGTTCTGTCTTTCTTTGTATGAAGAATTAGGTCGAATAAAAGATGGGATTCTAGAGAATGGCGGTCTTATAGGTTCAAGTGTAGGCCGGCATATGGGGATCCGTTTGATATGTGGAATAGTGCCCCGTTTGCTTCCTGCAATTCCCCGGGCTACGCCTGGCCACCCACAACAGCCGCCTGCTGTTTCCCGCGCTTAGTAAGAAATATTCGACGGTAAGCCATCTACACGAAGCGTCTACCATGAACTAGTCACCATAAGCAACTTCCTGCTATAACGGGAGTCTGTGGACTAAATAACCGGCGCAGGCCCCTTCTCTTTCCTAACGAGAGGGATGTCGGCGAACTTGGTAATAGTTACATTACCAGGTCTTTACGAAGTTGTCCGAACAAGGATTGGAGAGGTTTAGAGGTAGATATATTATTAATAAGCACCGTTTGCTTGAAATAAATCGCACATTAAGTCTTCCTTGGGTTCCATTTGACTTGGCGTAGCTATTTCCCCTGCCTCTTTTTATACCTAGGAGCGCCCTGGGGGTTCGGGTTTCCCCTATACATAGGGAGCTACCCATCTGGACGGGGATAGAACCGGCCAGAAATCAGCATGAACAGATACCACAGCGTTAGCACATAGGGTGGCTTCAATACCCCCGTTGCGAAATATACCTAAGCTGTACTGCCAATTTGAACGGCTTTTAAACCCCCGAAACATAAACTCCTTTCCGTCTAGGTTATTTGGGACGCTCCGTCCTCTACTTAACCCCTCCTCTCCCTCTTCTTCCCGCGTGAATCCTCATAATAAAGACCACCTAAGAACCCAGCCCCCTCAGGTTTCAACGCGGGACAGCCCACAATGAAACGATTCATCACAGGACTTACGCAAGCATGCAGAGCAATGTTTCAGGCTCGACCGCGTCGCCCCCTTTTCGCCTGCCCGTCAATCATGATGAATCCTTCACCTTAAGCGCCCAAGGCGAAACTGCTATCTCAACCCTGCAAGATTCTAAGAAGGGACGATTCAATGCGCGACTCGGTGACCACTTAAAGCACATAGCCAGCGGAAACCAGGCTTTCCACGGCCTGGAGCAACAGAGTCAACCCTTGAAGCAAGCGAACTCTTTCGACAGCAGCTAGGCTTTGGGACCAGGTTCCCTACGATTGCAACTCGCAACGAGCTCGAAGCACAGGGGGCCTCGGAGTGGGTTCGGGCGTTCATAAGATCGTTGCTGGCGGACACAAGGATCGGACAAGCGAGCTTAGGTAGACGGATGGGATGGAAGCGACCTGAACAGACAAGATCCCTAGTTGAATATCAAGCAGGATATTCTCCACGCCATAAACTCCAAGAACGCCATGCAATGCAAGGATATGCCGTCTCCCAGACCTAGAATGCGACTCTCCGTTTCCGCCCCGTGTACTTAGAAGTCGCCTTCACTACCTTGCCCTTCCGCTCCATCTGCTCCTTCTTCCTGATGATCCACGCCTTGCTGCCCTTCTTGATTTCGCCCCTGCCGTTCTGGCCCTTGCGCCTGGGATCGAGGACATCGACATTGTCCATGTCCTTGATGACATCAGTGATGTCACCGCCGTTAGCATCCACGGCGCCGCCGCCGACGGTAAGCACGAGGTAGTACTTGACGTTCTTGGTCTCGGGGTCGTCCTCGAGCAGGCCGGCGCCGAAGCCGGCCTTGACGGCAGCGCCGGTGATCATCTTCTTCTGCTCGTCGTTCTTGGGGTAGAACTGGCAGACGGCGCGCCCCCCGCGGCGCAGGCTCGCGTAGAGGCCGTTGAAGAAGCGGGCGAGGCGGCCGGCGGGCGACACCTCGCTCGTCTCGGCGTTGCACAGCCACTGGATGGCGCTGATGCTGACGGCGGCGTCGAAGGTGCCCGCGCGGAACGGCACGCCCTGCCCGATATCGGCCAACAGCAGGTCGCCCTCGACGTCCCGCTGCAGCGCCACGTCCAGCATCGACGCCGATATGTCCATCCCAACCCAGACGTGGGGCCCGCCCTCCTCGGGTGGCATCGAGGAGAGGATCTCCCCCGACAGGCCGCTCCCGCAACCGACGTCGAGGATGAAGGACGGCGAGCGGAGGTCAAGGAGCTCGAGGGCGCGGTGGGTCATGGACGCCTGGATGTTTTGGATTCGTGACGAGGTCGTGTATTTCCGCGCCTCGGTGTCATTATAATGGACGTCCGCGGACCTTACGACGGTTAGCGACTCGGCTGGCTTGTTGCTGGTTTGTTGGTGGAAGGGTGGGGTGTGGAAGAAAGGGGGGGAGGGGGGGTTGGGTTCATACAGAGTATCCTCTGGCCGGGACATGGTGATTGTGATGATATAATTGTCGCCGTCGAGTGTATACCGGGCTCTTTTGGTTCATAAATGGTCGGTCATATGTCATTTGCAGGAGCTAGATAGCCCGCATACCAATTCGTTTTTGTAGGTTTCGTAGTGCACGGGTTGATGTCCCATCCATCTGCATGGGCAAGTGTGATTTCCCCATAAACTTTTTAGTGGAGAAAGTTCTTATCGGAGCCGGCATCCCATGTGGGGCAGATAAAGACCGGGCGATCTTCCATGTCGGATGATTCCAACCTCCGAATCTCCGTCAGGTACCTATGTACCTACCTAGTAGGTACCTAGGTACCTCCCAGTATGCCGAGGACCGTGGGCAGCTCCTGTATGGGGAGAGCGATATCGGGATGGATACTCGGCGCCGAAACAGCCCGTCCAATCAGACTCCGGCCGGCCCTTGTCCGAAAGCTTAATTTAAGATTTAGGCAAAGGTGGCTCCAAGAATCCTACAGAATCAGTCCGAGCCAAACGCGTTCTTGCAACTCTGCTCCGTTCCTCTCTTCACACGCCATGATCTTGTGATACCTGTTAAGATGTGGGTTTTACCTCTTGTCGGCTATCTCGGCTCCATCGTGGGCTTTTGTTTCCTGACACTCGCCATCGGTATGCCAATTCGTACTTCGCTCCCTCTCGGTGGGAAGGTCTCGAAGCGCTCTTGTGGCTAATTCTTCCGTTCCAGCTTCCGGTCTCTATTACCTCTCCGAGCTCGTCGAAGAACATACCGTCATCGCGAAGCGCCTCCTCAAGCGCCTGATCTACTTCGTCATTGGCCTACAGATTACACTCTGTGTTATCGATAGGTTCCCACTGGGGTTGACCCTTCTGGGTGTCGGATCTCATGTAGCCTATTTGGGGAATATGCGGCGATTCCCCTTCGTCAAGTTAACGGATCCTCTGTTTCTCGTCTCATGTGGTATGTGCTCCGCTCCTGGAACAAGACTCGTAGTAGGCGTAAGGGTTGCTGATCTGCGTTGCAGTGCTCGTCCTTGCCAACCACTATTTCTGGTTCCGACACTTCTCTGCCTTGCAACAACGGTCATATTCCAGAATGTCCTCCATGTACGACCAGCCTGACGTGCCCTCCTTCACCGAGATCGCGTCGTTCTTCGGGCTATGCGTGTGGCTGGTACCCTTTGCGCTATTCGTCAGTCTGTCTGCAAGCGACAACGTCCTTCCGACGATCGGCAGCGAGCAGCCATCTCATGACGACGACAGGAAGAACAAGCGGCAGGGCATGATCAAAGTTGTGGTTGACTATGTGCTCTCGGCCATCGGGCAAGTTGGGCGTCTGGCTGGTTTGAAGAAGCAAGAAGACCGATTCTGAGCGTAGCCCGGCCCTTTTTTTTTCTTCTTCTTCTTCTTCGAGAAATGTACGGGCGCTGTACGATTCTTGTACACCAATTTACAGTCATTACTTAGTAATGCTTGATGCACCCAATTGCATGCGTGCCGGTGAGTACGCCCCTAGCCTATCTGGTCGAGGTATTGATCGACTGACTTTGTTAAGGACGTCGCAAATGCGGCTTTAGCTTCAGCAGGGACCATGTATCAAATGTAGGGAATTTACCCTGGTGGTAGCCCACGCACTATGAGCCGAGGCTTTTCATACCTGCTGCGTTATCGCGACACTCCACATATGGTGAGTCATGTGCATTATCCACAGCAAGAAAACTCCATGTCCCATTGTGATGACCCTCTCCAAATGATATGCTAGATTGTAACTGAGTCAATGACTTTGATCAAAAAAATTTGGATATTTCTACTGATCATTCCCGCGAACCTCCATTGATTTTTCAAAGTCTGTTTAAAGTCCAGAGCTGACACACTGATCACTAAGGGGAAACGAAGTCATTGGGTTAAGGCGTAGACCCACGCCTACAGCTGTCCCACAAAGCAGCTTTCTAAGCCCATGCACCGCCTCATAGGAGCCTGTCCCCTTTGATACGAATAAGGGTTTGCCTTCCCGTTGGGGCTTTACAGTCCATCCGTGCGGAGATGGCCCGGGGAGTAGTAATTGCACAGCCCGAGAGGGCGTTTGGAAACCAGCATGAATGTTTCTCGGTTCCTTAAGGAAAGGGAGCGTTAAGAATCACAACCGTAGGGATGTTTGAGGAGCGGCAAGAATGATATACTTATGGGGTTCATGATGTGGCAAACATGATGTGCTTAAGAATCTCTTTATACGATAGGGATCAGGAGATTGCCCCATTCAGCTCCCATTACAACTATGCCACTGGAAGTCCAACTAACTTCAAGCACCGGGCATACTGGGTACGCATTGGCCTTCCCCATTTCAGCAGTACCTTCGAATCGTCAAAGCCACCCCTCAAGCAAAGCGCCAGCGCGGTTAGGGTCCGGGTACGTGGTTAGGAATCACTAGGGCCAATGGTTGGGATCGCGATCAGTTAGGGTAAAAGTTAGGTGCCAGAAGGTTTGAGGAGTTGGCGAGAGCCCCCTCTATTGATTGGTGTATATGTTAATAGCGGCGGCGGTGAGGGTGATGGTGATGGTGGTGACAGTTATGGTGGTTGAAAGTGGTAGTGATAGCAAGGCGGAGGTGCTTCCAAGAGCGGCTAATCACCCCATAATTATATGATCTTTCTCCCGTGGTCTGATCTTCAAGGACGATATGTACCATGGTACAGAAACTTTTAACGACCTCCACAAAGATCGATGCGCAATGCTAAGAGGCCTGTATTCGATTTCAAACGGATAATATAAGTTGCTCGTGTTCTTACATGTAGGCTTTGTTATCTCGGCTGTGTTCGTCAACCTGTCAAATCCGCAAATACGCATAATTCATAGCCAATGGGGAGAATTTTTATTTTGCAGCCTGAATGCTTTTTTTTAATACTGCAGCCTGGATGCTCCGTGGGAAACTCTGCTTGGCATGGAATGTGGATATATTCCTTACCAACAGACCACGTTCTTTGAGGTCTACTGCAATTGTCCAATCATTATCGATACGGAGCAAGTCTTAGTATCCTTTCAACTCAGCCCATCCGCCAGGGCATCAGGCTTACTGTCAATATGCCATGTGCCGTATAGCCCCCGGGAAAGCACAGGAGGTGGCTCAGTCACAGGTAGATGCCGCTGTTCCAACCTCATGCTACAATACCCCACACAAATCGGATCCTTCGACCTAAATAATGATGAGAACGCATGGTACATATCCACCGGTATTTCAGAGCCGGAAGGGAATTCTGTTGCCTAATATTTCAGGAACAATTCGTGTTGCAGACCGCTTAGGATGCTATAGAGCTATTAGACCGGGCACTCCTCGTTAAGATGCCCAATGGCCCTCCTGTGCCCGGAGGCTTTAAAGCTAAATTACTTCGTCTAGTCGCGCTTCAAGCAATAAGCGCTCACTCTCAAGTATCAACTCCAAACAGCTGTTTGCCGAACAACTCTCACTCGGACTTTGCACTGGCGCTTATACAACTGGAAAATGTGCGGTGCCGCCACCTGGAGCGCAAGCAGAAAGTGATGGCACAGAACTGTTTCCGCGAACAAAGCACTTCGTCTCTCCGCCTGTAGAGTCCCAAACCTACCCTAATTCGTTCTTCACGACACCAACCAGGCCCCCTGAGAGGCCTAGGCATGCTCAAACTGAAAACATGGCCCATCCTTCGACCGCGGCGAGACCCCATCTATTCTGGCGCCAAACCTGGGCGCTGGTGAGAAAGAACTTCCTCATCGTTGTCGCCAGGAGCTGGCTTTCCACCCTCATACGATCTCTCATATTGCCCATCGCACTTCTCGTCGTCCTTCTCGAGATACAAAATTTCATGAGTACCGGGAACGTATACGGCTTCGGCAGCCCTAACAAAATCCCGTCCCTAGCCGACTCCGTTGACGACAAGAAGCTCGTCTTTGTCAATTCGCCTGAGCTGGGCCCTGACTTCCCACCGATCTTTGAGAAGATTGTCGGCCCCTTGGGTGCCGACGCAGTGCTCCAGCTCCGCAATGAGGGAGAGATCGAAAGAACCTGCCCCGTTGACTACAATGGAAATTCACCATGCCATGCTGTAGTCCTCTTCAACGACTCCCCTCTCAGCGATAGGCCTGGGGCTCTCTGGAACTACACTATCCGAACAGATCCTATTTATTTGAGAGGCGCTTACAACCCTTTCGGCACGGAAGGGGCCATCGAGGATCTCTTTCTTCCCCTACAAATCGCGATTGAGAACGCCATCACTAACTCCACGACCACCCCTGACCTTCTGAAATACACATATAGATTCGGTTCACAGGAAGAGGCCGAGGCTGTGGAGAGGGATGTCTTTTTAGAAGTCTGTCTATACATCTTGACGTTCGTCTTTTTCATGACGATGATGCCGGTCGCCCACCACGTCGCCGGCATGGTCGCCGGGGAACGGGAGTCCGGGATGTCCGACCTAATCGATGCCATGGGAGGTGGTGTGACAACCCCAAGAGTTTTAAGCTACGTAATATCCTTTTATATCCTGTATCTACCACTTTGGATTATGCTCGGATCAGGTATGTCCCCAGCGTTTGCTTCTTGATGTCCTATATGATCCACATGCTTACTTTAAATAGTATTCTGGCACCTGCTTCAACTAAAAACAACTCTATGTGTCACATTATTCTGGCAGATACTCACGGGTTGGGCAGTGACGAGCTGGAGCATTTTTGGGGCTGCTTTCTTTAAGCGATCCTCCATTGCAGCAATCGCTGTGCCATTGATTTGTCTCCTTCTTGCCGCACTCGCCGCCTACCAGGAAAACCTTCAGGTACCTCCTGTATTTGCGCAGACCGCCTCTTTGGGCTTCCTATTTCCGAGCATGAATTATGTCTTCTTCCTCGGTTTCTTACTGAAGTCAGAACTTGCGGGTCGTCCCGTCCGCATGCACGTTCCAATCCCGACTGAGGACTTGGACATAGCGATTCCAGGCCAGGCGACAGGCTCAAACTGGGTTAACCGGACGGGACCTTACTTCCTCTTCATTTTCCTTGCTGTTCAGATAATCGGCTACCCGCTACTCGCCATACTCGTCGAACACTACCTGCATGGAAACAACAGCAGGCACCGGCGCTTCAACGCGAATCCTGGAGAAGACCATGTCGCGGTTCAAACGGCTGATCTAAAGAAACATTATTACCCAGGTTTCTTTGAGAGGTGGTTCTGTTGCTCCCGCAAGCCTGTAGTGAAAGCTGTGGACGGGTTGGATCTGGTGAGCCAGAAGAACCAGATTCTCTGCCTGCTGGGCCCTAATGGATCAGGGAAAACGACGACGCTGGGTATGCTCGCAGGATTTGAAGCGCCAACTGGCGGTTCAATTCAGATCAACGCATTGCCGTCTCAATTAGGTACGTTAAGCTCCGTCGGGTTGGCGGAGATTCCAGCTAATCCCCCCCAGGCATATGCCCTCAGCGTAATGTCCTCTTCGACAACCTGACCGTCTACGAGCACCTTGTTATATGGAATACACTCAAGGGCAACTTAGAGGACGAAGCGTCACTGGAGAGCTTAATTGAGGGGTGCGACCTCAGGCTGAAGAGAAACAGCCTCTCCAGGAATCTCAGCGGCGGCATGAAACGGAAACTGCAGCTTGCGTGCATGCTCGTAGGGGGCAGCTCTATCTGTTTGCTTGATGAGGTAACTTCCGGCCTTGATCCCCTCTCCCGAAGGGTGATCTGGAACGCGATTCTACGCGAGCGTTCGCACAGAACCATGATCCTAACGACACATTTTCTCGACGAGAGCGAGGTCCTGTCGGATCACATCGCTATCCTCTCTCTGGGCAAGACAAAATGCCAAGGCACCCCTGCCGAGCTGAAGAACCAGTATGGAGGCGGCTACCGCGTTCACATCCCTAAAAGCGAAGATTTGTCGAGAATCCAGTACCCTGTGGTCGAGAAGCGCGACCGTTATGTGTGCACAACACCAGATTCGGCTTCTGCTGCTGCACTGCTTGCCACTCTAGAGAGCTTTGATGATTCAGAACTCAGCGTTACCGGTCCTACCGTTGAAGACGTATTTCTGAAGGTTTCCGACGAGCCGCACGGTACCGCCGACGACAAGCTAGAAGAAACATCGACTGAAGAAGCAGCCCCTATCCAATGGACGACACCCACAACGGCGCCGTCCGGGGTATCTCTTTTCCTCAATCAAGTTCGGGCGCTTATGCTAAAACGGTTCATCATCCTTCGCTCAGCCTGGTGGGCGTACTTTTTTGCGATGGGAATACCCGTCGTCACTGTCGCGTTCCTCGGATCCTTCCTCGAGAAATATGAAGTCCCCACATGCAATAACCTCCTACAATACGAACCCTACGATTTGCAACTCAGCCAGTACCCTGTATCAATGGCATTAGGTCCGCAATCGGCCAACGAATCTGTTATGGACGTCATCGATACCACTTATTCAGGTTCATATATAGCGCTGAATGATCTTTACGTACTGAACAGTCGCGAGGGTTTTGTAGATTTTGTCCGCGATAACGCTGATAACCTATTCAACGGCGGCCTTTGGATGGACAACGATAGCGCCCCTATCGTTGCCGTACCGGTAGATGCCTTTGGTCCGCAGATTGCTATGACGCTGCTCAACCTTATGAACCAGGCTCAAAGCGGAGTGAATATTACAACTTATAGGGCACAACTGATGTCCTATTCCCAGGCCGCTATGGGGAACAGCATGATTTGGGTGAGCGTATTCTGTCTACTGATGGCGCTATACCCGGCCTTCTTCGCCCTTTACCCGACCTACGAGCGGAAGTCCCAAGTTCGAGCACTGCAATACTCGAACGGCATTCGACCGTTTCCCCTGCTGCTATCCTACATGATGTTCGACTTCATCTTCGTCTTAGTCGTTTCGATACTTTGCACCCTCTTGATCTCCTCTCAGGCCCCCTGGTTCGGGCTCGGATACCTGTTCCTCGTACAGGCCCTTTACGGCATGGCGTCTATCTTGTTTGCGTACCTGATCTCTCTCATGACTCGGTCACAGCCCGCGGCTTTCGCCTCGGCTGTGCTTGCCATGGCTGTGATGTACATTCTCGCCGTCACAGCGTTCCAGGTAAGCAGTCGTATACGCCTTTCCCTCATTGGGACGTCACCTAACACAAACTTGGACAGATGACCCAAACGAGTCTAACTGGTAACTTGACGGCGCAAAATGGCTTGACGTTCGGCCTGGGCCTCCTATTCCCCATCCAGAACCTCCTCACCGGTGTAGCTATGGGTCTCAACACGTACACCGTTCGCTGCAGGGGCCTCGAGATGATCTCGGACCCCGGGTCGATATATGCCTATGGTGGGCCAATCATGGTTCTCATCTTCCAAGTCATCTGGCTCTTCTGTCTTCTGCTGTGGCTCGAGGGGGGAAGCTTTTCCTGGCTCTCGAGGAGGAATACAATAGTACCTGCTCGGGATGTCGAGAAGAGCGGTCCTTCAGGGAGACCCGACGTGGAGGCTGAGGCGGCCCGCGTGGAGGCGTCGGACTCCGACCTGTTGCGCATGCTCCATGTCACTAAGCGATTCGGTTCGCATACGGCCGTCGACAATGTATCTCTGGGTCTTAAAAAGAACGAGATCTTCGCATTGCTGGGTCCCAACGGTGCCGGCAAGACCACCTCGATCAGCATGATCCGCGGGGACCTGTCGCCAACCTCCGGGAGCATCCACCTCGAAGGCATCGACGTGCACAAGAATACTCTCCTAGCCCAGCAACACCTCGGCGGTAAGTCCACCCATCCCTGTCCCCTGTCATGATTGAGAAAACGATCACGTGGTTAACTAAGAAAAATCGCAGTCTGCCCACAGTTCGACGCTCTGGACATGCTGACGGTGCGCGAGCACCTGGCCTTCTACGCGCGGTGCAAGGGGCTCCCGGACGTCAAGGCGACGACGGCGCGCGCGATGGCGCAGGTCGGGATCGCGGGGCACGCGGACAAGATGGCGGCGAGGCTGTCGGGCGGCAACAAGCGCAAGCTGGGCCTGGCGATCGCGCTGCTGGGCGACCCGCCGGTGCTGCTGCTCGACGAGCCGAGCAGCGCGATGGACGCAGCGTCGAAGCGCGCCCTCTGGCGCACCCTCGAGGCCGTGAGCCCGGGCCGCTCCGTGCTGCTGACGACGCACTCCATGGAGGAGGCCGACGCGCTCGCCGGCCGCGCCGCCATCGTCGCGGGGCGCCTGCTCGCCGTCGGCTCCACCCGCGAGCTCCGCCGCGCCCACTCCAACGAGTACCACGTCCACCTCGTGCTGGGGACGGCCCCGCTGTCCCCGGCCGAGGAGATGCGCTGCGTCGCCGACTGGGTCGGCGGCGTGTTCCCCGGCGTCCGGTTCGAGGGCCGGAACCTGGGCGGCCAGGTCCGGTTTACGGTCCCCGCCGACAGCAAGGTTCCCGATACGGGGGTCCCTGCCCCCGCCCCCGCCGCCGAGGGCGGCGAGCGTCCCCGCGCGCGGAACAGCCAGAGTTTCGTGAGGTACTTGATCGAGACGCTCGAGGCGCACAAGGAGCCGCTCGGCGTCGATTGCTACAGCATCGGCGCAGCGACCATGGAGTCTGTTTTCCTATCCGTGGTCAAGGAGAGCGATGCCGTGGAGGACGAGGACCCCCGGAGGAAGCGCTGGTGGCGTCGGTAATCCCGCTGCGTCTTTTCGTTTCTCTTGGCTATAGCGATACCATAATTTCTATTCAGTGGTCATAGACATGGGATAGCCAGCATTCTGGCCGCCAGAGTATCAAAAGCTACATAGTCTAGCGTTGACTACTTCGTTTTGTTCGCTTCCCTGTTGGCCGATTACTATTCACGTCGACGTGCAACGCCACAACCTGGCCAGTTTGTATTGCCGCTATTGTCTTCGGATGCCCGACGGGGCGTCGATCTATGTTAATCCACCGTATAATAATAAACAGATGATGCCTTCGCAGACAAGGCGTTTTCATGCCAAGAGTCGTGGGCTTGAAAGCCTTGGTACACGTCTTAAACCTCCTGGAGAAGTCTATTACTGAATAGGTATGCACGGCGACCTTTTCTCGGAGCCGCAGTCAAAATGGGAAATTGATTCGGGGTGCCCGGTGTGGAATTGAACAAGTACGTATAAGCTTGCGATCAGAAGCCCAATGGTGGGTAGCCGTAACCTAGCAGGGATGATACCGTAACCGTAGAGCCCCTGAGCCGTTATTTCGCTCGAGGTGTGCTAATCACTCCATTAGTTTTTTATACGGGACGCTACGGTGCACCTGCTCTTTCTGCAGGTGGCGGTACCCCCGCGATCGTTCTAATTGGCTGCTAATGCTAATCACTTCCTTTCCATAACTCAACGGTAATCTATCCCCCTGGCGGCTTTTCAATACCGTTTTGATCTTTAGGCGCCGTGGAATACCAACGCGAAGTCTGTTTAATTCTGCGGTTTTTATTTTGAGAGATATGTATGATTGAAATTTAAGCCAAGGCAGGCCACTGGCATTTGCCGGTCACGGATGGCGGCAACACCTTGCTCTATGGGTTGCACTAACAACCTACCCACGCTACACTCGAGTATCTACGGACGATAGTTTTAGCTGTAACTAATAAAAGTCCGTAATTAATAGGGGAAATGCCTTTATAATCATTATTTATAAGTTGCCCGTAGGTATTAAACTTTGATAACGTATTAGTTTACGTTATGGGTAATGAATGGGTAACCACGGGTACTCAATTTCAAACCCTACCTTGCTATCTTTCCAGAGGCTCCCTCAATGTTCCTCGAAGTTACGTAAGTTGGCACTGTAGCCGTCAACCATGGGCGCTCAGTCAAAATTCAGGCCGTTGTGTACCTATAGGTACGATCGGAGACGTACCAGGCCTCTGTTCAACTAGCAGCTTCCCGAGTTGAGACTAGCATACTCGGTTGGATTCCGCGATCCCGAGTGCGCACACGGCCCTCCTTTCAGCTGGAGCAGCTTCCCATGCTCATGCCCTTTACGAAAATAACTATCTTCAGGTGGCGGGCTTTGCCAAAAACGCATCAGACGGAGGTCAAGTCAGTTTCGCTAATTGCAAAGTGTGAAATGAATGGAGACGAAGCAACTTTGATGGCCAAAGATAGGGGGAAGGTCTTCGTGGTCGAAACTAACTCCCGGGACGCTCGATGTCAGAGTTGTGGTGCGTCCGTTTTGACTGTTTGTAGTATTCAGGGGCCGGAAATAGGTTGGAGACCGACTTGCGCCTGTCTTGCGGGGTGATGAGATTCAAGATGTTGGAGATGCTGAGTTGCAGCGGTACAAACGCTACTCTACCTTTAGACTTCATATGCTAGAGTAAATTATTATAGAATAATTGAACTAGATGTCTTCTCAATTTGTCCCATCTGGCCAACTGCCAAAGTTGAGAAGGGCGCCAACCCCGGGAGCTTCTACTTGGCCCTTCTCTATAGGAGCAATACATTTCTGCTCTTTCACATACGACCATACCATGTGGAAAACTCGAGATTCCGTCCGTTCTCTCCTAGATAAGCCGCATAGGGCCGGATTAAGTAGTTGCGTCGGTGACGGTCAGCGAATCCTTGGTGTAGTATGAGAGACCTTGGTGTGTAATGACTACATAAGCATACTTGGGTACACTATATGCACCACTCACGGAATCGGCCGGCGCCATTCAGATTCGGAGGGGCTGTTAAGCATGCTGTATCTTTCCGCTTTGCTGCAGACAGCATGCCTAAGCACTACCACAGCGGTAGAGCTCCCCTCGCGGGACCAAGCAGTGAACTGCCAGCCCCAGTCTTACCCCTAATACGTGCTATAGTAGGTGTCAGGATCGAGAGGGTTTCATCAATAAGAAACCGAGCCTCCTACGCACACGTTTGTTCACCACAGCCTCGAATACACCATGACTCGGAAGATCAATACAACTACCGACTAGCTGCCTCAGGGTATAATACGCCAGCCATGGCTGTGCTGTCTATCGGATGGCCTGGCTAGGGGCCCGGCCGCGTAAGCACTACGGTCCAGTTAGTAAATCGAAGGGAGCATGGCGACCCTATCCCATCGCTAAGTAGTCCTGCGCATCAACACAGCCAATGATGCCCCGGAAGTCTATCCAACCCTTCTCGCTACCTAGCGTTCGGCAACGTCGACCCCGGAGGGACGACGCGCTTGCGATCCTGCGTCGTAAGGGAAACGCTTCCCCCCGTACTTATAAGTGGGTTGAGCGGTGCCACCACCGGAAATCAGAATGGATAATCTGTGCAATAAAAACTCTTTTAACGAATGGCTCGCGACGAGGCGGGTGTTACGCTCATCATGTCTGGTGGTTCCTCGATCCGCAGCTAAGTTCCTTTAGAGTCCCGTTCACCGTTCACCGCTTACCCATCCCTTTTTTCTCCCCCCATGACACAAGTTCGATATCGAAGAAACTGGTCGAGATCGGCGAGGAAATGGTGAACCGGTAGTCGAGGACGAGTTTCGGTCAGGTGGAGGAGCCACGTGCACAAGCGGAACCGGGACCGTCGCCTCCAACTGTCGGAAGCGCATCCCGAATCGGACGTGATCCTACCGGCATCCCACCCGGCGCCACTTTTCTTCGGGTGACATTCGCTTTAGCCATGACTTATGTCTACGTAGCGGCCACACGTATGCGAGGGAGAGACGGGGGATCTGACGCGGCGCCTGGTTTGTTCGTGTACTCAGGACCGGGTCGTGGCTGCTGATTCGGCACGCGCTGGGGATATCCCGTGGCCTGGTCACTCATTCCCTACATAATAACCTATGATGCCCTGTCGACTGATGCAAAGAGTAGATACAAATGGTATACCCTATCAGTTTACACGCCCATTAACCGTGATATCCAAAAACGCCTGAGCGGGGAGTCCCCCAAGGTCATTGATACATATTGCCCATGCTATTCATGCTGTGGCTCATATCATGGGCTACGCCGGGCCATATTGCGTACTGGCCAATATCGCCTGGTGGTTGGTTCGGGTACCCCCCAACGAGGGCATTCGCAGAGTGGTCCAGGTTGAGCTCAAAAGGGGGCGCCGGGGAATTCCCTGTCATGGTATTTGGAGTCATGGTATTGCTTGTCATATCACTTCCCGTCATTGTGTTTATCATGAAGGAGAAATCAGCACTCAAACCGGGGCCGACCTGGTCTTGAAAACTTGCAAATCCAGCTTGAACATGCGAGTCCAGACAGACCGGATTGCGCGGCCCGTGGTTGCCTTGAGCGATAAGAGAGAGGACAGCCGTCTTGATACGCTCAAAGACGTCACGGTACTTCTTCGCTGAGGGGTAACGCTCGGTCATGATATATAGCAGAAGCTGGCAGTGCGTCAGGGATTCTTCGGTGTTAATATGATTTAAAGGCGCCAGCCAAGCACAGTAGATCAGATTCAAGCCTATATGCGATTAGCCTTGGGCGACTCAAGCGACCGTCCGGAGTGCGTACCTGCGAGGAAGACGGATTGAATCGATAAGGCTGAGAAACCGACGGGGAAAACGTGGTACAGCCGCCGATAGTCAGATAGGACGCCAGCACAAGCATCAGCGCAGAGCTTCAAGTAATGCGGCTTGACTGGTTGCTCAGCTAGCTTGGGATACAAGAGGTAACGGACGCATCGGTGATAATGAATGGTATAGAGCTCGAGCCCTTCATAAGCAGCACCCGGCCTATGAACATAATTTCTCGCTTCGTACGGAATCGTCTCCCTCCAGTCGGTGAGTCGAGTAAGGAATGCATTGACAGCATCGTCGGGGACACTTCCAGGCTGGTCGACTCTGTAGACGATATGTTGGATTTCGGATTCGATCCTCTTAAGACGCGTTCGGTGAATAAAAGATGTTAATGAGTTTGCTGGGCTCGCTGGGACACTGGAGACGTTTGCCGAAGCACGTCGAACGACCTCATCATCGACAGTCTCTTCGGGGATGTCGAAAGGTAGTTCTGCATCGATATCATGGTCGGAGATGCCCGGCGGCCTCCCAATGGCGAAAGATACATCCCGGTCCATGAAGTAAGTCGTCCAGAAACGGCGCTTATTCATCTCACCTGCCATAGTGAGATTAGGCCTCCTCGGGCGCCGGTGCAGGCCCAGCTCGATACAGAGCCTCACGGCAGCTCCGACATACGTCCAAGCACCAGGGTCTCTAGGCGCCCTCGTGCAATACAGAGCCATGAGCACTAGATAATCAATAGTTCGGGAGTCCCGGAAGCTCAGGATTGTATCCATCTCGTCAAATGCTATGTCGTAATGCTGGTCGCTGAAAAAATGACCCATCTCTCCAGCGGATTCTAGCCAGCGACCGCTAATGGCATAGACGATATGCAGAATTGTCTTATCGTACTCGTTGAGGTTTTCGCGGTTGTTATGTAAACTCACAAGTCGTGCCGAGTGCAAGATAGGGTACCTCGTGTGAATATGTCGGAACCAGCCGTGCAGGAGTTTCTCAGCAATGCTGGGAGTAAGAAGCTGGACACCGATCATTTCCCCCGCGTTGGTCGAATACACAGATTTAGGGGCGGGGTCACTCTGCTCTTCGAGCTGCTCGTCTTTGACGATTGGATGGGACGCCCTCTCGCTATTGACGACAGAATTCAGCACCCGGCCTATCGTTATATTCGACGAACCCCCCACATAATGCCCCGACGCAGACAGTGACAGGTCTCTCACGGCGATGAGAATGTCATTCGTATCGTCGTCGGAGGACTGCTGCGTCGACGACTGACCGCGTTGAACAGAGGTGACATCCTGCTGGGACGATGGTCTCGTCTGGGCTCCTTGACTCAGGAGCCGGAGCTGATCATTACCGGCTATCGGATGTCCGAGAGAGGCAAGATAAGACTCAAGCTCGGCAACACGTTGTTCGAGGATTTTGATATAGAGTTTCTTCTCGCCAGCTGCCGGGACGAGTGGTACGACATATACTAGATAGTTCTTAGCTCATGATTGAGAGTAACATCAGAAACGATGCTCCAGGACTTACTACACTTCAACGACAGACGCGCACATGAAGCGCAAGCCGGCCGTTGGCCATCACACTGGGAGGAGCGGGAAGGTCAGCCACTATATCCGGCCAGTAAAGCGTCCAGAGGCCATGAGACGGAACAATACTTTCTGCTTCCTTGTCTTGCAGCGCTGACAGGCCAGGGCAACTCGGTCCCGTTTTCCAGTCTTGCGCTGTGAAGGCGGCTGGCCGGAGGGTGAAGCGCCCGATAGCATGCCGTGGCTAGCTACGGTCTCCGGCGACGAGCCGGTGCCCTCCAGGTTGGACATGCCAGGCCCGGCGATAGGAGCTGGGTTCAAAAAAAAAAAAGAGAAAAGAGAAAAGACGGCACGTAAACGAGGCAGTACGGCACAGCACAGGGATTCTAGGCCTTAGCCATGCAGCTCAACACCAACCGAGGAGAGAGCGCGCGTATGCTGTAGCGCCGGACGCGACTGACGCCAAGTGGATATCTGCGGGATGCCGGTGACATACAAATGGGCACTACCTGTACTGGGCGCCGGAAATCGAAATAGTATGTCGCTAGATAGCCCAGCGAATACTGTAAATCCAAGAGAAACGCGATTATCTCATCAAGAACTAGAGGGACTAAGGTCAGGGCGGGACAAGAGAGCCGAAAAGTAGGTCGTGGGTGAGGCGGGGAACCTGTGACCTGAGAGAGCGAATGGCCGAAACACCCGTGTCATCCCTGCAAATGGCGATCATGCAATCCCACAAGGACCTGAAGCCAAGTCATGCGGGTAAGCCTCAATTTCACCGAGCGGCCAAGCAGTGAAGTTGTTAGCTCGAGAATCTAAGTTGAGATATAGGACAATGCGTATTACTAAGCACGCCAGTGAAGGCTGTAAGTGTTTGATGCTGGTTAATTTAACGGGAACTTAAGGAAATATCGATATTATGATAAGAAAGCTGTGACTTCGTGCAATTATTTGCGCCGGGGAACGGGGTCAAGAGAGACTGACGGTCAGAGAGGGATTTACCAAGCAACTGACGTGTACCTACAGTATCAAGTTAGCACGACTTTAGCGCTCTTCAACCCTTTACCTAAGGAAAGTGATTGTTGGGGAGGGCAAACCTCGAGGCCCGTTTGATACATACATATTCTAATAACGTATCTTATGCATATATGAGAGGTAACGTAGGTTTTCCCGAGCTTCATGTTATTCCAGTCCAGTCCCAGCCACCAGGGAGCCAAATCAGGGTGAGGGTACCCGGTAAAGGGCACGGGAATGGAGTGGACTCCGTGGTTTTCGTACTCAGCGAATTCTCCCTCATCCGCAGGTGACGTTAGCACATTCAACAAGGGTTGTCGACGCGTCTGAGGTCCCAGCATAACTTCATATGGCACGCATTCTGTTCTATTGCCGGCGCTTTCCGTCATTTCGTTCACTAATAGACCGAACGGAGCCCATTTCAGTCCCTTCCGACTTGCAAGACAAACTCCGAGGTCCACAGCGGTAGGGCTCACCTTATGTACTTGTACAGCAGGTACCATCCACTCCCCAAAATAGACCTAAAAAAAGAATACATCCAACTCCACAGTGTGGCTAGTTAAAGTGAAACTGTGCCTTTTTTTCCGGGAAGGGCGTCTGCCTCTGCTGGTGTAAACAACGCCAATTCGATTTTAATGCGGATTTCTACGTCACCCGAAGAAAATCCGCCGGTGGCACAGGACGAGTGAACCAAACAGACGGGACGTCAGTGGTTTAAATCTTTGGATATCTTGCCACTGTCGACGGTTAGAGATGCACGACGAGGTTGCCGTATTCTCAATTCAGAATCCATCTGTCTCTACATGGTAAGTGTTTCGCCGCTTTCAACACCTTAGTGGGACGCGGCACCCCCAGCAGTCTGCACCAGATCCGAGGCCGCAGTGTAACTGCACATCATCGGTTCGTCCTTTTCGACTGCTACGGTGTTACATGCCGAAGGCGCTTGGCTCTGCCGGCAGGCCGAATCTGGACAGCTCGCGCGAGATATACCTTTTCTATTAGTGGTTCAATCCCCTCATCGGGAGGACATCCCGCTAGTGGTGGCGACTAACTCACTTTCTGCTCCGCTATGTCATGCACATATGTCTCGCCTATCATAGCTGTGCTCCATGATGCTGCCGCCGGAACCTGCAGAGCCTCTGCGGATCCCGATATTGCTGGTTGTCACCTTTGGAACATTAGCATCCTTAATTGGGCATATAGTTTCGGTTTTCCCTTGTAAGAATCAGTGATTGAGTGGAAGCAGACATTCGCAAAAGGGCATATACGTCGTCCATTCTATTTCACCCTCATTGGAGATGGCAGTTGTGCTCCCCCTCCCTTTTGTATCATCTCAGGATATATAGGGGATACTTTGATCCCACACTATGGTCTTAGTGTTTATCCCATTCTACCTCTATCTGTTCTATCAAACCCTGGTTCTTTGTTTCACGGAATTTGAACCAAACCCACAAACCGTCGGAGGAGAGAGGTTATCATAGCCATGACAGATGCTGAATGGAGGCCGGCTATTGCCATTCTTGGCGCCGGCATTGGAGGGTTAGCGGTTGCTATCGGCCTGATGAAACGTGGGGTTCCCGTCACCATATTCGAGGCAGAAAAGTCATATTCACCGCTGGGCGCTGGGATCGGCCTCGGCCCCAACTCCCTGAATGCAATGGATCTTCTCGATTCGCGGTTCCGAGCAGAGTACGACACGGTCAAGACGGGAAACGAGAAGCCGGAATTCCTGCATTGCATATTCGACGCCTTGTACGCCGAAGAAGGCTTCGGCGAGAGGCGAGGTTGGACCCGTGGCATCATCGGCGCCCCCTACTTCACACGAAGCAGCGCCCATCGCAGAGAGCTGCTCCAGATCATGGAGCGCTTCATCCCGGATGAGACGATAAAATTCGGGAAGCGCGCGAGGAACATATACCAGGAACAAGGCAGAGTCTCGATTGAATTCCACGATGGAGATAAAAGGACATTCGACGCGGTAGTCGGCTGTGACGGTGTTAAAGGCTTGTCAAGGCAAGCGGTGCTCGGCGATGTCGCTCCTGAACACGTACCTCCGGCATACTGTGGCATCTACAGCTATCGGGGCATAATACCTATGGATGAAGCGAAGAAGATACTTGGAAGGCACGCGGGAGATGCGAAATGGTTTATGGCGAAGGGCAAGGGGGCGGTACTGTATCCGATCACGAAAGGAAAGGAAGCGAACTTTATCTTCTTTATCGTCGACAACCACGGTCGCGCACACGGAAATATTACGGAACGATGTACGAAAGAAGAAATGCTCGAAGATTTGAAGGGATTCGACTCTAGATTATTGCGGCTCCTTGACCATGCCCGACCCCTGAGATGGCCGATAATGCATCATCTGGAGACGCCCACATACGTTAGAGGCAGGGTCTGCCTGTTAGGAGATGTCGCCCACGCGTCTAGTCCCCACCAGGCGGCAGGAGCAGGGCAGGCGCTGGAGGACGCTGCCATCCTCTCCCATCTACTCACTTTGGTCAAGAGTCCGGATCAAATAGAGGCCGCTCTTCAGGTCTACGACGCGGCCAGACGGCCGCGCGCGCAGAAGGTGGTGCAGACGAGCTACGAAGCCGGTGTCATGTACATGTGGTCAAACCCCGAAATCGGAGACGATATGAACAAAATCATGGAAAATGCCAACCAGAGACTACACTGGATATGGCAACACGACCTGAAAACGGACATCAAGGATGCAGAAGACAGGTTTTTGAAGTCCGTCCCAGAATAACTGACTAATACGCACTTTTTTCCCTGCTCGGGTCTCGAGTCGATGTCCCTAGACGTCGCAAGGTAGAGAACGCATCCAATGGTTAGTGGAGTAACGGTAAACGGTGCATCCGCCGGAGGGCCACCAGGCGTTAGTCGCAATAATTTTCTAGGCGTGGGTCCTAGTTTTTGTTGGTTAATGCAAACTGAACCAATGAAATCCCTCAAATAAAACTCCTATTTCCTCATTGAAGTAACTCCGTGAGAGGTGGCTTCAGAAATTGTTGCGACAAACACCTTGTCTTCTTCCGGGATATTGCGCCCTTACCCCCCATTCTCCGTTCTGTAGTGGGGCCGGACGACCCTTTCTTTCAAACGGAGCCATCGAGAACCCAGAACACCTGCTTGTAGTACAGTACTTCCAGATGATACCGTACCCAATCTTATTAGTTTTCCGAGCCGATCAACTTGAAATGTTGGTTTTGCTTGCCACCAGATTGCCTATAGCCGAAATGGACGTTTCCCTCATGATATCAAATACAGCAACGTTGGCCCGAAAAGTTGTACCAATCCAATTGCGCAACTCAACGGCCATGGGTGAGTCGATCCCGTAGTCTGAAAGACGCCGTTCAATGTCTGTTTCCTCGGGCGACATGGTTAGAGCACGACCCAGTTTGGCCGACAGTCCCCGGATGACGACTTCCGCACGCTCTTTTGAGGTTGAGGCCTGTCTAATCAATGCGGCAGAATCATCTTGGCCCTTCTGGCCTGCAACGCCACCTGGTGGCAGTAGTTCTATGCGTTATCTGTGCGAAAACCCGCAAATAAGGGCCGCTGCAATGTTAGAGGAGGTGTGTCACCACGGGCGAGAAAGTTCGCGGGAGTGTTTGCTCTTTATCAAGGTGATGTAGGGGTATGCAGGGTCACAGGAGACGCCCAATAGACCTAGAAGCTCGTCTTCTTCGATGGTGACCACGTCCCTTTAGAGGGAAAGAAGATGACCATATAAGATGACCCCCCCATCCGCGCTCCACCCCCCTCAACGCGTCAGCGTTTTCCCATACAAAATCGCCAAAATCGCTATATGTGACGGCTAGGGGGTTTAACCAACTATTAAACCTTAGTCGTGCGGGTTTATGTTGGCAGGAGTATCGTGGGAAACTGAGCAATAGATACAATAACGTATTACGTCTCGTAATACCAAGGGTGCCTTGGGTAACGATGTTGTATTGCAAGCTGAAGCTATTTAGACTATGGAAGTAATAAACGTATTATACTTGGTTTTTCCGACCTTGCCGGGCCTGGCTTTATGGGCTTTACGATAGATCCTGTCGAGCCATCACGTAATTCGACCTACAAAACGTAGTTATTTTTTTGTTACGACCGTTTCCCCAGGCCGCATATGACGGCTAGGCGGTTTAACCAATTATTAAACCTTAGTCGTACGGGCTTATGTTGGCAGGAGTATCGTGGGAATCTAAGCAATGGATACAGTAACGTATCACGTCTCGTAATACTAAGGGTGCCTTGGGTAACGAATTGTTATTGCAAGCTGGTGCTATCTAAATTATGGAAATAATGAACGTATATATCTTGACCCGGCTCACTGGCTCACCACCAGTAAGTTGGTAATCTGGCTCACTGGCTCACCACCAGTAAATTAATGATCCATCACGTAACCTGCCCCACCGCGCGCTTATGGTTGGGTCGTGGCAGACCGTTTCTGGAGACCGTGGCTCGTTGGGTCATGACACCGCAACTTATTAAGTTATAACATAATTCTCTTTTTCTATAATTTTCGTCCCGAAAATTTCTTTTTTCCTTTTTTTTGTAAATCCTTTTTTGTTATTATATCGGGTCGTATTAAAAAACCGATTAATAAAAAAAAGAAAAAAAAGAAATAATTTACTTAAACTTATTACTTTTTAAATTATGGATATACTTATATGTTTGTATTATATTTGTTATACGTTAATATTTTGTCATATTTTTTCGTCGGATTTCTCTGGGTATAAAGAATACGTAACGCGGAATTAAGACCTTTGTAATATTAACGGTTTTTTCATTTTTTAGCTTAAAAAGCTTATTTCCAACTACCTTAACGTTAAAACGGAATTTAAAAACGCTAAAAAGGAAGCGGAATAAACGCAGGCTAAAGTTCGTCGCCTTCAAAAACCAAAAAAATTATGGGCTAATTGCGTAACATATATATGTTATCCCGCAAATTTCGGTCCTTGGAAAAGTTGGATAAGTTGGAACGTTAAAAAAAGCAGGCCGAGCTGGAGGCTACTGTGACGAGCTAGAGGGTTTAACCAATTATTAAACCTTAGTCGTGCGGGTTTATATTGGCAGGAGTATCGTGGGAATCTGAGCAATAGATATAGTAATCGTGTTACGTCTCGTAATACCAAGGGTGTTTTGGGTAACGATGTTGTATTGCAAGCTGAAGCTATTTAGACTATGGAAGTAATAAACGTATATATTTTTTTATGGATCCTGTTGGATCCTTTGGATTATTCCGGATTTATACCGGATAACTGTATGGATCCCGTTAGATCTTTTGGATTATTCCGGATCCATATCGAATAACTGCATAGATCTCGTTGGATCCCTTGGATTATTCCGGATCCATGTTACGTAACCCGCTTGAGCCCTGTTTTAGTTATTAAGTGACCGTTTCCGAGACCCTTTTTTGGTTGGGTCATAATACGATTTCCCTTTTCTCCAAATTTTGCCCTTAAGATTTTTCTTGGTAAGTTCTTTTTTTATCTGTTATTATGTTTGGCCGAGTTACTAAGAACCGCAGACGTATTAACCAAAAGGAAAAGCGCAAAATTTTAGCTTTTTTGTTTTTAATTTTAGTTTCGAAGTTATGCCTTGTATATTTTGTTTTCGTACTGGTAATTCGTATATTATGTCGGTCGGTGTGGCGCGTTACTAGCAGTACATTCTGAAAAAACGTTATTACGATAATTCCGGTATTCACTTTTTTTCCTTAAATAATATTAATAAGGAGATAAAACGTTTGCGGTTAGAAAAGTCCTCCGCTCGTCAATATTTCCGTAACATTCGTTAAGAATTGTTAATCGTATTTCGTCGTCTGGACGAGATATTATCTCGTTTGGAACGTTTTTGCATTTAACAAGATTTTTTTCGGAAAAAGGGTGTGGAAATAGTTAATCGGGGTTTCCAGTTCCTGGATAAGCTGGAAAAGCAGGAAAAGGCCGATCGCCTAGAGGCGGAACGCGAGCGTTTGGAAATCGAACTTCGTACCGCGCTTTCCGAATGATTTTATTTTTCCGATTTTATTATAAACGTAAATTAGGATGCGATTATTTCCGGTGGTTCTGTCGTTGCTGGTAAAAGTTTTTTTAACAGGCGTTAGGCGTTAATAAGGTTTTTAGGCGGTTTTTAAGTATTTTCGAAATTCGGGTGCTTTTTCCATTTAATCAGGTACTGAGTAAATCCGTTTTGTTTTCGTATGTCGAAAATTTTCTTTATTTCGTATGTTTATTCGTTTTTTATTTCCATATCGTTTTTGTGACGGCTAGGCGGTTTAACCATCTATTAAACCTTAAGTCGACGGGTTTATCTTGGCAGGAATATCGTAGGAATCTGAGTAATGGATATAGTAACGTGTTACGTCTCGTAATGCCAAGGGTACTTTGGGTAACGATGTTGTAATGCAAACATTTGGTATTAATAAGTATTGCAAATTGATGTTATTTAGATTATGGAAGTAATAAATATTTTTATATTTAATTTTTTCATCTTGTTAAATCCGGCTTTAAAGGCTTTACGATCGATCCTGTCGAGCTATCACGTAATTCGACTTATATGGCTTAGTTATTGTTACGACCGTTTTCTAAGGCCGTAACCCGTTAGGTTATAATACGATTTTCCCTTTCCACAATTTTCGTCCCGAAAATTTCTTTTTTTTCTATAAGTTTCCCTCCCGCCGTTATGTTAGGTCGTATTAAAAAACCGATTAATAGAAAAACGAAAAAGCGAAATAATTTGTTTAAATTGATTACTTTTCGAACTGTGGATATACCAGTATATTTTTATTGTGTTCGTTGCAGGTTGTTATTTTATCGTATTTTTTCGTCAGATTTTTCCAGGTGTAAAAAGTGCGTAGCGCGGAACTAAAGCCTTTGTGATATTAACGGCCTTTTCACTTTTTAATTCGAAAAACTTATTTTTAATTACCTTAAGGTTAAAATAGAATTTGAGAAAGCCGAGGAAAAAGTAAAGTAGGCGTAGGCCAAAATTCGTCGTTTTCGAAAACAAAAGAAATTATGGGCCGATCGTGTAATACGTATATTATTTCGTAAGTTTCGGTCCTTGGAGGAGTTAAATAAGTTGGAACGTCGAGAAAAATAGGTCGAACTAGAGGCCGCCAAAGCCATTACGGCGGAGGCCGCTCTTTCTTTCGATTAATTTAATTTGGAATCCATAAATTAATCGTTTATTAATTAGGAAACTTTTGATCCTGCCGATTTCGGCGTTATTGGTAAAAGTTTTTCAATAGGCGTTGGGCGCTAATAAAGTTTTTAACAGGTTCTTAGGTGTTTTCGGAATTTGGATATTTTTTCCATTTAATTAGGTATTAGGTAAATCCGTTTTGTTTTCGCATGTTAAGTATTTTTTCCATTTCGTATATTTGTTCGTTTTTTATTTTTACGTTATTTTATGCCGTATATACCTTAATTATATCTGTTATTAATTCCAATAAGGAAACATAAAAAATTGGATGGAATTTAACTTTTGATAAAAGTTTTAATTAGTAATTGTTTTCTAAGATTTTCTTGGCGATTTTGTATGGACCGATATATTTAAAATCGAGTTTTTTATTAAGTCGTTTTGTTTAAATGTTTTTAGTAATAAGGAAAATTATTTTCCCCTTTTCGAAAATTAATCCCTTTAACCTTTTTTAATTATAATATTTATTTATTTAATTCCTTACGAATTTTAGTTCTGTTTTTATTTTTTGGTATAGTTATTATAGCTGTTTTAACGTAAAAATTGTTTTAATATTAATTGGACCGTTATCGCGTATTTTTTTTTAAAAATTTCTGGAATAAAACCAAAATTTGCGTTCGTAAATATTATTTTAATATTTGTGTAATAGCTGGTATTATAAATTAATTGTACGATCGGTAATTTTTTAACTTAATTATTTTATTTATAATTAATATAATATCGTAGGTAAATTTTCAAAATTTAATTTGTTCGTTTTATTTATTTATTTATTTAAGGTTTAAATACGTTAGATAATTTGTGATTTAAGCCGATTTATGTTATTAGGCCTTATTAAAACTTAAATGCGAATATCGATTTTTTGTTTAATATAATTTTTATTAATAATCCGTATATGTTAAAAATGTATTTGAAGAAAATATATGACAGTTGTTCGGCGTTTATGTCTTTATAATATGGTAGGAAATAAGAAAATTTCGTAAATCGATCGACGATTACGAAAATACTATCGTAATATATTTTCGTAATTGGATTTTCTGATATAGGAAATTTAGTGATAAAATCGAATGTAACTAAATACCATGGTCGTTTTGCGATTAGTAATAGCTGTAATTTTCCGTATAGCTTATGTCGTCGAATCTTTGTTCTGGCGGAAATATCATATTGCCGTATGATTTTTTATATCGTTGATTTTATTTTAAAAAAGGAATATATGCGTCGAAGTTGTTCTAAGGTTTTGTAAATCCTTGGATATTTATGTAACTGATATTCGTATGTTTTTCGTATTAGATCCTTTTGGTATTTTTTTGGCATTTGTATTTTATCCGTTTTTTGGTTTTCTGAGAGGCTGTCGTTATATTGTTAGATTTTCTAATGCATATTACTAGGTACTGCCCAAATCGTCGTAATCTGTCGTGGGCGTAAATGTTCTTTTGTGGTGGTATCAAAAATTGTATGGTTAATTTTGACTAATTTTTTTTCAAGGTTTAGTCGCCTGCTTAAAGCATTTGTTTTGCCGTTTTTTAATTTTTTCTTGTGGATGATAACGAAGTCGAAGTTCGCCAATTTTTCTGCATATCTTAATTATTGTTTTATAAGTTCTTTGGTTGTGGTAAATCGGGTAAGATTTTGATAATCCGTGTAAACCTTAATTTGGTATAAGTTTCTTTTTAGAAAGTGCCTAAATTCCCGAAATGCTATAATAATGGCCATAAACTTTTTATTTGGAATGTCGTAATTAAGTTCGGTTTTTTTTAATTTGTATGAAAAGAATGTAATAGGGTATAGTTTGCTTTAATTATTTCGTTATTTGATTATTACGTTTAATACGTAATCCGAAATATAAGTTTTTAGTTTAACGGGGCGGTTTAAATTGTATATGATTAATATTAGTTCGTTAATAATCGTATTTTTAATATTTTGAAATATCTTTTTTGTATTTGGCGTTTATTTAAATTTTTTTTATAAAATTTGTTAGGGATATAGTTATTTTACTAAAATTTCGAATAAATTTCCTGTAGTAGTTAGCAAATTTAAGGAATGCCTGTACCTTTTTAACTATTGTTAGCATTTGCCATTTTGTGACTGCAGCGATTTTCTTAGGGTTTATCTTAATATATCTTGGGGTGATAATATATTTTAGATATTTTATTTCTTATGTATAGAATTAATTTTTTTCCGCGTTAATAAGTAGTTTTGCGTTCTGTAAAACTTAAAGAACTTTATAAACGTATTTTGCGTATATTTTTTCTGTTTTTAAGAAAATAAGAATGTCGTCGAAATAGCAAACGACGAAAATATCGAGGTATTTTCGTAATACGTAATTTATTATCCGCTGAAAGGTTGTTAATACGTTCGTAAGTCTTATTAATATAATTAAATATTTAAATAATCCGTACTTTATCCTAAAGGTTATTTTTTATTCGTGTTTTTTTTAATCTTAATAAAGTTATATCCATCTTTAAAATCGAATACTGTGAATTATTTGGTTCCGTAAAGTTGGTTTTTTATTTCCGTAATTAGGGATAATAGTATTTGATCTTTGATAATAATGTCGTTTAATTGTCGATAGTTAACTATAAGTCGTAATTTTCCGTTTTTCTTAAGTACGAAAAACATAGAGTATCTTGTTGGTAATTTCGAAGATTAAATTTATTTTTTCTATAATCGATTTTCTAGATATTCTTTAAAAATACGTAATTTATTTTCATTAAGGTTGTAAATAAGGTAAAATTTTGTCGAAAATCCTTTTTTAAAAATTATTTTATGATCCTATTCGCTATGTTCTGATAGTTTTATATTGAGCTTTTTTTTTTAAAAAAAAACTGTTTGTATCTATGATATTATGATAATATATTGGTTAAATTTTTTAATTCCTAGGGTTATTATTTTTCTAAATCGTTATTTAGTTGCTTTAATTTCGCTCTGATAATAATAATGATATGTCGTATTTTTCTTTGATACTCGTTCTTTTTTTTATATCTTATTTCTTTGGGTGGTAAGGTATTTGTCGTATCCTTATACCTGCATTCGTCGCCATCATCAATCAAATATTAAGATCTTAATTTTTTTTGTTTATTAACAGGGAATAAAGCGAATTTTATCTGGCCAATTCCGCCATTAATTAAAATTCCGTATTGGCGTATCCATAGTAATCCTAAGATCATATCGTAATTTTCGAATAGAACGATATCGAAATTAACCGTTTAATATCGTCCTTTAATAAAAATCTTGAGGTAATTAATTTTACGTATAATTTTTCCGTTATCGTAAATAAATTTTTAACTTTCGGTATTCGTCGCTATATAAGGTTTTAACTTATATTTCCATGGCAGTTTG
Organism: Monosporascus cannonballus; assembly: GCA_004154925.1. Classification (NCBI taxonomy): domain Eukaryota; kingdom Fungi; phylum Ascomycota; class Sordariomycetes; order Xylariales; genus Monosporascus; species Monosporascus cannonballus. The sequence continues at coordinate 286,468 of QJNS01000021.1, forward strand.
AACTTATTGACCATATTTGGTGCAATATAATTTCTGCCCAGAGCTCCGTAATCCACCATTGCGGTATACCAGTGTGTTCCGATTTGTATATCCAAAGTAATAAGGTCGTTAACGTTTTTTATCGTCGTATTTAAAGCCCTTTTTGGGAGTTCTCTTTAATTTCTTTGGGTTTCGTTATTTTGCGGCTTTTTTACAGATAACCTTTTTTTTTTAAATTTCTATTCGAGTTTATGGAACCTTATTTATATTTCTATATATAGCGCGTTAAGTTGTTATATTTATTGTTGTTGTCGGCGTACTGTTTCTTCGAACCGTATTAATTGTTCCTGGTTTTCTTGTAATTTTTTTCCTTATCGAATAAATTGTTTTCTTATATTTACGATTACATCCTATTATACGTCGTTTTAATTATTGTTTTAAAGATTTCCTATAAACTAACGTATTTTTTCCTTGATAGCTTTTTTTTCTTGAAGATCTATAATAAATACCAATTAAAAATGGAGATCCGTAATAGTTTTCTAATAGTACTTTTTAACTATACGTTAGATTAATTCCTTTTCCGTTGGGTAATTGTATAATTTATAATAACAAAAAGGGTTTTTTTACGGGTATTATTTTTCTTTAGGCCAATTTTTTGCTTCGGCCAATTACTGGATATCTTCTGGGGTTATGGTTCGAAATTATCGATATTATTACTTATCATTCTTATTATATCCGATACGGTTTAGAAAATCAAATTTTTCGTAATATATATAAGTAATTCGTACGTAAATATATTATTTTCATTTTTCGTAATTAGGATATTCTTGTCGTTAATAATATATAATATGCATTTTGCCGTATCGATCGGATATTCCGGGACAAAGTTTTTCTGTTTAATCCCGGTGTTCATATAATTATCCTTATAACGCCTCTTGTTATATTCGCGATATTTGTTAAGCCAGTTTTTTGGCTTTTCGTATTTTTCGTCGAATTTCTTATTGTAATAATCCCGGTTGGACCTTTTGTTATAAGCCTAACATATACTTGGCTTAAATTATATTAATAGCTTTATTATCGTTTCCTTAATTATTCCTAAATTATCTCTCCGGTATAAAGGTCTAATTATCCTATCGTGGCTTTTTGGACTTTTTATATTTATAGGCCTTATGTCCCATTTTGCCATAATTAAAGTATTTAATCTGGCTTTAATCTTGTCTGTAGGTAGCGCCAAATTCTATAGGTCCTGGTGCCGTTTTATAAGAAGTAAGGGGTACATCTTTTTTTTTCTCTGGTTGGACTTGTTATATTCCGAACGTAAAGCGTATTGTCCTTTTTTCTTTTATCGTTTTTCAAATTATCGATTATTAATTTTGATTACCTTTGCGATATACCGGTTCAGGGCAATTAATCGTTCGATCCGAATAATCTTATTTTTTACATTATCCTTTAGCCCTTTATAAAATATGTCGATAAAGGTATCGGTTTTATCGTTTTCCCATCCGGCCTTAGTCGCAAAACTTTTGAAAGTTACGGCGTATTTGGATATAAGTCCTTTTTATCGAAATTATAAAAGTTATTAAGCTGTTAATTATTCTTTATCCAGATTGTCGAAATTATCGCGTACTTTGTTTTCGAAATTGGTATAAGTTAAAAAGATCTTATTAATAAAATCCTTCTTATTTGTTTTTTCTATTTCCAGGAAATTTCTCATAATAAGTTTAAACTAATTAACCGTATCTCTTATTAAGCATATTCCCATTACTAGGACCATATCCGCTAGGTTACTAAAATTAGGAAATAAAGATAAACTTATGCCTAAGTTAGGAGGGTCTAAAGATTACCTTTTCCATCGTAAGGTTTTAGTTTTTTTTGGCTTTATACGAACGAAAGAGGATTAGGTAAATAACATAACCCTAAGTTATCGGACTTCTTTTTCCAATTCCCGAATTCGAACCTAAAGTTACTAAATAAGGGTTTCCTAAATGCTGGTCGATATTTTGACAATATTAAATATTGCTCAAAATCTAACGGTACTACTGAACAAAAACTTGTAACGTATAACGGCTAGGCGGTTTAACCAATTATTAAACCTTAAGTTGACGGGTTTATATTAACAGGAATATCGTAAGAATTTAAACAATGAATATAGTAACGTATCACGTCTCGTAATGCCAAGGGTGCCTTAGGTAACGATATTATAATGCAAACACTTAATATTGATAAGTATTACAAACTGATATTATCTAAATTATGGAAGTAATAAATATCTTTATACTTAATTTTTTCATCCTGTCAAGTTCGGCTTTAAAGGCTTTACGATCGATCCTGTCGAGCCATCACGTGACTCGACCCACATGGCTTAGTCACCGTTGCGACCGTTTTCTAAGGCCGCAACCCGTTAGGTCATAACAGTTTTGTACCGTATGCACCTTAATTATATCCGCTGTTAATTCGAATAAAGAAATATAAAAAATTAGATAAAATTTAACTGTTAGTAAAAGTTTTAATTAATAATTGTTTTTTAAGATTTTTTTGGTAATTTTATATGGACCGATATATTTGAAATCGAGTTTTTTATTAGGTCGTTTTGTTTAAATGTTTTTGGTGGCGAAAAAAATTATTTTCCTCTTTTCGAAATTTGGTTTTTTAATCTTTTCTAGTTATAATATTTGCTTATTTGATTTCGTACGTATTCCAGTTTTGTTTTTATCTTTTAATATAATTATCGTAACTATTTTAACATAAAAATTACTTTAATATTAATTAAAACGTCGTTACGTATTTTTCTGTAAATTTCTGGAATAAAATCAAAGTTTGCATTTGTTAATATTATTTTAATATTTTTATAATAATTGGTATTATAAGTTAATGGCGCGATTAGTAATCTTTTAACCCAGTTATTTTGTTTATAATTAATATAATATCGTAAATAAATTTTCAAGGTTTAATTCGTTCGTTCCGTTTATTCGTTTATTTAAGGTTTAAATACGTTAAATAATTTGTGGTTTAGGCCGATTTGTGTTATTAAACTTTGCCAAAATTTTGATACAAATGTTAATTCTTTATTTGAAATAATTTCCATAAGTAATTCGTATATGCTGAAAATATTTCTGAAAAAAATGTATGCCATTTGGTCGGCGTTTATATCTTCGTAGTATAGTAAGAAATAGGAAAATTTCGTAAATCGATCTACGATTACGAAAATATTATCGTAATATATGCCCGGAACTAAATTTTTTAATATAGGAAGTTTAATGATAAAATCGAATATAATTAAACATTATAATCGCTTTATAACTGGTAATAGTTATAGTTTTTTATGTAACTTATGTTATCGAATTTTTGTTTTGGAGCAAATATCGTATTATTATATGATTTTTTATATTATTAATTTTATTCTAGGAAAAGAATATGTACGTAAAAGCCGTTCTAGGGTTTTATGGATCCCTAGATGTCCATATAATTAATGTTTATGTATTTTTCGCACTTAATTTTTCCTGTATTTTTCTAAAATTTGCATTTTGTTTATTTTTTGGTTTTTTTGAGAAACTGTTATTATACTGTTGGATTTTTTAGTATATATTGTAAGGTACTGCCCGAATTATCGTAATATGTTATGGGCGTAAATATCTTTTTATAATAATATCTAAAATTATATAATTAATTTTGACCAATTTTTTTTTCGAAATCTGGTCGTTTGCTTAAAATATCCGTTCTGTTATTTTCTAAGCTTTTCCAGTAAATAATAACGAAATTAAAGTTCGCCAATTTTTCCGCATATTTTAATTATCGTCCGATAAATTCCCTGGTCGTAATAAATCGGGTAAGATTTTGATAATCCATATAAACTTTAACCTGGTTTAAATTTCCCTTTAAAAAATGCCTAAACTTTCGAAATGCCATAATAATAACCATAAATTCCTTATTTAAAATACCATAACTAAGTTCGGTTCCTTTTAACTTATACAAAAAGAATATAATAAGGTATAATTTGCCTTAATTATTTCGTTATTTAATTATTACGTTTAATACGTAATTCGAAATATCGGTTTTTAATTTAACGGAGCGGTTTAAATCGTATATAATTAATATTAGTTCGCTGGTAATCGTATTTTTAATATCTTAAAATGCTTTTTCCGTATCCGGCGTGCATTTAATTTTTTTTCTTTTTCGTAAAGTTTATTAAAGATATAGTTATTTTACTAAAATTTCGAATAAACTTCTTATAATAGTTGGCAAATCCAAGGAATACCTATACCTCTTTAATTATTATTGGCGTTTGTTATTTTATAATTATAGCGATTGTTTTAGGGTTTATCTTAATATATCTGAAGGTAATAATATATCCCAAATATTTTTTTTATTTGTAAAATTAATTTTTTCTGCATTACTAAGTAATTTTGCGTTTTATAAAATTTAAAGAATTTCATGAACGTATCTTACGTATGTTTTTTCCGTTTGAGAAAAAATAAGAATATCGTCGAGATAACAAACGACGAAACCATCGAAATATTTTTATTATACATAATTTATTAATCGTTGGAAAGTTACTAGTACGTTCGTAAATCTTATTAGTATAATTAAATACTTAAATAATCCGTATTTCGTTTTAAAGGTTATTTTTTATTCGTAATTTTTTTTAATTTTAATAAGATTATATCCATTTTTAAGATCGAATATTATAAATTATTTGGCTCCGTAAAGTCGGTTTTTTATTTTTGTAATTAAGGGTAATAATATTTAATTTTTAATAATAATATTATTTAATTATTAATAATTAATTACAAATCGTAATTTTCTATTTTTTTAAGTACGAAAAACATAAGTTACCTTATTAATAATTTCGAAAATCGAATTTATTTTTTTATAACCGACTTTTTAGGTATTTTTTGAAAATACGTAATTCGTTTTCGTTAAGGTTATAAATAAGGTAAAATTTCGTTAAGGATCTTTTTTTAAAAATTATTTTATAATCCTAGTTACTATATTTTAGTAATTTCGTATCAAGTTTTTTTCTGAAAAACTGCTTATATCTATAATATTATAATAGTATATTAATCAGATTCTTTAACTTTCGGGGCTATTATTTTTATTATTTTAAATCGTTATTTAATTACCTTAATTTCGTTTTAATAATAATAACGATATATCGTATTGTTTTTTAATATCCGTTTTCTTTTTTATGTTTTGTCCCTATACGTAATAAGGTTTTTATCGTATTCTTATGTTTATATTTGTCGATATTATTGATTAAATGTTAAAATTTTAAACGTTCTTTTTTTATTTGTTAATAGGAAACAAAATGAATTTTACTTAACCAGTTTTACCGTTAATCAAAATTCCGTACTGGCGTATTTATAGTAATCTTAAGATTATATCCTAACTTTTAAATAAAACGATATCGAAATTAATTATTTGGTATCGTCCTTTATTAAAAATCTCGAAGAAATTAATTTCGCATATAATTTTCTCGTTATCGTAAGCAAATTTTTAACTTTTAGTATTTGTTATTATATAAAGTTTTAACTTATATTTCTATGGTAATTTAAATTTATTAATTATATTTGGTATAATATAATTTTTACTTAAAGTTTCGTAATTTATTATTGCGGTATATTAATACGTTCCGATTTATATATCTAAGGTAATAAAGTTATTAATATTTTTTATCATCGCGTTTAAAGCCTTTTTCGGAAATTCCTTTTAATTTCTTTGGGTTTCGTTACTTTGCAGCCTTTTTATAAGTAACCTTTTTTTAATTTTTATTCGAATTTATCGAGCTTTATTTGTATTTTTTCGTTTAACACGTTAAATTACTATATTTATCGTTATTGCCGGCGTACTTTTCCTTTAAGTTATATTAATTGCTCCTAATATTTTTATAATTTTTCTCCTTATTAAATAAATTATTATTTTATGTTTGCGCTTATATCTTATTATACGTTATTTTAATCATCGTTTTAAAAGTTGTTTATGAATTAACGTATTTCTTTTTTAATAACCTTTTTTTCTAAGGATTTATAATAAATATTAACTGAAAATAAAAGTCCGTAATAATTCTTTAGCCATATTATTTTATTGTACGTTAAAATAATTCTTTTTTTATTTGGTAATTATATTATTAAAATTAATACAAAGGGTTTTCCTGCAGATATTTCTTTTTCGGGCCAGCTTTTTGTTTCGGCCAGTTACTAAATATTTTCTGAAGTTATAATTCGAAATTATTATTATTATTATTTATTGTTTCTGTTATTTTTAATACGGTTTGGAGAATCGAATCCTTCGTAATATATACTGGTAATTCGTACGTAAATATATTATTTTTATTTTTCGTAATCGGGATATTTTCGTTGTCGACAGTATATAGCATGTATTTTGTCGTATCGATCGGGTATTCCGGGGCAGAATTCTTTTATTTAATTTCGGTATTCGCGTAATTATTCTTACAGTGCTTTTTGTTATATTTACAATACTTGTTAAACCAGCTTTTTAACTTTTTGTATTCCTTATCGAATTTTTTGTTGTAATGGTCCTTGTTGGACTTTTTCCCATGGAGGACTTAGCTTATATATAGGCTGAATTATGTTAATAGATCTGCTTCCGTTTTTTTAATTTTCTCTGGATTATTTCTTAAGTACTGGTTTTTAATTGTTTTCACGGGGCTTTTTTAGTGCCTTATATTATAATGCCTTATATCCTATTTTATTGCAATTATAGCACTTAATTTAGCTCCAGTTCTTTTTATAAGTGGCTCCTAGTTTCATAGGTTCTGGTTCCGTATCGTAAGAAATGTTGCTATATCGAAAAACGTTAGTATTAATTATATATCGGAGTTTGTTATTATTTTTTCCTTTAGTACCTTTAATACGATATGCGTATTATCGATTATTAATTTTAACCGCCATAATAATATAATCCGATAAATAATTAGGCCGATCGAACCTAAAAAGCTTTTTTTGTACTTTTTTTTAAGCCGTTAAAGAATTTGGCCATTAATATTTTTTGTCCCTAGTTTAGTTTAGTTGTTAACTGAACTAACGTACTACCGTAACTTGTTACGACCCAACCCAAGATCGGCCACAGAAACGGTCGGACCCATATAAAAGGGTTACGTAATTTGGATCTTTCTTAGCATCAAGATCCAAATAAATCCATACAGAACCAACCGAATCTAAAGGCATTGGATCTGTAACAACGTCGAGATCCAATAAAGATCTAATTAATTTATAAAAATATATACGTTTATTATGTCCATAATTTTGATAGTATTAATTTGTAATATTTATTAATATTAATCGTTCGTAATACGATTTGGTATTAAGAGGCGTAATTAAGTTATTTATTATTCAAATTTTTACGATACTTTTGTCAACATAAACTCGGACAATTAAGGTTTAATAATTAGTTAAACCTTTTAGCCGTTATACGTTATAAGTTTTTATTTAATAATACCGTTAAATTTTAAGCAATATTTAATATTATTAAAATATTAACCAGCGTTTAGAAAATTCTTATTTAGCTGTTTTAGGTTCGAATTTGAGAACTAAAGAAAACAATCCGACAAATTATGGTTACGTTATTTGCCTAAGCCTTTTTCGTCCGTATATAACCTAAAAAGCCAAAGCCTTATAATAAAAAAGGCAACTTTTAAATTTTTTTAATTCAGGCACGAATTTACTTTCGTTTTTTAAACCTTAATAACCTAGCAAATAAGGTCTCAGCAGTAAAAATATGTCTAAAGGGAAATACGGCTAACTAGTTTAAACTTATTATAAGAAATTTCCTGGAAATAAAAAAATCGGATAAAAGATTTTTACCAATAAAATCTTTTTACTTGATATTAATATCGAAAATAAAATGTGGAATAATTTCGGTAATCCGAACGAAAAACGATTTACGGCCTAGCAACTTTTATAATTCCCATAAAAAGGACCCGTATCCAAATACGCCGTAATTTTTAAAAGCCTTACGGCTAAAGCCGGATAAGGAGATAACGAAACCGACGCCCTTATTAATATATTTTATAAAAAATTAAAGAATAATGTAAAAAATAAAATTATTCGGATTAAATCATTAATTGCCTTAAACCGGTATATTGCAAAAGTAATTAAGATTCATAATGGATAATTTGAAAAACGATAAAAAAGGATAATATGCCTTATATTCGAGATATAAAAAGTTTAACTAAGAAAAAAAACGAAACGTATCCCTTATTTCTTACGGAATAATACCAAGACTTATAGAATTCGGCGTTACTTACAAATAAAATTAGAGCTAAATTAAGTGCTTTAGTTATGCTAAAATAAGATATAAGGCCTATAAATATAAAAAACCGAAAAAGCCACGGTAAGATAATTAAATACGTATATCGGAAGGATAATCCAAAAACAATTGAAAAAAAATAATAAGGTTATTAAGATAATCCAAGTAAAATATATATTAGGCCTATAGCAAAAGGTCTAACGGTGACCATTACAATAAAAAATTCGACGAAAAATACGAAAAGCCAAAAAGCTAGCTTATTAAATATTGCGAATATAACAAAAAGCATTATAAGAATAATTACGCAAATATTAAGATTAAATAGAAAAAGTTTGTTCCGAAATCCTTAATCAATACGATAAAATGTACGCTATATACTATTAACAATAAGAATATTTCGATTACGAAAAAAAAATAATATATTTACGAATAAATTACCCGTATATATTATAAAGGATTCGATTTCTTTTACATCGTACCGGAAATAATAAGAACGATAAATAATGGTATCGATATTTTCGAACCATAGCCCTAAAAGATATTCAGCAATTAGCCGAAGTAAAAAACTGGCTTAAAGGAAAATAATGCCTATAGGAAAACCTTTTTTATTATTATAAATAATATAATTACCAAACGGAAAAGGAATTAATTCAGGGTATAATAAAAAAGCATTGCTAAAAGATTATTACAGATCTTTATTTTTAATTAGCATTTATAATAAACCTTTATAAAAAAAAGGCCATTATAGAAAAAATACATCAATTTATAAAAAATCTCTGGAACGATAATTAAAAGGATATATAATAAAATGTAATTACAAACATAAAAAATAATTTATTCGTTAAAAAAAGAATTATAACAAAACTAAAAATAACTAATACCGTTTAAAGGAATAATATGCCGGCAATAATAACAGATATAGCAACTTAACGCGTTAAACGAAAAAACATAAACGAAATTCGATAAATTTAAATAAAAGTTACAAAAAAAGTTACTTATAAAAAAGCCGTAGGATAACAAAACCTAAAGGAATTAAAAAAAACTCCTAAAAAAGGCTTTAAACGCCACGATAAAAAACATTAATAACTTTATTACTTTGGAAATACGAATCGAAATATATTAATATACTATAATAATAAATTGCGGAACTTTAGGCGGAAATTATATTACGCCAAATATAATTAATAAGCTTAAATTATCATGGCAATATAAGTTAAAACCCTATATAATAACGAATACCGAAAATCAAAAATTCGCTGACGATAACGGAAAATTTATACGCAAAATTAATTACCTTAAGATTTTTATCCAAAAACGATACGAAACAATTAATTTCGCTATTATTTTTGGCGGGAATTATAATATAATCTTAGGATTATTATAAATACGTTAATACGAAATCTTAATTAATAGAAAAACTGGTCAAATAAAATTCGCCTTATACTTTATTGACAGATAAAAAAAAGAAATTAAAATCTTAATATTTAATTGATAATAACGACAAATACAAGCATAAAAATACGATAAAACCCTTATTACCCAAAAAACAAAACATAAAAAAAAGGCATTAAAGAAAAGTACGACATATCGTTATTATTATTAAACTAAAACTAAAGCAACTAAATAACAATCTAAAATAATAATAGCAATTTCAAAAATTAAAACTATTTAATTAATATGCTATTATAATACCACAAATATAAGCATCTTTTCAAAAAAAGCTTAATACGAAATTATTAGAATATAGCGAATAAAATCATAAAATAATTCTTAAGGAAAGATCTTCGACAAAATTTTACCTTATTTACAACTTTAACAAAAACGAATTACACGTTTTTAAAGAATACCTGGAAAATCGGCTACATAAAAAATAAATTTAACATTCGAAATTACTCGCAAAATACCTAATATTTTTCGTACTTAAGATAAATAAGAAATTGCAACTTATAGTTAATTATCGATAACTAAACGAAATTATAATCAAAAATTGAATATTATTATTTTTAATTATAAAAATAAAAAACCGGTTTTACGGCGCCAAATAATTTATAATATTCAACCTTAAAGGTAAATATAACCTTATCAAAATTAAAAAAGGATATAAATAAAAAATAACCTTTAAAACGAAATATGGATTATTTAAGTATTTATTTATATTAATAAAATTTACGAACGTATTAAGAACCTTTTAACGAATAATTAATTACGTATTATAAATATATTTCGATATTTTTATCGTTTATTACTTTAATAATATTTTTATTTTTTAAAAAAACGAAAAAAGTGTATATAAAATACGTTTATAAAGTTCTTTAAGTTTTACAAAATATAAAACTATTTATTAACGCAAAAAGAATTAATTTTATATATTAGAAATAAAATATTTAAAATATATTATTACCTTAAAACATATTAAAATAAATCTTAAGAAAATCGTTATAATTACAAGAAAATCAATATTAATAATAATTAAAAAATATAGGTATTTTTGGATTTGCTAATTATTATAAAAGATTTATTTAAAATTTTAACAAAATAATTATACTTTTAATAAATCTTACGAAAAAATTTTAAAATAAATATTAAATACGGAAAAACATTTCGGAATATTAAGAATATAATTATTAACATATTAATATTAATTATATATAATTTAAACCGCCTTATTAAATTAAAAACCGATATTTCGAATTACGCATTAAATTTAATAATCGGATAACGAAATGATTAAGGCAAATTATACCTTATTATATTTTTTTGTATAAATTTAAAAAAGCCAAATTTAATTACGATATTCTAAATTAAAAATTTATGATTATTATTATGGCATTTTAAAAATTTAAATATTTTTTAAAAAAAACTTATATTAGGTTAAAGTTTATATAAATTATTAAAATTTTATCTGATTTATTATAACTAAGGAACCTATAGGATAATAATTAAAATATGCAGAAAAATTAGCGAATTTCGATTCGTTATTATTTATAAAAAATAATTAAAAAACGGCAAAATAAATACTTTAAATAAATAATTAAATTTCGAAAAAATACTTAAAATTAGCTATATAATTTTTAATATTATTATAAACAAATATTTACTTCTACGGCAAATTACGATAACTCGAATAATTCCTAATAATATATATTAAAGGATTTAATAATATAAAAATAATTTCCCAAAAAACAAAAAATAAACAAAATATAAATTTTAAAAAAGTATCAGAAAAATGTAATATAAAAAGAAATACATATATTAATTATATAGATATCCAGAAATTTATAAAACTTTAAAACGATTTTAACATATATATATTTTTTAAAATAAAATTAATAATATAAAAACTTATATAATAGTACGATATTTACGTTAGAACAAAGATTTGATAATATAAGCTATACGAAAGATTATAATTATTATTAATTATAAAATAATTATAATATTTAATTATATTTAATTTTATTATTAAAATTTTTATATCAAAAAATTTAATTATTAAAATATATTTTCAATATATACGGATTATTAATAGAAATTATATTAAATAAAGGATCAATTTTTAAATCAAAATTTTAATAAGGCTTTATAACTTAAGTCGGCCGAAACCATAAATTATTTAACGTATTTAAATTTTAAATAGATAAATAAATAAAATAAATAAATTAAATTTTAAAAGTTTACTTATAATATTATATTAATTTCGAACAAAATAACTAGGTTAAAAAATTACCATTTATATAGCTGGCTTATAATATTAATTACTAAAAAACATTAAAATAATATTTACGAATATAAGTTTTGATTTTATTTTAAAAATTTACCAAAAAATATGTAATAATAGTCCAATTAATATTAAAATAATCCTTTCGTTAAAGTAATTACGATAGTTATACTAAAAAATAAAAATAGTATTAAATTCGTATGAAATTAAATAAATAAATATTATAACTAAAAAAAAGGTAAAAAAACTAATTTTCGAAAAAGGAAAAATAATTTTCCTTATTACCAAAAATATTTAAACAAAAAAACCAGTAAAAAACTCGATTTTCAATATATCGATCCATATAAAATTGCCAAAAAAAGTCTTAGAAAACAATTACCAATTAAAATTTCAATTAAAAATTAAATTTCATTTAATTTTTCAGATTTTTTTATTCGAATTAATAATAAATGTAATTAAAAAAATATATAGCATAAAACGATATAGAAATAAAAAACAAATAAATATATAAAACAAAAAAAAAATCCTTAATATACGAAAATAAAACGGACTTACTTAATACCTAATTAAATAAAAAAAATACTTAAATTCGGAAATTATTTAAAAACCTGCCAAAAACCTTATTAACGTTTAACGTTTATTAAAAAACTTTTATTAATAATAATAAATATATCCTAATTAATAACTAATTAATCGGTAACCGGGATATCGGGCTAACCGGCCGCAATATATGCTAACGTAATAATTATAACAGCAACCTCTAATTATTTTTATTGCCGATACTTTTATTTTTTTAATTTATTTAATAATTAAAATTTATGTTATATTATAATAACGTTTTTTAAATAAATTAACGCCTTTTACTTACGTAAACGAATAAAACGAAAAACTTTTTTATTTATCTTTTTTTAATATTTACGTTAAATTTCGAAATAAAACCGTTAGAGCTTTAAGAATTACTTTTCGGCAAACGTTTTTTTATATTTTAAATATTAATATTTACGGTAAATATTTTATAAAAGAAAATAAGTACGCCAGTGTTATTATAAAATTAATTTCGATTAATATATTCCTTATATCTTAAAATGTTTTCTATTATTTTATACTTTATGTTTTTCGAAAAATAATAAAAGCAAAATATAATTTCGTAACCGAATTCGTTAAAGGCTTTTATAAGGTTAATACGACGAACAGTAAAAAACGGAGAACGCGACGAATTTTAAAAATGCAAAACGATATAATTAAAAGTAAAAAAAAAAGATATTTACTAAATAAAGAAAAAGAAAAAAAAATTTAAAAGCAAAATTTAGGAAAAAGGAAAATCGTATTACGACCTGACGAACTCCGGTTTTAAGAAACGGTTAAGCAAAAAGCATACGGGCCATTTCCCGGGTTACGTAACGGTAATTATTATCAAACCAGTAATTATTAATAATTAAAAATAATCCTCAATAATCGTACTTATTATTAAGGGCGTAATTATGAATAATTAAGCCAAAAAGAAATAAAATATATACGTTTATTATTTCCATAATTTAAATAATTTTAATTTGTAATATAATATCGTTACTTAAGGCACCCTTAGTATTACGAGACGTAATACGTTATTATATTTATTATTCAGATTCCTACGATACTTCTGTTAACATAAACCCGTCGACTTAAGGTTTAATAGTTGGTTAAACCGCCTAGCTCGTCATACAACGACATTTAAGGAAATACAGGTATTTCTTAAATTCGCCAATTATTACAAAAAAATTAATCGAAACTTTAATAAAATAACTATATCCCTAACGAATCTTACGAAAAATTTTTTTAAATAAACGCTAAATACGGAAAAGGTATTTTAAAATATTAAGGGTACGATTATTAACGAACCAGTATCAATTATATACGATCTAAACCGCCTCGTTAAATTAAAAACCGATATTTCAGATTATACGTTAAATACAATAATCAAATAACGAAATAATTAAGGCAAAATATATCTTATTATATTCTTTTCGTATAAATTAAAAAAACCAAGCTTAAATAAGGTATTTTAGATTAAAGTTTATGGCCATTATTATGACATTTCGGAAATTTAAGCATTTCCTAAAGAAAACTTTGCACTAGATCAAGGTTTATACGGATTATCAAAATTTTACCCGATTTATTACGACTAAAAAACTTACAGATTAGTGTGGGTGACCCACCTTTGAAGTGCACCCACCTTTGAAGAACGAATTTTCCCCACTAGCGAATGTAGACCTTCTTTATCAATATACTGTAACTCAACAACAATTGAAGCAATTTTGAAGCAATTCGTATCAGATCTTGAAAATGGGCCCTGACGATAAATTCCTTATTATTAAGTTATTTAAGGAAGTGAGGGGGGGTGCCAGGGTTGAAGATGCAGCTGAAGCTTGGGGTATCTTTGCTATAACGGTCCGGAAACGCCGGGATGGCGGTTTTACTATACAGGAAGGCCTTAAACTTTATTAACGCTTTTCAAAGGATAATAAGGATTTCGTAGTAAAATGGATATACGAAGAAGAAGATGCAGGACGAACTTTTAATAAGGTTCAGGTTCGTCGTTTTGTTAAAGTCGTCCTGCAGAACCATAGGGACGAAAAGCTTTTAGGGAAATACTGGGTTAATGGCTTTATATATCGAAACCCTAATATTATAACGAAACTTAGGAGGCAGTTCGATTCCTTTAAGGCGAAAGATATTTAGGAAGATGTTCTTTAGCGGTATTACAAAGCTTTAAAGCGTATTATCCGTAAGAAGAAAATTAAGCTAAGAAAAATTACGAATATGGATAAGTATGGCGTTTAAGAAAGTAAATCCTGTGGTGGGAAGGTTCTGGGCAGCGCTTTTAAAGGTTACGCCGAATTAAAGGCGTTTAAAGGAATAAATTGGGCTTTTATTTTCGAAATAATTATTTCGGCGGGCGAAACGTTAATTCCAATAGTTATTTTTAAAGGAATTACAGTCCAGGGATAATGGTTTCCTAATATAATCCCCCGGTGGAAATATAATTCGTTTTTTTCGGGATGGAATAACGCTCGAATAGTTTTGTAATAGTTTCGTAAGGTATATTTTCCGGAAACGAAGCTTCCGAAAATAACCGACGAAAGGATTTTTTTAATAGATAAATATGTTACGTACGAATCCGTTCAGCTTTAATACGAATGCAAGATTAATAACGTAATATTAATTTACCTGCCGCCGCATTTTATTTATATAGTATAACCTTTGGATGTAAGCGTTTTTTCCCCGTTAAAAATGGCATATTATTAAAGGACGAAAGGGTGGTAAATGTCACGGCACAGAAGAACAAGAGTCTAGCCATTACACCACTAAAAGTGGAACGTTGTCAGGTCGAGCCCTGACCGCCTTGTTCTGCCCTATATACCTACAAGGTGCCACTTGGGACTGTGACAGTAAAGTTACGATATTTCCGCGCCCCGGATAAAATAGCGCTTTATCGAAACGTACGCTTACGCGCGTAGTAAAGTTATTATATGGAAAAATATTTACAGTAACTTTCGTTACGTAGGGGTTTGGCTATTAGATATGAATAAAATTATTAAGAACCTTAGGGTGGTCTATTCGGAACTAGATATTCCTAAGTGTTATGGCTGCACCATACCATCACGCCACCAGGGCAAAAGATCGGTGGAATGATCGCAATTGTGGCAATCATCCTGGTGCTTACAGCTGCATATATACTCTGGAGCTCTTACGGGTGACCAGGCCGTAACACTAAGCTAATTATTCCGATGAAAAGAAGTTTTTATTAGTTACCCGAAGGAATAACGTTTTTTATACCCAAAAAGAGCCAGGACCTAAAGAAGTAATCTAGATATTTTGTATTTAAAGATGTCGGTACGAAACGCGATTATGGGGCGTTCGTAGGGAAGGCGGGCAAAGCGCTAAATTAAAGTGTTAAAGTTATTACCGTTTTGCAGTTCGAAAATTAGTTCCTCCGTAACGAAAACGAATTACTAAAGCTAGTAGCGAAAAAGAAGGTTAAGACTTCGCCGGGCGAGTTATACGTTAATATTGAAGATATTTACCGGGCCCAAAGGGAAGCTAAGCAATAGCAGGCGAAGCTGGTGAAAAATTATAAGGTTCAAATGGCGTTAGAAAAGCAGGATCTATTAGAGAGTGCGCTTACTGTATTAGAGCATATGCGCGACCCTTCATAACATTTAATTACATTGTTTTATATGGCGTTTTGTGTGTAAATTTATGCATGGGTGGTGTTGTTGAGGGTCAGGGAGTGTTCTCCAAAAGTGGGTGCACTCCAAAGGTGGGTCACCCACACTAGTAATTAAAATACGCGGAAAAATTGGCGAATTTTGATTTCGTTATTATCCATAGGAAAAGCTTACAGAATAACAAAGCAAATACCTTGAACAAATAACCAGACCTCGAAAAGAAATTGGTCAAAATTAGCTATATAATTTTCGATACCATTATAAAAAGATATTTACGCTTATGATATATTACGATAATTCGGATAATACCTTATAATATGTACCAGAAAATTTAGCAATATAACGATAATTTCCTAGAAAACCAAAAAAAGGGACAAAATATAAATTCTAAAAAAATACCGGAAAAATCTAATACGAGAAATATACGAATATAAGTTACATAAATATCCAGAAATCTATAAAACTCTAAAACGGCTTTAACGCATATATTCCTTTCTTAAAATAAAATTAACCGTATAAAAAATTATACGGCAATATAATATTTGCGTTAAAGGCTCGACGACATCAACTATGCGAAAAATTACAGCCATTATTAATTGCAAAATAACCATAATATTTAATTATATTCGATTTTATTATAAAGTTTCCTATATGAGAAAGTCCAGTTACGGAAATATATTACGACAGTATTTTCGTAATCGTCGATCGATTTACGAAGTTTTCTTACTTTTTACCATATCATAAGGACATAAAGGCCGAACAAATAGTATATATATTTTTTTAAATATATTTTTAGCATATACGGATTACTTATAAAAATCGTTTTAAACAAAAAATCGATATTTATATCAAGATTTTAGGAAAGCCTTATGGTATAAATCGGCCTAAATCACAGATTATCTCACATATTTAAACCTTAAATAAATAAATAAATAAATAAATAAAACGAACAAATTAAATTTCAAATACTTACTTACGATATTACATTAATTACGAATAAAATAATTAAGTTAAAAAATTATTAATCGCATAATTAGCTTATAATATTAATTACTATAAAAATATCAAAATAATATTAGTAAACGCAAATTTCGGTTTTATTCTAGAACTTTATAAAAAAGTCCATAACGATAGTTTAATTAATATTAACATAATCCTTATGTTAAAATAATTACGATAATGATATTAAAAAATAAAAATAGAGTTAGAATTCGTACAAAATCAAATAAATAAATACTAGAATTAAAAAAGGTTAAAAGGATTAACCCTCAAAAAAGGAAAAATAGTTTTTTTCGTTATAAAAAATATTTAAATAAAAAAACCCAGCAAAAAACTGGATTTCATGTATATCGGTCCATACAAAATTATTAAGAAAATCTTAAAAAATAATTATTAATTGGAATTTTTACTAATAGTTAAATTCTATCTAAGCTTTTACGTTTCGTTATTCGAATTAATAGCAAATATAATTAAAATATATATAGTACGAAATAACGTAAAAGTAAAAGACGAACAAATATATAAGGTGGAGAAAATCCTTAATATGCGAAAATAAAACGGATTTACCCAATATCTAATCAAATAAAAAAAAGCACCCAAATTTCGAAAACATCTAGGAACCCGCTAAAAATCTTATTGGCGCCCAGTACTTGCAAAGGAGTTTTTACCAGCGACAACGAGATTACCAAAAAAAACCTCCTAATCAAGATTTTCGAAAATAAACCAATTAAAGAAATTAATAAACGGCACAAAAGAAGGAGTTTCGGCCTTGACGCGGTTCTGTTTATCTAGTTTATCTATTAATTAAAAACCACGATTAATAATTGTAATTCCCTTAAGGTAAAAAAATTTCTTTAATAACGAAAACAAAAAAGGCGATTAATGGTTTCGTTAATATTACGTTATTTACGGACTAAATCCTTTTTTAACTTTTATTAAAAACGTAAAAACGTTTTTTTAATAACAGCTTTTTGCGATTTAAACGATTTTTTTCTTTTTTAATACAACGCAGAGAATCGATGAGAACGTTAAAACTATCGTAGTAACGACAGTTCTTAATATATTCGTTATAACCACTAATTTTTTCAATTATCTGATATTTAATATCATTTTCGAAATAAGGCGTATACGGCATAATTTCAAAACCGAATTTAACAATATAAGCAGCCAAAAAATCTAAGTTTTTTTTAATTAAGGTAATTACGAGGTTTGCGGTTAACAATACGATCTGCTATAGTAAAAGATAATAACCTACTAAGAAGGAAAATCTTTAAGGGCAAAGATCCTAAAGGAGGGAAAATGTGGGAATACGGCTCTTATGAGGATAAGGCTGGTAGCCGACCAGCCACCGATCAGCCACCGACCCACTTACTAGTATAAATCCATTATCTGGCAGCTAGTAGGAAACGCTAGATAAAAGTAACCTAATACATTTACTTCTTAAAATCTGCTTTATAACTGGTCGGAAATTACCTTACCCAGCTTATAATTATCTATTATCTTACAATTTTTCCATTTGCCATAAAAAATAACGTAATAATTATTAGAAACAAAGTTCGCTAACTGCAAAACGAACCTAAGTTATTAATCGAAAAAATCGCCGATCGGAACCCAATCGACGAACGATTGATTACGGTACGGGAATAGGCGAAAAAGCTTATAACGGAGCCCTAATAGGCAAAAGACCATAGTTCCCAGGATCCCGAATTATCTTATATATATAATAGAGATACGTTCCGATAACCGTTAACTAAATAATTGAAAAACGGACGTATATGACGAGCTAGGCGGTTTAACCAACTTATAAACCTTAAGTCGACAGGTTTATATTAACAGAAAGATCGTGGGAATCTAAGTAATAAATATAATAACGTATTACGTTTCGTAATATTAAGGGCACTTTAAGTAACGATATTATATTATAAATTAAAGTTATTTAAATTATGGAAATAATAAATATATATATATTTGTTAACTTAATTATTCGTAATTACGTCGTTAATAATAATTATAATTATTTGGGATTACTTTTAATTCTTAATAATTACTGGCTTAATAATAATTACTATTACGTAATCCGGAAAATAACTTATATGCTCCTTGCTTAACCGTTTTTTAAAACCGGAATTTGTCCGGTCGTAATACGATTTCCCTTTTTTTTTTAAATTTTGCCTTTAAGATTTTTTTTCTTTTTCTTTATTTAGTAAATATCTCTTTTTTTGCTTTTAATTATATCGTTTTGTATTTCCAAAATTTGTTATATTTTCCGTTTTTTTACCGTTCGTTAAAAGTCTTTAACGAATTCGGTTACGAAATTATATTTTACTTTTATTATTTCTCGAAAAATATAATGTATAAAATAATAGAAAATATTTTAAAATATAAGGAATATATTAATTAAAAGCGATTTTGTAATAACACCGGCGTACATATTTTTTTCTTATAAAATATTCGTCGTAAATATTAATATTTAAAAGATAAAAAAACCTTCGCCGAAAAACAATTATTAAACCTTTAACGATTTTACTTCGAAACGTAATACAAATATTAAAAAAATAAATAAAGCTTTTTTTCGTTTTATTCGATCGAAAAGTATTACCATAATACAATATAAACTTTAATTATTAAACGAACTGAAAAAATAAAAAAGTTAAAAACAAAAATAGTTAAAAATTATTATTACGGTTATTACGTTAATATATATCGCGGCTAATTAGTCCGATATCCCGGTTACCGACTAATTAGCTGTTAATTAGGATACACCCGTCGTTATTAATAAAAATCTTTTAACAGACGTTAAACGTTAATAAGGTTTTTGGCAAATTCCCAGGTATTTTCGAAATTTGGGTATTCTTTTTACTTAATTAGGTATTAAGTAAATCCTTTTTATTTTTGCATATTAAGGATTTTTTCTAACTTATATGCTTATTCGTCTTTTATTTTTATATTAATTTATATTATATATATTTTAGTTATATTTATTATTAATTCGAATAGAAAAATATAAAAAATTGGATAAAGTTTAATTTTTATTAAAAATTCTAATTAATAATTATTTTCTAAGATTTCTTTTGGCGATTTTATATAGACTGATATATTTAAAATCGAATTTTTTGCTAGGTTTTTTTATTTAAATATTTCTTATAATAAAAAAACCATTTCCTCCTTTTTAAAACTTAATTTTTTTAACTTTTTTAACCTTTGTTAATTATAATATTTACTTATTTAATTTTATATATATTTTAAGTTTATTTTTATTTGTTAATATAATTATCGTAATTATTTTAAAATTGAAATTATTTTAATATTAATTAGACCGTCATTATATATTTCTTTATAAATTTTTAAAATAAAATTAAAATTTATATTTACAAATATTATCTTAATATTTTCTTGGTAATTAATATTATAGGCTAAGTATGTAATTAGTAATTCTTTAACCTAATTATTTTGTTTATAATTGATATAATATTATAAATAAATTTTTAAAATTTAATTATTCGTTTTATTTATTTACCCGTTTAAGGTTTAAATACGTTAAATAACTTATAATTTAAGCTAATTTATGTTATAAGGCTTAATTAAAACTTTGATATAAAAATTAATTCTTTATTTAATATCATTTTTATTAATAATTTATATATATTAAAATAAATATTAAAAAATATAAATATTAATTATTCGGCGTTTATACCTTTTTAATATAATAAAATATAAAAAAGTTTCGTAAATCGGTTAACGATTACGAAAATATTATCGTAATATATTTCTGTAATTAAAACTTTTAATATAAAAAGTTTAATAATAAAATTAAATATAACTAAATATTATAATCGTTTTACGACTAGTAATAACTATAGTTCTCCGTATGGCTTATATCGTCGAATTTTCGCTTTGGTGCAAATATCATATTATTATATAATTTTCTATATTATTAATTTTATTTTTAAAAACAAATATATATATTAAAGTTGCTTTAAAGTTTTATAAATCCCTGGATCTCCGCATAATTAATATTCGTATATTTTTCGTACTAAATCTTTTTAATATTTTTCTAAAATATACATCATATTTATTTTTTAATTTTTTAGAAAATTATCGTTATATTATTAAATCTTTTAATATATATTATGAAATACTATCTAAATAATCCCAATTTGCCGTAAAAGTAAGTATTTATTTATAATAATATCAAAAAATATATATTTAATTTTAATTAATTGTCTTTCGCAATTTAATTATTTATTTAAAATTTATATTTTATGATTTTTTAAATATTTTTATAAATAATAACAAAATCGAAAATCGCCAATTTTTTCGCATATTTTAATTATCATCTTATAAGTTTTTTAATCGTAATAAATTGGGTAAAAATTTAATAATCCGTATAAACTTTAATTTAATATAAATTTTCCTTTAAAAAATATTTAAACTTTCGAAATACCATAATAAGAATTATAAATTCCTTATTTAAAATACCGTAATTAAATTTAATTCCTTATACTTTATAAGAAAAAATTATAATAAAATATAATTTGCTTTAATTTTTTGTCATCCGATTATTACGTTTAACGCATAATCCGAAATATCGGTTGTTAATTTAACGGAATAATTTAAATTATATATAATTAATATTAATTAGTTAATAATTATATTCTTAATATCCCGAAATCTTTTTTCCGTATTTAACATTTATTTAAATTTTTTTAAACATTTATTAAAAATATAATTAATTTATTAAAATTTCGAATAAATTTTCTTTAATAATTAATAAATCCAAAAATATTTATATCTTTTTAATTATGATTAATATTTATTATTTTATAATAATAACAATTTCTTTAAAATTTATTTTAATATATTTTAACGTAATAATATATTCCAAATATTCCATTTCTTTTATATGAAACTAATTCTCTTTTACATTAACAAATAATTTTATATTATATAAAATTTAAAAAACCTTATAAACATATTTTATATATACCTTTTCCGTTTTTAAAAAAAATAAAAATATTATCAAAGTAACAAATAACGAAAATATTATAATATCTTCGTAATACGTAATTAATTATTTACTAAAGAATTATTAATACGTTTATAAATCTTAATAATATAACCAAATATTTAAATAATCCGTATTTCGTTTTACAAATTATTTTTTATTCGTATTCCTTCTTAATATTTATAAAATTATAATTATTTTTAAAATTAAATATTATAAATTATTTAATTCCATAATATCGGTATTTTATTTCCGTAATTCCAATTAATAATATGTACCTTTTAATAATAATATGGTTTAATTATCGAGAATTAAATATAAATCGCAATTTTCGATTTTTTTAATACGAAAAACATAAAGTATTTTACCAATAATTTCAAAACTTAAATTTATTTTTTATAACCAAATTTCCAGGTATTCTTTAAAAATATATAATTTATTTTTATTAAAATTATAAATAAGGTAAAATTTTATCGAAGATTTTTCTTTAAAAATTAATTTATAATTTTATTTATTATATTTTAATAATTTTGTATTAAATTATTCTTTAAAAAGTTATTTATATTTATAATATTATAATAATATATTAATTAAACTTTTTATAATTCTTTAAACTATTATTTTTATAATTTTAAATTATTATTTAATTATTATAAGTTTATTTTAATAATCATAATAATACGTTATATTCTTTTAATATCTGGTTTTTTTAATATTTTATTCCTTTAAGTAACAAGGAATTTATTATATTTTTATGCTTATATTTATTGTTATTTTTAATTAAACTTTAAAAATTTAATATTTTTTCCTTTTATTCATAAAAAATATAACGAATTTTACCTAATTAATTTTACCGTTAATCAAAACTCCATATTAACGTGTTTATGGTAATCTTAAAATTATATGGTAATTTTTAAATAAAATAATATCGAAATTAATTATTTAATATCATTTTTAAATAAAAATTTCAAAATAATTAATTTCGCATATAAATTTTCCGTTATCGTAAACGAATTTTTATTTTTTGGCATTTATTGTTATATAAGGCTTTAATATATCTTTTTATAATAATGTAAATTTATGAATTATATTTAATATAATATAATTTCTGCTTAAAATTCTGTAATATATTATTACGATATATTAATATGTTTCGATTTTTATATTTAAAATAATAAAGCTATTAATATTTTTTATTATTACGTTTAAAACCTTTTTTAAAAATTCCTTTTAATTCCTCTATGTTTTCTTATTTTATAACTTTTTTATAAATAACTTTTTTTAACTTTTATTTAAATTTATTAAATTTTACTTATATTTTTTCCTTTAACATGTTAAATTATTTTATTCGTCGTTATTACCGCCATATTAATTTTTTAAATTATATTAATTATTTTTAAATTTCTATAATTTCTTTTATTAAATAAATTTATTTTTTATATTTGTAATTATATCTTATTATATATTATCTTAATTATTATTTTAAAAAGTGTTTGTAAATTAACGTATTTTTTAAATAATGCTGTTTAAAAATCCATTATAAATATTAATTAAAAATAAAAATCCGTAATAATCTTTTAATAATATTTCTTAATTATACGTTAAATTAATTCCTTTCCGATTAATAATTATAATATTTATAATAAAAAAATGTTTTTTACGGATATTACTTATTTTAAAATTAAATCTTTATTTTGGCTAATTATTAGATATTTTTTAAGTTCATAAATCGAAAATATTAATATTATTATTTATTATTTTTATTATTTCCGGTACGGTTTGGAAAATTAAATCCCTTATAATATATATAAATAATTTATCCCTAAATATATTATTTTTATTATCGACAATATATAATATATATTTTGCCGTATTAATTAAAAATTCCGAAATAAATATTTTTTATTTCAATTTAATATTTACGTAATTATTTTTATAATGCCTTTTATTATATTTACGATGTTTATGAAATTAACCTTTTAATTTTTTATATTTTTTGTCGGATTTTTTATTAATATAATCCTTATTAAGGTTTTTATTATAAACTTAATATAAATTAGCCTAAATTATATTAATAATTTTGTTCTTATTTCCTTAATTACTTTTTAATTATTTTTCCTGTATAAAGATTTAATTATTTTATTATGATTTTTTAAGGTTTTTATATTTATAAGATTAATGTTTTATTTTGCCGTAATTAAAATATTTAATTTAACTTTAATTTTATTTATGGGTAACGCCGAATTCTATATATTTTAACGTTATTCCATAAAAAAACATTTTTCATTTTTTTCCTTAATTAAATTTATTATATTTTAAATATAAAACATATTATTTTTTAACGTTTTTTAAATTATCGATTATTAATTTTAATAACTTTTATAATATATTAATTTAAAATAGTTAATTATTTAATTTAAATAATTTTATTTTTTATATTATTTTTTAATCTTTTATAAAATATATTAATAAAAATATTAACCTTATTATTTTTTCATTTTGTTTTAATTATAAAATATTCAACGGTTACGGCGTATTTAGATATAAATCCTTTTTATCGGAATTATAAAAGTTATTAAGCCGTAAATTATTTTTTATCGGGATTACTGATATTGTTATATATTTTATTAATGAAACTTTTTTATTCGATTTTTTTATTTTTAAAAAACCTTTTTATAATAAGCTTAAATTAAATAACCTCATGTCTTATTAAGAATATTTTTATAATTAAATTTATATCCGTTAAACTATTAAAATTTAAAAAATAAAAATAAATTTATTTTAAATTTAAAAAATTTAAAAGTTATTTTTCTTATTATAAAATTCCAATTTGTTAAGCTTTATATAAACAAAAAAAATTTAAGTAAATACCCTAATTCGAAGTTATCGAACTTTTCTTTTTAATTTCCCAATTCGAACTTAAAATTATTAAATTAAGCTTTTTTAAATAATAATCGATATTTTAATAATATTTAATATTATTTAAATTTTAACGATATTATTAAATAAAATTTATAACATATTGCTAATTAAAAGGTTTAATTAATTATTAAATTTTAAATCGACGGCTTTATATTAATTGGTATATCGTAAAAATTGAAGTAATGAATATAATAATATATTATATTTTATAATACTAAAATTATTTTAAAAAATAATATTATATTATAAGCTGAAATTATTTAAATTATAAAAATAATAAATATATATATATATATATATATTAATTTAATTATTGGTTATTACGCCGTTAATAGTAATTACAATTACTTAGGATTACCTTTAATTATTAATAATTATTAATTTGGCAATAATTACAGTTACGTGACCCGGAAGGTGGCCCGTGTGCTCCCTGCCTGACCGTTTCTTAAGACCGGAGTTCGTCAGGTCGTAATAACGTAACATAACAAACACGTCCCGGAATTTAAAGCAAAAAAGAGTTAAGCCTTTTAATAATAACTAAATCTTAAAAATTATTTATTAATAAAACGAATAACAGTCGGAATTATTCCGATAATTAGCTAAATAATAAGTAATAATATAGGTTAAAAAACCAAAGTTTTATAAGCTAATTACGATATCGTCGTAAAAGCCCAAAGGCGATAAGCGAATACTGCGTTATAATTACCCGAAATTTTCCGAACGCGCGTTAATCAAAAAAAAAAGATTGGATAAAAACTGTTACGGAAACTTACGCCAAAAGGCCAGGGCGAAATACCTTTATTTATATCCAATAGGCCATAGGCCATATAAACGTCCTTATTACGAACGCGTAATAATTATACCGTATTACATTTAATTACTTTAATTACGAAAACAAATTAAAAATAAAAAGTTTATGGATTTTTATTAAGAAAGATTATACAAATCCTAACTTTTTCGATAAGGAATATAGGGAATAATTTATGGAATTACGATAACGATCCAATTAATCGCTATTGGACTTTTATGCTAAATAGAAATTCCTGGTTTATAAAAAAAGCTTACGGACGTTTTTAGCCCGGAAAATAATTAGGATAATAAACGTTTTGCTTTTAATTATTTTTACAAATTAATACCAAGGTTACGAAATACCTTATTGCGAAAAAATGTTAAGCTAAAACGAATTAATAACGTAGCAAATAAGGTAGAACGTTATTAGGACGTCTGGAAAAAGGCGAAAAAAAACTAATTATTTTCCGCTAAAAATATTAAGAAAGATAAATAATTTTACTTTAATGCTTTCGGGAAAAGAAATTCTTAAAATAAATTAAAAGTGCCGTATAAAAATAATAAAAACCGCAAGTATTTTTATATCCGGAAAGCAGATAATCGCCGATTTAATTCCGATCGGAATAAATTCGTACGATTTAATACCTTTAATTTTATAAAGGCTTATTTAAATGTTATAATTATAAGAAATCAGGTTATAAAAACGTAAATTACAAATCCAAAAAGGATACGAAAATCTGTTATTTCGGCCATACGAAAATAAACTTCCAAAAGCCGTATAAAACGCTATAATATATAATAATAAATTAAATTAATTCCCAATCGTAAACTTAAAAAAAAAGCCGGAATAAACGTATACGTCTAGTTTATTTCGGCTAATAATTACAGAATAATCGGAATAAAGCCGCCTTTTAAAAAACAGTATTTATTAAGAAAAATACGGGAGATATAATAATAGAAGTAAATATAAATACAAAAGCATAAGTAAATATTATAAGCAAAAAGCTAACGAAAAACCTTAATTTTTAATTAATTTCCGTAAATATTCCAAGCTTTATTACCGTTAACGGTACGTATATTAAATATTATAGGGTTTATAAGATTTTTATTAATATAATAAATAATACCGGAAATAAATGAAAATTTAAGTAAATTTATTTTGCAATATACCGTAATTAAAAAATACCCGAGTTTCTATTATTAAAACCCGGAATAAGTAAATTAGGAATCCTATTAAATATAATTATATATTAATAATTATACGGATTATTAGAAAAAGTTAATAATTAAAAAATCGTAAATTTAACGTTTTTCGGTAAAAATTTATACCGTTAACTTAATAAGTTTAGCCGAAAAGTTAAATATCTCGGACTTCGGGGAATAAAGAGAACAAAGGATAACCGACCTTTTTATATATTTAAAAACTTTCCGGCGAATATATTCCGAAAAGAAAGCGAAAAAAATACCTTAATCATTAGGGGCAAAATATATAATAAACTTGATTTTAAGGAAAACGCCCTTATTCGGCCTAATTTACCTTATTTTAAAAATTTAAAGGAAAATATTTAAAAAACATATCCGAAAAAAATCTAAAAATAGGCCGGATATATTATTCGAAAACGGACGTAAAGGTATTAATATTATTTATACTTAAAAAGGACGGCAATTTCAGATTATACGTTAATTATAAGCGGTTAAATTAAATAACGATAAAAAACCGATATTTTTTTACCTTTAATTTTAGAAATAATAAATTGCTTAAATTTAATTAAGGTATTTTCGAAACTTAATTTTAAAGATATTTATTACCGTATTAAAATTAAAAAAGGCGACCAGTAAAAAATTGCTTTTTAAATGTAATATGGGTAATTCGAATATATGGTTATATTATTTAGCCTTATTAATACGTTAATTACGTCCCAGGCCTGTATGCATAAGGCATTAGCTAAATTAATTAATTATATATATATAATATATTTAAATAATATAATTATTTATTTGGATAACCAAAAAAAATATTCGACATATTTCCAACTGGTTTACGAATAATTATTATAATATTAATTATTTATTAAAATATTTAAATACAAAATTTTTAAAAAAAAGATAAAGTTTTTAAGATTTGTAATTAATACCGACGGTTTGGAGATAAACCGCCGACAGGTTGATATTATCGAAACGTAATTAAAACCAAAATTAATTTATAATTTTTAAGTATTTCTAGGATTTAAAAATTTTTGTCGAAAATTTATTACTTATTATTTGCGTATTACCGAATTTATTATTAAGTTCTTAAAAAGGGCGTAAGATAAATATAAAGTAACAAAATTTAAGTAACCCAAAAAAAATCAAAAAAGCGTTCCGAAACTTTAAAAATGCTTTTTAATTAATAATTATTTTCCGATATTGGGAAAACGCCAAAAATACCAGGGTTAAAATAAACGCCTTAATAAAAATTATATTAAGGATATTTTTATAAAAATACGGAAAATATTAACGCTTAATCATATATTAATTACGAAAGCTAAGTCCAACCGAAAAACGGTAAGCTATAAGGTAATAAAAATTATTAGCGATTATAAAAAGCTTAAAATATTGGCGGTAATATTTTAAAGGTACGGATAAAAATTTCCTAATGCTTACCGATCATATGGCATTAAAAGACATAATAAAGGCGCCGGCGCGTAACCTTAAGGGGAAGTTGGCCTAATGGGTTTACCGCTTTGCGCAATTTGATTTTGAGATCTAATACCGACCGGGCGCCGCCAATCCGGCGGATGGGTTATTTAAACGCCCGGATTACATATTAGGGGAAATCGCGTATGGAAACGTAATCTCCACGCTGTCCAAGAAACTCGGACTTACGAATGATATGCCGGAGAACATACGACGGCAGAGGGCGGGCACGCTTGTTAAATTTGCTGGGCGTAGGACCCGGAAGGAATTCAGGAGCGTCCCACTCCTTACGAAGGGCAGGGCCCAGGTAACCGGAATACAGTTTGTCATTGGTCGGAAACAGGGCGCCGTCCTTAAAACGCTTAACATACTTGGGTTTGGTAATAACCTCGCCGGGCAAAGCCGTTTTCTAATTATAATTATTAATAAGTATTAAAATTTCGTTAAAGCATCGGAAAATAGGCAGAAAGTATTCGTAAGCAAAGAGCGTAGCGGCATAGCGGTTTTCGAAAGTTGCCTTATTAATGGGGATATCTTAAAATTACGGCTAAGCGGAAATTAATTACGGAATAATAGGAAAAGAACCGTAATACTTATAAAAAGGATTTAAGTTTGCAAACTTATAAAATGGCATTAAGATTAAATCTTTGTAACCATAACGGACGATCGAAGGTTAATCTCCGTTATATTAAGAAAATAATATTTTTTAATAATAATTACGTTAAGGGCGAATTCGGTTTTACGAAGGACGTCGAATTAACGACCGACCGCAATTACGTCGGAACGTTCGTATTGGATATCCGTAATACGAACTTTTTCGAATTCGTTAATTAATTGCTAATTATCGATATTAAACTGAAAAACCGTTTGGGCGGTATTTTCAAAAATAATTAAAATCTGAACGGAAATTAAATAACGATATTAATAATATTAAAAATAATTACTTATTACGCAAAATATTTTATAACAATAATTAATTACGATATAATTTAAGGCGTCCGGAATTTAAACGTAAACCGTACGGTAATCGAAATAACGTTATATTACATAGATACAATACGGTTTATTACCGTCCGTAATGCAACTAATATTTCTTTTATTCTCGGCGTTAAAAAGATAATGCTTAAGAAAATTCTATTTTTCTTTAATATTAAAATACTATTTTTTTGGAACTCCTGACGAAAAAAAGATATAACGAACGGAAATAATACGTAAAACAGATAAAAAAGGCGAAATAAAAATAAAGAAAAACGGGAAACCAAATAAAATACATACGTAAAAAAAATAAAAATATGGACGTAAAAAAAAGTAAATAAAATAAGGTTAAAAACGGATGATAATAGGAAATTAGGCGGGACATAATTAATTACGTAATATCGTACGTATTAATTATGAGGGCAACCACATATAATATAATATAACGGTAAATTATTAACAAATATACGGAACCAAATTTACGAAATACGTTATATTAAATTAATAATAATGCTATTAAAAACTAACAGCTTAAAAAAAGTAATAATTATGAAAATATAACCCTTATAAGGTTAAGGTTAATAACCGACCAGCTACCGATTAACTACCAACCTATTTACTAGTATAAATTCACCATCTGGCAGTTAGTGGGAAACGCCAGATGGAAGTAACCTAATATACTTACTTCTTGGAATCTGCTTTACGACTGGTCGGAGATTACCTTACCCAGCTCACAGCTGTCCATTATCTTACAGAAAATCGTATTACGACCCAACCCAAAATCGGCCATAAAAATGGTCGGACCTACACAAAAAGATTACGTAATTTGGATCTTTCTTGGTATCAAAATCCAAATAAATCCATACAGAACTAACCGAATTTAAGGGCATTAAATTTATAATAACATCGAGATCGAATAAAAATTTAATTAATTTATGAAAATATATACGTTTATTATTTCCCTAATTTAAATAGTACCAATTTGCAATATTTATTAATACCAATCGTTCGCAATACGATTTGGTATTGGGAGGCGTAATTAAGTTATCTATTGCTCAGATTCCCACGATATTCCTGCCAACATAAATACGTACGATTAAGGTTTAATAGTTGGTTAAACCCCCTAGCCGTCATATAACTAGATGTTAATTTTTTCTGACGTGATTGTTGAATTTACATATCGGCTTTTGTTTTTTCGTTTATCATTCCGAAAGCTTTCGTTAATATTTGTTCAAATTATTTATAATCGTTATAAATTCGTATTACTTTTGGATTTCGTTTTTCGGTTAGCAAAATAACGTACTTTCTTATAACGGGTTCGAACCAAATGGCCGTATTTCCGATAAGTCGTCCGACTGCAAATTTAATTCGTACAGTAAGCGTTGTAAGTCGAATAGGAAAATATCCGAAATATGTTCGGTACTAAATTAAGAATAATTATAGTTTAGTCGAAATTCCGTCGAAAAGTTTTGGCTTAAGAGGCTTAAGAATTTTTCCAAATTCTTTGATAGAATTTAGCTGGATAACCTGGCGCGTTCGAAAAAGCTTCTCAATCTCGGAAGCCTTTTTTTTCCTTAAGCTTTTTATGGGCGGCTTAAAAAGACGTCGTAAGATTATTATTGTTTTTTTTAAGCTGGATAATGCATTCGTTTATGGCATCCAGACGTCGGAAAATTTTTTCGCGAAAAAGGCAAGGCTTTTTCTTTTCCTTTTCGGATTCTATTTTAATATCCGGGTAATCGGGGATTTGGTAAATGGGCTATTCGGGCAATTTATTAATAAATCTAACGTTAATCGATATTGTTTAAAGTTTAACGGTATTATTAAATAAAAGTTTGTAACGTATAACGAACTAAGGGATTTAACCAATTATTAAACCTTAGTCGTACGGGTTTATGTTAATAGTAATATCGTAAAAATCTGAGCAATAAATATAATAATCGTATTACGTTTCGTAATACCAAAGGTATTTTAGATAACGATATTATATTGCAAACGATTAATATTAATAAGTATTACCAGTTAAAATTATTTAAATTATGGAAATAATAAACGTATATATTTTTTTATGGATCCCGTTAAATCCTTTAAATTATTCCGGATCTATACCGGATAACTGCATAAATCCTGTTGGATCCCTTGGCTTACTTCGGATCTATACCGGATAACTGTATGGATTCCGTTAGATCCTTTAGATCATTCCGGATCCATGTTACGTAACACGCTTGGGCCCTATTTTAATTACTAAGTAACCGTTTCCGAGACCCTCTCTTGGTTGGGTTATAACAGCTACCTAGGCCACGTTAACAAAGGCCGCGCCTTTTCTCGACTAGTCCAACTTGGAATCCATCGATTAATTATTTATTAATTAGGAGACCTTTTATCCTGTTTACTTCGGCGTTATTAGTAAAAATTTTTCAATAAGCGTTAGGCGCCAATAAGATTTTTGACAGGTTTCCAAATGTTCTCGGAGTTCGGTACTTTTTTTAATTTAATTAAGTATTAAGTAAGTCCGTTTTATTTCCGCATATCGAATATTTTCTTTATTTTATATACTTGTTCGTTTTTTATTTTTATATCGTTTTGTACCGTATATACTTTAATTGTATTTGCTATTAAATCGAATAAAAAACGTAAAACTTTGAATAAAATTTGATGTTTGGTAAAAATCTAATTAATAATTATTTTCTAAGATTTTTTTAAAGATTTTGTATAGACTGAAATATTTAAAATCGAGATTTTTATTAGGTCGTTTTATTTAAATATTTTGATAACGGAAAAAATTATTTTCTCTTTTTCGAATTTTTTTTAATTTCTTCTAATTATAATACTTATTTATTCAATTTCGTGCGAAGTTTAATTTTATTTTCAACTTTTAATATAAATAAGTTTATTATTTTAATATAAAAATTATTTTGATATTAAATAAATTATTATTACGTATTTTTTTATAAACCTTTGAAATAAAAACAAAATTTATATTTCTAAATATTATCTTAATATTTTCGTAATTACTGGTATTTTAAGCGAATTAAATACTAAGGAATTTTTTAACCGAGTTATTTTATTCGTAATTAATCTAATATCGTAAATAAATATTTAAAATATAATTCGTTCGTTTTATTTATTCATTTATTTAAAATTTAAATACGTTAAATAGTTTATAATTTAAGCCGATTTATATTATAAAGCCTTACTAAAACTTAGATATAAATACCGATCCTTTATTTAAAATAATTTCCATAAATAATCCGTATATATTGAAAAGTTTTTTAAAATATATATATATATATATTTTGGCATTTATGGTTTTATAATATAATACAAAATAGAAAGATTTCGTAAATCGGTTACCGATTACGAAAATATTATCGCAATATATTTTTATAACTAGAATTTTTAATATAAGAAGTTTAGTAATATAATCGAATATAACTAAATATTATGGTTACTTTACGAGTGATAATAATTGTAATTCTTTGCATGGTTTGTGTCGTCGAGCTTTTATTTTGGCGTAAATATCGTATTACCGTCTAATTTTTTGCATTATTAATTATATTTTAGAAAAAGAATATATACGTTAAAGCCGTTTTAAGGTTTTGTAAATCCCTTGATATCTATATAGCTAATGTTCGTATATATTTCGTAATAAATCCTTTTGGTATCTTTCCGAAATTTATATTTTGTCCTTTTTTAGTTTTTGAAAGATTATTATTATATTGCTGGATTTTCTAATATATATTAAAGGGTACTGCTCAAATTGTCGCAATTTGTCGTAAGCGTAAATATTTTTTTATAATAGTATTAAAAATTGTATAATTAATTTTAACTAATTTCTTTTTAAGGTTTGGTTGCTTATTTAAGGCGTTTATTTTTTATTTTCGGAATTTTTCTTATAGATAATAACGAAATCGAAATTAACTAATCCTTTCCCATAATAAAGTTATTGTTTTGTAAATTCTTTAATCGTAATAAATCGGGTAAAATTTTGATAATTCGTATAAACCTTAATTTAGTACAAATTTCTTTTTAGAAAATACTTAAATTCTCGGAATACCATAATAATAACCATAACTTCCTTTTTTAAAATATCGTAATTAAATTCGATTTTTTTTTAATTTATACGAAGAAAATATAATAAGGTATAATTCGTCTTAATTATCTCGTTATCCGATCATTATATTTAATACGCAATTTGAAATATCGGTTTTTAATTTACTAAAACGTTCTAAATTATATATAATTAATATTAGTTCGTTAATAATTATATCCTTAATGTCTTAAAACGTTTTTTCTATATTTGGCGTTTATTTAAATTCTTTTTTTTCGTAAAATTCGTTAAAGGTATAGTTATTATGCTAAAATTTCGAATAAATTTTTTATAATAATTGGCGACTTTAAAAAATATCTGTACCTTTTTAACTATTATTAACATTTGCTACTTTGTAATTACAACAATTTTTGGATTTATTTTAATATGTCCTAAAGTAATAATATATCCTGGATATTTTACTTTTTATACGTAAAATTAACTTTTTTTCTATATTAATTAGTAATGTTATATTTTATAAAGTTTAAAAACTTTATAAACATATTTTGCATATATTTTTTCCGTTTTTAAGAAAATAAAAATATTGTCGAAATAACAAATACCGAAAATATGGAGATATTTTCGTATTACATAATTTATTATCCGTAGAAAAATTATTAATACGTTTGTAAATCCTATGGGTATAACCAAATACTTAAATAATCCGAATTCCGTTCTAAAAGTTATTTTTTATTCGTATCTTTTTTTAATCTTAATAAGGTTATATCCGTTTTTAAGATTACATAACGTAAATTATTTAATTCCGTAAAATCGGTTTTTTATTTTTGGGATTAAAAATAATAATATTAGATTTTTAATAATTAATTATATATCGCAATTTTCCGGTTTTTTGGGTACGAAAAATATAAAATATTCTGCTGGTAATTTCGAAAATCGAATCCATCCTTTCTGTAATCGATCTTTTAGATATGTTTTTGAAAATACGTAACTTATTTTTATTAAGATTATAAATAGAGTAAAATTTCGTTAAAATCTTTTTAAGGATTATCTTATAATCTTATTCGTTACATTTTGATAATTTCGTATTAAGTTCTTTTTTGAAAACCTGTTTATATTTGTAATATTATAATGGTATATTGGTTAGATATTCTAACTTTTAAGGCTGTTATTTTAGGTTGTTATTTAATTACTTTAATTTAGCTTTAATAATAATAACGATATATCGTATTTTTTATTAATACCCGTTTTTTTCTTATATCTTATCCTTTTAGGTAATAAGGTTTTTGTCGTATCCTTATACCTTTATTCGGTATTATTTTCGATCGAATATTAAGATTTTAATTTTTTTTATCTGGTAATAAGATATAAGTCAAACTTTACTTGGCTAATTTCCTTATTAATCAAAATTTTATACTAATATATTTATGTCTTTCTTAAGATTATATCGTAATTCCCAAATAAAACGATATCGAAATTAATTATTTAATATTATTTTTAAATAAAAATATCGAAATAATTAATTTCGCATATAATTTTCCGGTTATCGTAAACGAATTCCTAACCTTTGGTATTTGTCGTTATATAAAGTTTTAACTTATATTTCCAAAATAATTTGAATTTATTAACTATATTTAGTATAATATAATTTTTATTTAAAGCTCCGTAATCTGTTATTACGGTAAACCAGTATGTTCCAATTTATACATCCAAGGTAATAAAGTTATTAACGGTTTTTATCGTTACTTTTAAAACCTTTTTTAAAAGTTTTCTTTAATTCTTTCAAAGTTCGTTATTTTACGGCTTTTCTATAAATAACCTTTTTTTAATTTTTTTCGAATTTGTCGAACTTTATTCAATTTTCTATATTTAATCCGTTAAGTTATTATATTCGTCGTTATTACCGGCTTATTATTCCTTCGAATTATATTCATTATTTTTAATTTTATTATAATTGTTGTCTTATTAAATAAATTGTTTTCTTATATTTATACCTATATTCTATTATATGTCGTATTAATTATCGTTCCAAAATCTTTTTATAAATTAACGTATCTTTTCCTTAATAATTCTTTTTCGTAAGGATTTCTAATAAATATTAATTTAAAATAAAAATTTGTAATAGTTTTATAAAAATATATTTTTATTATATATTAAATTATTCTTTTTTTCCGTTTAATAATTATATTATTATTAATAATAAAAAAAGGTTTTTATAGGTATTTCTTTTCGAATTAACGTTTTATTTCCGCCAGTTATTAAATATTTTTTAAAGTTTTAAATCGAAAATATCGATATTATTATTTATCGTTTTTATTATTTCCGATACGGTTTAGAAAATCGAATTCTTTATAATACATACGAATAATTCGTCCGTAAATGTATTATTTTTATTTTTCGTAATCGGGATACTTTCGTCATCGACAATATATGGCGTACATCCTGCTATATCGATCGGGGATTTCGGAATAGACTTTTTTTATCCAATCCTGGTATTCGCATAGCTATCCTTATAATGCTTTTTATTATGTTCGCAATATTTATTGAACCAGCTTCCTGGCTTTTCGTATTTTTCGTCGAATTTCTTGTCGTAATAGCCTTTATTGAACCTTTTGCTATAAGAGACCTACTACGTATTTAAGCCGAATTATATTAATAGGTTTGTTTCCATTTTTTTGATTTATTCTGGATTATCTCTCGGGTACAGGTTTCCAGTTATCTTGACGGAATTTCTTAAGTATTTTATATCACGTTATTTTATACCTTATTTTGTTATAATTAAAATATTTGGTTTAATTCCAGTCTTTTTTATAAGTGGCTCTTAATTTTATAAGCCCTGGTTGCGCACTGTAAAAAATGTTTTTTCGTCGAAAAGCGCTAATATTATCCCTATATCACGGTTTATTATTATTTTTCGCTTTAATAACTTTAATATAGCAGGCGTATTATCGGTCTTTAATCTTAATTACAATAATAATATAATTCGATAAATAATTACGTCGATTAAATTTAAAATATTTTTATATTTCCTTTTTCAGACCGTCGAAAAATTTGGCTATTAATATTTTTTGTCCTTAATTTAGCTTAAATGCTAATTAAACGAACGTATTACCGTAATTAAATATTAATCCTTTTTGTTATAACTGCTAGATTTGCATTTCGGCCTTTATTTTTTCGTTTATTATTTCGAAAACGTTCTATAATACTTACTTAAATTATTCGTAATTATTATAAATTTATATTCCTTTTCGGTTTCTTTTTTTAATTAATAAAATAACGTATTTTCTTAAAACGGATTCGAATTAAATTATCGTATTTTTAATAAGTTATTTAACCGCGAATTTTATTCGTACAATAGGCGTCATTAATTAAATAAGGAAATATTCGAAATATATTTGGCATTAAGTTAAAGATAATTATAACTTGGTTAAGGTTCCGTCGAAAAGTTCTGGTTTGGGACGCTTGAGAACTTTTCTTAGTTCTTTGATAAAATTCAGCTAAATAACCTGATTTGTTTAAAAAGATTTCCCGGTTTCGGGAGCTTTTTTTTTCCCTGAAGTTTCTCATGAGCGGCTTAAAAGGACGTCGTAAAATTATTATTATCTTTTTCGAGCTAAAAAATACGTTTATTTATAGCGTCCAGTTATCGGCGAACTTCTTTACGAAAAAAACGAGGCCGTTTCTTTTCGGATTTTATTCTAATATCCGGATTATCGGAGACCTGGTAAGTAAGTTATTTGAGTTACTTGTTAATAAACATAATATCGGCGATATTGCTCAAAATCTAGTAATATTACTAAATAAAAGCTTATAACATATAACGGCTAAAAGGTTTAACTAATTATTAAATCTTAATTATACGGATTTATATTAACAGAAATATCGTAAGAAATTAAATAATAACTATAATAACGTATTATATTTCCTAAAATTAAAACTACTTTCAGTAATAAGATTATATTGCAAACTAAAGCTATTTAAACTATGGAAGTAATAAACGTATTATACTTGGTTTTTCCGACTTTGTCGGGCCTAGTTCTATGGGCTTTACGATAGATCCTGTCGAGCCTGGCTTTATGGGCTTTATGATAGATCCTGTCGAGCCATCACGTAATTCGACCCATATAGCTTAGTCATTTTCTTATTACGACCGTTTCCCGAGACCGCAACCTGTTAGGTCATAACACTGTATTTTCAACAATACTTTAAAATTCGAATAAAGTCGTAAAAATAAGTTACCATAGGTATTATTATTAGCGTTAAGATCTTTACATACTAAAAATTTTAAAGATTTGCTATATGAATATAGTATTTTTTTAAAAAATTTATATTTTCGATAAATCTATCTGCTTTATATTTTATATATATATGTAATAAAATTCATAACTTTTTTAAAATATAAGATATAAAAAAGATATTTTACATAGAATTATTACATTATAAAATCTATCAAATGTAGGTTCCAATTTAGTTATATCTTTATTAAATAAAAAGATATAACGTAAAAACCAAAAATGAAAAAAATGGAGATCGTTTTATATAGGAAAAATAATAGCTTATTGTTAAATATTAATAATATAATAACTAATAAATATATAACACTAATGTTTTAATAAATTATAAAGAAATGGAAAATATTTAAGTAAGTAAAAAGGTTTTATTTCTAGTTAATTTTTTACCTAAATATATATAAATAAATATACCTTGTCGATCTTAACAATTTGCTATACAATTTATATGGGAAAATATTAACGTTTTATTATCGTAATTTCGACTTGAATTTAATCTGTATAAATATTAATATTATGTAAGAAAACTTTGTACACTATATTATTTTAGTGCCTTAATTAGTATTCCGTCGGGCGTTTTTTAATATTTATTTTTGTTAATTAATTATAAATATGTAGTTTTGGTGATTTTGTATGGGAAATGGCGGCGCGTTGAGGGGGTGGAGCGCGGATGGGGGGGTCATCTTACTACGGTTTATGTCGAAGCCATCCCTATTGTTCTTCCACGTACCCTCGATTGAAATCCGATGTGGTCATTATATTATCTCGCACAGAGACTAAGTTCCTTCTGTAAGTGGTTGTGCTGATGCTTTGGGATTACTTGCAATGGCAGACGACTACATCTTTCCCGCGCAGTGCCGAAAGACCTACAGTCTTGTCTGCTGTCCGTTAGAGCCTTGTCGAGCTTCAATATACCGGGCGTATGATAATGTTATGCATGTTGGCAGGGGGTTCCTAGCATTCTAGCGGATATGCCAATCGGCGGTTGTACCGAGGTAGGTAGCCAGCAATCCTGTGCAACCAACAGGCAGAAGATGGGTGAGGGGGTGTTTGGGGGCCAGCCACTCCCTTCGGGCTGTTAATTATCTTGAGCGTCCAACTTCCTGCAACACACTCCCTACTCTAGGCTATTTGTCTTACGACTTGGTGGCGAGCCATCGTTAGCCACGCTATAGCCCGCTTGTTTGGACTGCTCTATCGCCATCGACTATTAGTCCTGTTGATCAATAACCTGTCGGAGCGCTCTCGATGGATCTGCTAGGGGCGACTTTACTAGTTGCGGCGTATGTTGCCTGCATTTTCATTCCATACGTAAGCACCCGGATATCCAGTGCTGGCTGCAACGAATTAACTTTGGCTCGAGCTACAGTACTTGATAGTTTATAGTTATCGAGTTGTGTTCCATCCTCTGAGACACTACTCAGGGCCATTCACCGCTCAGCTATCAGATTGCTACGGGGGATACTTAGCTTTGACCAAGAGAGCTCACCTTGTACTTTGGCGAAACCATTTAGACTATGGTGCGTGTCAACCCGCCACTCTTTTCTCTGGTGATATATCTATCTACTATATCTCCCATACTGATCAGATTTTGGATATACTATAGGCCCCGTAGTACGCTTGCGGGCCTGACGGGCTCATCTTCAACTCTGTTGACGCTTTACAATGTATGAGCTCATTTCCACGATTTCCGTACATTAGTTGCATGATTCGTCCTCTTTAGTTTCTTCTTTTTCCGTCATCATATATACTCTCAAAACTTATGACACATTCTCCTTTGATAATCTCCCTTGAAATCCCGGTAAGGGCCTGAAAAGGGGTCTTGAAGCTAATCAAGTGAAGAGCCATCTATCAGAGTCCGAGGATGACAAAGTCCCATGTCTACGTGGCTTCAAAAACGAACAACTCCTTCAATGTTTTCAACAGTATCGATGATGACATGCACCGACACAAAAGGAAGATAATCCAACAACCCATATCGGAACGATCGATGAAGATATTCGAGCCAACCATGTTGCAACAGATCGATATCTTTCTTGACCAGTTGAAGGCATCCTGCAATCATAGTCGACCCCTTAACATGTCCGAATGTGGCCAGCGCCTTGGTATCGACATTATTGGACATCTAGCTTTCGGCTATGCGTTGAACCTTCAGACCGACGAGACATATCAATTCTTACCCAGCGCCCTGTCTCTTGGGAAAACGCGGATTAATGCGTACATGCAGTTTCCGGCGTTAAGAAAGTTGGACGGGCTGTTTAAATATCTCGGAAGGCGACAGAGAGAGAGGATACTTGACATGCTCAGAACCATGGTCGCTTCCCGTACGTCGGAAGGCAAGCACGCCAAGCACGATTTTTATTCATTTGCGGCCGGAAGTCTCCATGAAGGATCTCCAACCGATTTCGAGAACAGCGAGCTCTGTGCCGAGGCAACATTTTTCATTACTGCAGGTTAGTGGCTGTCCTATGATTTTCCTTGCTCCTCAAACTCTAACCGGATGGCAATGTGCAGGAGTCACACCCCCAGTCACGACAATATGCGCCTTGCTGTTTTATCTATCGCGGAACCCCC
Source organism: Monosporascus cannonballus (assembly GCA_004154925.1). Lineage (NCBI taxonomy): Eukaryota > Fungi > Ascomycota > Sordariomycetes > Xylariales > Monosporascus > Monosporascus cannonballus. The sequence continues at coordinate 326,915 of QJNS01000021.1, forward strand.
AATGCTACAAGGTTCTAGCCGAAGAAATACGATCGACATTCCAATCGGACGAAGAGATCAAAGGCGGCGCAAAACTGCAAAGTTGTAAGTATCTCCGAGCTTGCATCGACGAGTCCTTGCGCCTAGCCCCACCTTCTCTCGCGGTGCCTTGGTGGGAACAGTCTGCACACGACGACGAGAAAGCTCCCATCGTCATCGATGGTAATGTAATCCCGCGAGGTACGCAGGTTGGCGTCAGTATATATGCTCTGCACCACAATGAAGAGTATTTCCCAGACGCGTTCAGTTTCATACCGGAGCGCTGGTTGGCGCCCTCTACCCCCGAAAGCCTAGACGGCCAGGCGGGACGAGGCCGGATGCACAAGGCCTTCGTACCATTCATCGTAGGCCCTCGTGCCTGTGCTGGAAAAGCCATGGCGTACCTGGAAGTCAGCCTTGTGATAGCCAAGATCCTGTGGCATTTCGATTTCGCGCCTGCTGACGGACCACTTGGCAAGGTGGGAGGCGGACAACCGGGTCGGAAAGACGGAAGAAATAGGGTTGATGAATTCCAGCTGTTTGACGTTTTCAACTCGACTCATGATGGACCATATCTAGTATTTCGTAGCCGCAGTAATCTTGCTGAGGTGTCATCGATTTGACGGTATCCGCTTGAAGGCGACAGGGCGCTAGCGGCAACAACTTTCTCTCGGTTCTCGGCACTCTTTTTCTTCGTCTACTCGACCCAATCAACTCCCGCAGGAAAAGCGACCTTTAGCCACATTTATTTTACATTGTGATATATATACCAATACCGATTATTATAACAAATCGGAATAGTGCATTTTACGGTCCGAAACGTTTTGTGTCCAATTAGTTTCCGACGTATAATATTACTATTTGCATTTCAAAGTCTTCTTTACCTACTTGTTACGACCCAGGCCAAGACCGGTCGCAGGAACGGTCGGACCCGTACGGGAGGGTCACGTAATTGGATCTCATTTAACGTCAAGATCTAAATAAATCCATGCAGAACCAATCGCATCTAATGGAATTGGATTTACGATAATTTCAAAATTTAATGGAAAACCAGTTAACTTATATAGGATATATACATTCGTTATTTCCATAATTTTAAATAACAGCAATGCTCATTAAAATTTCGTTATTTAAAATATTTTTATTATTATAAAACGTAATTAATCATTATATTTATTTTTTAAAATTTTACAATATTTTTTATTAATGTAAACTCGTACAACCTAGGTTTAATAATTAATTAAACCCGTTAGCCGTTATGCGCTATAAGTTGTTGTTTAATGATAATATTGTTAAATTTTAAATAATATTATTAATATTAAATTAACCAGCTAAGAGTTGGTTTATGAGATCTTTAAGAAAAACATAATTTAAACGAAAAAAAAATCTTTCAATAACTGGTTCTTTTAAGCATATGTTTTACTTATCTTAAGAAAAAAAGTTTTTCGGATATTTTTAAATAATATACAGAAAACTTGAAGATAAAAGTAAAAACTGGGATATTAAAAAAACCTTAAATTAAGCTAAACTATGTAGTGAAATGTTATTAAAAAATTAGAAACAGTTTTAAAAGTTTTTAAATTTAAGCTGTTCGATAACCTTTTTACTAAATTATAATTTTTTTGATATACTTTCCAATGTACTTCAGATATTTTTCTATTTAACTCATTACGTTAACTTTTCGAATCAAATCTGGAGTAAAATAATTTATTAAGAACGTAATTATTGAGTTCGAATGTGCAATAATAGAATGTATTATTTTATTAGCGAAAAATAAAACCTTAAAATAATGTAAATATATACCAGTTACGAATAATTTAAACAAATATTAACCAAGGTTTTCGGAATACTAACGGAAAAAATAAAAGCCGAAATACAAATTTAATAATTACAATAAAAGCGATTAACTTTCAGTTATAATAATACATTTATTTAACTGATTTTTATACTGAATTAGGAATAAGAAATATTAATGGCCAAGTTTTTAACAGTCTGAAAAAGAATCCAAATGGGATTTTTTGAAATAGACCGATAGGAATTTTTGTTATGTTATATTATTATAGTAAATAAAATTACTAATAAATAATCTACTTAATATATAAGAAATATTAAAAGCAAATATAATAATAGAATTCGTTATATAATAAATACTAATACTTTTCGACATGATAATACCTCCTATAATATTATACCAGGATTTATAAACGAAACTTGAACCAGATTAAATATTTTAATTACGAAGAAATAGGATATAAGATTTATAAATGCTCGAAACTTAAAAACCTACGATAAAATAATTAAATATCTATATTAGAAGGATAGCTTAAAAAATTAAAAAAACGACAATAAAGATATTAACATAATGTAGACTCAGTATAAATAACGATTATTACGGTGAGAATTTCGACGCGAAATATAAAAAGCTAAAACACTAGCTTAAAAAGCGTTACAAAATTAACAGTACGCCTTAAAAATGAATAAAGGATTACTAAGAATAAATAAAGATTATTTGACTTAAAAACCTAGATCGATATAGTAAGATATATGCCATATACCGTAAACGACGAAAATACTCGGTATATAACGAATAAAAGAAAATCTATTTATTAACGAGTTATACGTATATACAAAAAAGAATACGATTTCTTTAATTAGACCAGAAATAATGAGGTGAATAAATAGTAATATTGATATTTTCGAATATTTACCGTATAAAACGATATTGATAAACAAGCAATTTTATGGAATTGGCCAAAAAATAATATCCGTAAAAAATTTAATTTAGCATATAACGAGAAAATATTGGTAAATAATTATTGTAAATTTTTATTCCTAATTAGTATTTATTACAAATATTTAAAAAACGTAAATATTAAAAGAAGACTTTAATAAATTATCGAAAATCTTTATTAAAAAGATAATGGGTTATAAAAAGCCCAATAGAATGTTATGCGTTATATTGAAAAATAATTTACTTAATAAGGTAAATATTTATAAACTAACTAAAACAAATTAATATCATTTGGAAAAAATACGCTAGGAGAAATGATAAATACGGCAGCTCAACGCATTATATAAGGAAATATAGATAAGGCTTAGCAAACTCGAAAAGGAACAAAAAATTATTTTTAAAAAAGGAGCAAAATAATGAAATTTAAAAAATTTAAAACGAAGTTTTAAAAAGATATTTAAACGCGATAATGAGAGCCGTTAATAACTTTATTACCTTAGATATATAAATCAGAACGTATTAATATACCGCAATAATAAATTCCAAGATTTTAGGCGAAAATTAAATTATATTAGATATTGTTATTAAGCTTGAATTGCTTTATAAATATAATGTTAAACTTTATATAAATACGAATATCGAAAGTTAGGATTTCGCTTACGATAATAGGAACATTTAACGCGAAATTGATATCTTCGACATTTGTATTTAAGGATGATATCAAATACTTAATTTCGATATCGTTTTATTTCGAAATTACGCTATAATCTTAAACTTCCTATGAATATATTACTATAAAATTTTAATTAACGAAAAAATTAATAAGGTAAAATTCGCCTTATAACTCGTTATTAATCATAACAAAAGGAATTAAAACATTAATATTTATTTGGAAATAACGACGAATATAGGTATAAAAATATAATAAATATTTTATTACCTAAATATAACAACTAGAAGTTTAACAAACTATTAAATCTAAGTTATACAGGTTTATATTAGAAGATATATCGTAAGATTTTGAGCAATGAATATTACAACTGATTACGTCTCGAAATTCTAATAGTATTTTAGGTAACAGTGTTATATTACAAATTATTATTATTTAAATTATAGAAATAATCAACGTATATATTTTATTCTAGTTACTTAATTTATTATTAACAAGTTAGTAATATGGCATATTAGCTTATTACTAATAAGTTCATAATTTGTGACGTAATTTAATTTATTTAATTTTAACTATTTCTATTATGACTATTTCTAGAGGCTATAATTTGTTAACACGTAATACGATTTTCTTTTTCCCTAAAAATTTGTCTTTAATTTTTTTAATAAGTCGTTCGTTGTTTTAAATATATCTAATCGTATTTCCAAACATCGTTTTCGAAAAGCCGAATAACGTTATATTTTAATTAATTTAAATAAAAGAAATTGGAAATTATGTCGTATTATTTATACTTTTCTAAAGGTTTTATCTATTAAATAATGAAAACGGTTTGTTTTTATAAAGACTATATACGTTATCGCCGGTGATATAATAAAGTAAATATCTTTATTTCTATAACTAATTATTATCTTATAGAAATTTGTTATTTTAGCAAAAGAATTAATTACTGAAAAAGTTTTTTCAGATTCTTTTGCTCGGTTATTCCGCATTATCGCTAACAGTAATAATAATAAACATAAGATGCTAAATTCGTTAAATATATTTTCTAATTTTTAAATAAATTTAACAGCCTTCAATATCAAAAGACGAAAATGGTAATAAGGATTTAAGCTTTTAAAATATAAACAGTATTATTATTTCAAGTTTCGTTAATTCGTAAAGGTTATTTTTATAAAACGTGAATTAAAACGTAATCCTAAGTTCTATCGTTATTAATAAAAACTCCGTAAGAGACACTAGACGTTTATAAGAATTTTTACCAAATTTTAAATATTTTCGAAATTCGAATACTCATTTTAATTAATTTAATATTTGGTAAATCTATTTTTTTATATCGAAATTTCTTTACTTTATATATAATTTCCTTTTAGGTTTTTATATTATACGTGCAGTATAAGTTTTAATCATATTTTCTTTTAACTAAAGCATAAAAAATATTAAAATTTAAATAGAATTTATGTTTCAGTAGAAACTCTAATAATTATATTTCGAAATTTTCTTCATAATTCTATATCGACTTATATATTTAAAATTAAAAGTGTTATTAAATCTGTTTATTTAAATATATTTAATAATGAGATACACGATATTTCTTTTTCGAAAAACATATTTTTCATTATGTTGTTTTATAATATTGATTTATTTAATTTCGTACGAGTTTAAAGTTTATATTTATTTATTAATAGAAATAGTCAAGTTATTCCGATATAAATATTATTTCAAGGCCAATAAACTCCTTATACATATTTCTATAAATATTTAATATGAAACTGAAATTTACGTATATTAAACTATTTCTACTAATTTTATAATAAATAATATTATATGTTTATAAGATAAAGAATAATGTTTAATGTAAGGATTTTCTTTGTAATTAATATAATATTTCAAATACAATTTTAAGGTTTAATGTAACCATTTTATTTATTTTTTATATCAGATTTAAATACCTTAAATAATTTATAATTTTTACCGAAACGGTAAAGTAAATATAATTTTCTTGTCGAAAATAACGTTATTTAATAATTTATATATATTCAACTAATTGTTCCTAAAAAAGTATATATTATTTATTTAGTATTAGTATTTGTTTTAATATTGTTAAAAATAACATAATTTCGTAAATCTATCGATAATTACGAAAATACTACTGTAATATATTTTCGCAGTTAACATTTTGATAAGAAAGATTTAATAATAAAATTTATAATAATTAAATCTTATATGTCTTTTTAAAACCGGTAATAATTATAATTTTCCATAAAATGCATGCCGTTACATTTTAATTCTATCATGAAAATTATATTATTGTCGCAATTTTTAAATTATTATTTGTATTTAAAAAATATAAAAATTGTAACTATTTTCGAGTTTTGTACATCTTTAAATATTTATATAATTATTATATATATATATTGCGTATTAAACATATTTAACTCTTTAGAATATATTTTTAATATAATCGATTTAATGTAGTTTGGCACAAATATAAGTATATTTTTCAGAAAATATCGAAAATAATATGATGAATATTAATCAATGTTTTTTAATTTAATCATTGATTTGAAACATTCAATTTAAATATTTATATGCTTATATTTTAACTTGATTTATAAATAATCACAAAATAGAAGTTCGTTTTTTTATCTATATTGTAGTTATTATTCTATAAGTTTTTTAATTATAATAAAACAAATAAAAGTTGAATAATCCTTATAAGTTTTAACGTAACAGAAATTTTATTTAAAAAATCTGAACCCTTTAAAATATTATAATAATAATTATAAACTTTTTATTTGAAATAGCGTAATTAAATTCAGTATTTTATATTATCTAGAAAGTATGACAGGATATAATTTATTTTAATCGTTTAATTATTCAGTTACCGTATTTAATACGTAATCTAAAATATCTGTTTTTATTCTAACAAAACGTACAAAATTCTACATAATTAATATTAATTTATTAATAATTATATTTCTATTGTTTTTCAAACGAACATTTATTTATAATATTTATTTCAAAACCTTTATTAAAATTAAATTAAAAAATAATACTTTTATTAAATATTGAAATATATTTCTCATAGTAACATATAACTTTAAAGAAGACCTATACCTTTTTAATTATAATTAATGTGTATTATGTTATAATCATAATAATTCTCTTAATGTTTATTTTAATATAGCTTAAAATTAGAATACAATTTAAATATCTTATGTTTGATTTATAAAGTTGATTTGTTTATATTAATTATAATCTTAATATTTGATAAAACCTAAGAATCCTTATAAATATATCTTATATATATTTTCTACTTCTAATTAAATAATAATAATGTTAAAAACTATATATATTACAAATATCAGTATATTTCTATAATATAGAATTTACAATTTTCTAACAACTTGTCAATATATTTGTAAATTCTATTAATATGATTAAATACTTAAATAATACATAATTAGTTTTAAACATTATTTTGTATTTGTACTCTCTTAAAACTCTTTAATAAAATTATATTTATTTTTATAACTAAATTTTATAAGATTTTACATCTGATAAAATCAATTTTTTATTTAAATAATTAATTTAATAATATTCGATGTTTAGTTATAGCATATTTGAATTATCGGTAAGCAATTATTATCCACAATTTACTGTTTTTTAAATACGAAAAATACAAAGCATTTTAGCAATAATTTCGAAAATCGACAGTATTTCTTTTATAATCGATTTGCTAAAGATCTTTTAAAAATACATTATTTATTTCCGTTAAAATTATAAATAAGGTAAAACTTCGTAAACAATTCTTTGTTTGAAATTCTTTGATAATTTGATTTGTTATATTTTTAATAATCTTATATTAAAACTTTGAAACGATTATTTTTATTTATAATATTGTAATAATATATTAAATAATGTTTTTAAATTTAGAAGTTATTATTTTAAATGGTTATTTAGTTACTTTAAGTTTATTTTAATTATATTAATACTACGTTATATTCCTTTAAATCTATAGATTTGTGTTGAGCTTTTAAGTAATAAAGTATTTATCATATTTTATATTTATATTTGTTATTATAGTCTATGAAATATCAATAGTTTAATTCTGTTTTGCTCATTAATAAAATATATTGAAGATTCTATGTAGTTAAGATTTAGTCAATTAAAACTTTGTATTAATATATTCAAAATAATGTTAAAATTATACCGCGTTCTTGAAATAAAACAATACTAAAAAATAATTATTTAATCTTGTTTTTAAATAAAAAAGTTAAAATAAATAATTTTATATTAATCTTTTTCATTTTCGCTGACAAAGTCTTAATTTTCGGTATTTGTATTTATACAAAATGGTAATTTACATTTTTGTAACAATTTAAACTTGGTAATAATATCCGGTATAATATAATTTTAGTTTAAAATTCTGAGACCTATTCTTACGATATATTTATATATTTTAATTTGGATTTTCAAGTTAATAAAGTTAATAACGGTTTGTATTATTATATTTAAAACTTACTTTAGAAACCTTTCTTAAGCTTTTCAAGTTTCTTTATTTTATAATTCTCTTAAATTTATTCAGTATTATTTACATTGGTTTCGTACAATATATATTATTATTATAGTTATTATTTTTGCCGTAATATATATCTTTTAATATATATCAATTTTTTAAATTTATTTATAGGTCTTTATTTCATTAATTAAATTCTATATCTGTATAAAATATAATATGTTATCAGGTTTTTATAACTAGCTATCCTTTTAATAAAAGTCTTGAATAAATTATCGCATTGTTTTAAAATTATATTTTTAAAAAGATTTATAATATATTTTTAACAATAATTCTTAAATATATATTAAATTAAGTTATTTATGAATTAATTCTTATATTAACTCTAAAAATAAACAAGTTTTTTTTACAGATTCTTTTAATTAATTTCCCAAAATTACCCGTTTAATAGTATCGTTTTATAAAGAAATAATACAATATATCGATATTATCGTTTATTTATTTTATTATTCTGAAAATAATTAAGAAACTTGAATCTTTCTTTATATGTACGTATAATACGTTCATAAATAAATAGTTTATATTGTTTATATATTGAATATTTTTGTAATTTATATTGTATAATATATTTTTTAATTTATTAAATAGAAATTTAAATATGAATATTTTTATTTGTTCTTAATATTTTGAACACTTTTTAAATTAAAAGTTTAGCTTTTTCCATTTCATATCGAATTCTTTATCGTAATAACCTTTATTTTTACTGGGTTTAAATTATAATAATAATTTTATTAAAATTTCTTAAATTATTTTAAATTTCATTTCTAGTACTGGTTTGTAATTATTTTAAGTATATTTTTTTAAGATTCGTATAATTATAAACTTTATATACTGTGTTTCTATAATTAAAATAGGTAACTTTAATTTCGTTTATAAATAATATTAACATTTATAAATCTTTATATAATTGTTATAACCTGACAGGCTGCGGCCTCGGAAAACGGTTACAACAAGGAAATGACTAAGCCATATAGGTCAAGTCACGTAATGGATCGACAGGATCCAACGTAAAGCCCATAAAGCCAGGTTCGACAGGATCGATCGTAGAGCCTATAAAGCCAAGCTCGACGAGTTAAAAAAATTAAGTATAAAGTGTTTATTATTTTTATAGTTTAAATAATTTTTGCTTATAATAATAATTCGTTATTTAAGGTACTTTTGGAATTACGAAACGTAATATGATTATGGTATTTATTATTCAGATTTTTACGATATTTTTGTTAACATAAACATATATAATTAAGGTTTAATAATTAGTTAAACCTTTTAGCCGTTATATATTGCAAACCTTCATTAATAATACCGTTAAACTTTAAGTAATATTAATTAACGTTATATTTATTAGTAAGTAGCCCGAATAATGTATTTACTAAGTTTTTAATTACACGGATATTAAAATGGAATCCGAGGAAAAAAAGGAAAAGCCTCGTTTTTTTCGCGAAACAGTTTTTCGACGTTTAGATGCCATGAACGAACGTATTTTTTAGTTCGAAAGAGATAATAATAATCTTACGACGTGCTTTTAAGCTGCGTATAAGCAACTTAAAAAAAAGGAAAAGCTCCCGAGACCGGGAAGCCCTTTTACTTAAGCCAGATTATTTAGCTGAATTTTATTAAGGAACCAGGAAAAGGTTTTAAATTTTTAAGCCAGAATTTTTCGACGAAACTTTAATTAAGTTATAATTGTTCTTAATTTAATACCGAATATATTTTAAGTAATAGCTTATTCGACGTATTATATTTATTATGTAAATTAAATTTATAATTAGACGGCTTATCAAAAATACGATTATTTAGTTCGAACCTATAATAAGAAAGTACGTTATTTTATTAATTTAAAAACGAAACCCAAAAGTAATGCGAATTTATAACGATTATAAATAATTTAAGTAAATATTAAAGAAAGTTTTCAGAATAGTAAACGAAAAAATAAAAGCCGAAATATATATTTAATAATTATAATAAAAAGGATTATTATTAAGTGACGACAGTGGGTTGGTTTAGTTAGTAGCTAAATTAAATTAAAAATAAAACGTATTAATAAATAAGCTTTTTCGACGGCTTAAAGAAAAAAATGGAAAAAAGATTTTTTTCGCTTAATCGGCCTAATTATTAATCAAATTATATCGTTATAGTAATTAATAATACATATAACGTATTAAGGGCATTAATGAAAATAATAATAATAAACCCCGATATATAGTTAATACTAGCGCTTTTTGACGTAATAATATTTTTTACTGCATAAAACCAGGATTTAAAAAATTAAAAGTTACGTAGAAGAAAAATTAGAGTCAAATTAAGTGTTATAATTGCAATAAAATAGGACATAAGGTATCGTTATATAAAGTACTTAAAAACTCCCGTTAAAATAATTGAAAATTTGTTTTTAAAAGATAATCCAGAAAGAACTAAAAGGACGGAGACAAATCTATTAATATAATTTAGCCTAAGTATATACCAGGTCCCTTATAGCGAAAGGTCCAATAAGAAATACGAAAAACTAGAAAACTAACTTAATAAATATTACGAGCATAATAAGAAATATTATAAAGATTGTTATGCGAATACCAGAATTGGATTAAAACAGTTTGTCCCAGAATACTTATTCGATATAGCAGAATATACGCTATATATTATCGACGACGAAAATATCCCGATTACGAAAAATAGGAATAACATATTTACGACCGGATTATCCGGATGTATTACGTAAGATTTGATTTTTTTTTAAAAAATTATAGCGGAAATAATAAGGACGATAAATAATGATATCGATATTTTCGAATTATAAACTTAAAAAACGTTTAATAATTGGCCGTAGTAAAAAATTGGTCCAAAAAAAAGTAATACCTATAGAAAAACTTTTTTTATTATTATGGATAATATAATTGTTAAACGAAAAAGGAATTAATTTAATGTATAGTAAAAACCATTATTAAAAAGTTATTACAGAACTCCATTTTCAATTAGGAATTATTATATATTATTATAAAAAGAAAGTTATTAAAAAATACGATAATTTATAGAAGATTTTTAAATTAATAATTAGGATAACGCATAATAAGATATAATCGTAAACATAAAAAATTAATTTATTCGACAGATAGAAACATTATAGCAAAAATAAAAATAATTAATACGGTTCGAAAAAACAGTACGCCGGCAATAATAATAAATATAGCAACTTAATGCATGAAACGAAAAAATATAAATAAGGTTTAATAGATTCGACAAAAGTTAAAAAAAGTTACTTATAAAAGAACGATAAAATAACGAAACTTAAAAAAATTAAAAGGAATCGCCGAAAAAGGTTTTAAATGTAACAATAAGAAATATTAATAATTTTATTATTTTAAATATACGAATTGGAACCCTATTGATATACCGTAATGGTAGATTACGGAATTTTGGGCAGGAATTATATTATACTAAATATAGTTAATAAATTTAAATTATTATAAAAGTATAAGTTAAAACCTTATATAATGGCGAAAACCGAAAATTAGAAATTTGTTTCCGATTATGAAAAATATATGCGAAATTAATTGTTTTAAAATTTTTATTTAAGGATAATATTAAATAGTTAATTGCGATATCGTTTTATTTAAGAATTACGATATAATCTTGGGATTATTATGGATATGCTAGTACGAAATTATAATTAATAAAAAAACTGGTTAAATAAAATTTATTTTATTCTTTATTAATAAACGAAAAAAATTAAGATTTTAATATTCGATCCATAATAACAATAAATGCAGATATAAGGATATAATAAAAACTGAATTACCGAAAGGAATTAGATGTAAAAAAAACGGGCATTAAAGAAAAATACGACGTATTATTATTATTATTAAAGCGAAATTAAAGTAATTAAATAACGATTTAAAATAAAAACAACAGTTCCGAAAATTAAACAATCTAATTGATATATTATTATAATATTATAGATATAAGTAGATTTTCAAAAAGGAATTCGATACGAAATTATTAAAATATAACGGATTGGATTATGAAATAGTTTTTAAGGAAAGATCCTTTATAAAGTTTTACCTTATTTATAATTTTAACGGAAATAAGTTACGTATTTTTAAAGAATACCTGGAAAATCGGTTAAAAAAAGATGAATTCGATTTTCAAAATTACTAATAAAATATCTTATGTTTTTCATATTTTAAAAAATGAAAAATTGCTATTTATAATTAATTATCGTTAATTAAATAATATCATTTATTAAACATCGAATATTATAATGCTGAATTAGAGAAATAAAAAAACCGATTTTGTGGAACAAAATAATTGATAATATTTAATGTTAGAAATAAATATAACTTTATTAAAATTAAAAAAACGAATAAAAAATAACTTTTAACACGAAATACGGATTATTTAAATATTTGGTTATATTAATAGGATTTACGAACGTATTAATCACTTTTTAACGGATAATTAATTATATATTACGAAAATGCCTTAATATTTTCGTTTTATGTTAGTTCGATGATATTTTTATTTTTTTAGGAAAAATAGAACAGTATACGTAAAATCCGGTTATAAAAATTTTCAAGTTTTATAAAAGGTAAGATTATTTATTAACGCAGAAAAAAAATCAATTTTATAAATAAAAATTAAAATATTTAAGATATATTATGACTCCAGAATATATTAGGATAAACCTGAAGAAAATTGCTATAATTACAGAATGGAAAACGTTAACGATAGTTAAAAAGGTATAGGAAATTTGTTCGAAATTTTAGCAAAATAATTGTACCTTTAACGAACCTTATGAAAGAAAAAATTAAAATAGACACTAAATACGGAAAAAGCATTTTAAAGTATTAAAAATGTAATCACCAGCAAACTAGTATTAATTATATACGATTAACACCGTTTTTTTAAATTAAAAACCGATATTTCGGATTAAGTACTAAGTATAATAATCGGAGAACGAAATAATTAAAGCAAATTATATCTTATTTCTTTTATATAAATTAAAAAAACCGAATTTAATTACGGTATTCTAAATAAGGAATTTATAGCGTTTATAATGCCATTTCGAAAATATAGGTGTTGCTAAAAGGGAAATTTATACTGGGTTAAGGTTTATACGGATTATTAAAATCTTACCCGGTTTATTATAACTACAGAATTTATGAAATAATAATTAAGATACATAAAAAGAATTGGGAAACTTTAATTTCATTATTATTTATAGAAAAAGTTTAAAAAATAATAAAGTTAAAATTTTAAATAAATAATTAAATTTCGAAAAGAAATTAATTAAAATTAGCTACATAATTTTCGATATTATTATAAAAAGAATATTTACATTTATAACAAAATACGATAATTCGGGTAATATATTATAATATATATTAAAAAGTCTAATAATATAACGTTAGCTTTCGAGAAAATTAAAGAATAAACAGGATATAAATTTTTAAGGTATACGGGAAAACCTAATACGAAAAATATATAAATATTAATTTTACGAATATTCAGGGATTTAAAAAACGCTAAAACGATTTTAACGTATATATTTCTCTCTTAAAATACAATTAATAATATAAAAATTCATACAATAACACGATGTTTACGCTAAAGTAAATATTCGATTATATAAGCCATATAAAAAATTACAGCTATTACTAATCGTAAAATAACCATAATATTTAATTATATTTAACTTTTTTACTATATTTCCTATGTCCAAAAATCCAGCTACAGAAATATATTACAATAGCATTTTCGTAATCGTCGACCAATTTACGAAAATCTCCTATTTCTTACTATACCCGAAGGATATAAACGCCAAATAAATAATACACATTTTTTAAAAATATATCTTTAGCATATACGGATTACTTATAAAAGTTATTTTAAATAAAGGATCGATATTTGTATCTAAGTTTTGGTAAAGCCTTATAGTACAAATCGGCTTAAATTATAAATTATTTCACGTATTTAAACCATAAACAAATAAATAAACAAAATCAAGAAATTAAATTTTAAAGCTTTGTTTACGATAATATACTAATTATAAATAAAGTAATTAGGTTAAGATATTATTAATCATATAATTAACTTATAATACCAATTTTTACAAAAACACTAATATAAAATTAACAATTTCAAACTTTAATTTTATTTCAAAAGTTTACAAAAATTTACGCGATAACGGACTAATTAACATCAAAGTAATTTTTACATTAAAATAATTATGATAATAAATTAAGAAATAAAGAATAAAACTGGAATTTATACGAAATTAAATAAGTAAATATTATCACCAAAAAAATGAAAGAAAATTAATCTTAAAAAAGGGAAAATTAATTTTTCTCGTTACCAAAAATATTTAAATAAAATAACTTAATAAAAAATTCGATTTTAAATATATCGATTTATATAAAATCGCCAAAGAAAACTCAGAAATAATTATTAATTACAGTTTCTATTAAAAATTAAATTCTATCAAATTTTTTATGCTTTTTTATTCGAATTAAGAACGGATATAATTAAAGTATATACGGCATAAAACGATATAAATGTAAAAAACGAACAAATATATAAAGTGGAAAAAATTATCGATATATAAAAACAAAACAAACTTACTTAATACCTAATTAAATGAAAAATATATCCGGATTTCAAAAATATCTAGAAACCCGCTAAAAGCCTTATTAGCGCTTAACACCTCTTAAAAAGATTTTACCAGGAACGCCGAGGTTAATAAAATTAAAAGTTTCCTAATTGATGGACGACTAATCGATAAAGTTAAAGTTGGACCCGTCAAAAGAAGTTACGGCTTTTACCGATATAGCCTAGGCGGCCTTGAATTCGGCCTGCTTTTTTTAACGTTCTAATTTATTTAACTGCTTTAGAAACCGAAGTCCACGAAAAAGCATACGTATTATATGGTCGGCCTATAATTTCTTTTATTTTCGAAAACGGCAAACTTTAGCCTACGCTTATTCCGTTTTTTTTTCAGCTTTTTTACGTTTTATCTTAACCTTAAGGTAATTAAAAATAGGTTTTTCGAATTGAGAAGTAAAAAGACCGTTAACGTTATAAAAACCTTAATTCCGCGTTACGTATTTTTCGTACCGGACAAAATCGGAACGAAAAGGTACGACAAAATAATAACCCGTAATGAAAATAATAAGAACACATAAGCATATCCACGGCTCGAAAAATAATCAACTTGAACAAATTATTTCGTCCTTTCGTTTTTCTGTTAATCGGTTTTTCGATACGACCCAATATAATAACGAAAAAAAGGATTTACAAAAGAAAGAAAATTCTTCGGAGCGAAAATTATGGAAAAAAAGGATCATATTATAACCTGACAAATTACAGCCTCGGAAAACGGTCGTAATAAGGAAATAACTAAGCCATACAGGTCAAATCACGAAATAACTTGACAAGATCGAACGTAAAGCTCACAAAGCCAGGTTCGACAGGATCGATCGTAAAGCCCATAAAGCCAGGCTTAACGGGTTAAAAAAATTAAATATAAAACGTTCATTATTTCCATAGTTTAAATAACTTCAGTTTGCAATAATAATTCGTTACCTAAGGCACCCTTGGTATTACGAGACGTAATACGTTATTGTATCTATTGCTCAGTTTCCCACGATACTCCTGCCAACATAAACCCGCACGACTAAGGTTTAATAGTTGGTTAAACAGCCTAGCCGTAACAACAATACCGTTGAAAATAAAAAATACGTTTTATTTTTTCTTTTAATTTAATTTGGTATAGCGAAAAGTGAAAATGTATTATTGTTTTAGAATTATCCGTGATCAATTGTTATTATTGTTATAATATATGCATTTAAAATAATTAATTGTTTAATTCGAACGATTTCTTTTTTTTACATTATGTTTAATTTTTATAAAATATATCGATAAAAATATTAATTTCGTTATTTTATTATCTAGCTTTAAATGCGAAAATTTTAAAAATGATTCTGTATTTACAAATTAGTGTTTTTATGCTAATTGTAAAGTTTTTTATATTTTAAATTATCTTTTATCTGGATTACCGATATTATTACCAAATTTATATTCGAAATTAATTTATAAAAAAGGTTTCGTTGATAAATTTTATTTTATTTGATCTTTCTTTTTTCAAATACCGTCTTATAAAAGCGACGTATTAATTAATCGCATCTTTTATTGAGCATGCGTTTACTACCACAATTTAATTTATGAGCTTATAAAAGGAAAAATAACGAAAAGTAAATACTTACTTAAATAAATATACTTCAAATTCTTTTACTATTATACAGTTTTAATATTTTAACTCTTATTTTAATAAGGAAAGTTAATACAAGTAAAACCGTTTTAACTGAATTAATAAAGACTTAAGTTTGGTTTTTAATATCCGAATTCGGGTCTAAAATTGTTAAATAAAAGCTTTTCAAATGATGGCCGATATGTTAATAATATTAAATTTTATTTAAAATTGAATATGATTTTTAAATAATAAATATAATAATTAATTAAGTTTTGTAATTTTAATAAGATTTTAAATACGAAAAGTATATTATACATTATTATTATTTAAGCTATAAAAATAACGTACGTATATATTTTATTTTAGTTTCTTAACTTAGTATTAATAAATTAGTAATTTGGCTCACTGGTTTGCTATAAGTGAGTTAGTAATTCGTTACATAACCTAACCTCTATGGTATTCTTGACTGTTCCTATTATGACCGTTTCTAAAGGCCGTAACCTGTTAGAACGTAACACTAAAAGGATAAAATATAAAAAGAAAATAGATATTAAAGAAATACAACTTATTATTATTGTCAAAAGAGAACTTAAGTAATTTAATAACAATTTAAAATAAGAGCTTTAAAAGGTAAAGGGATTTAAATAATACATTATTATAATATTATAAACACGAATAATTTTGTTAAAAATTAATTATAAGATTACTAAAATATAATAAATTAAATTATGAAATAATTTTAATGAACAATTTAGTTACGAGATTTTACATTATTTTATATTTTTAGTATTTAAGAGAATAACAAATTATAATTTGTAATTGTTAAAATAAAGAGTCGATTTTATAAGATTAAAGAGTATATCGTATTGAAGTTTAAAAATAAATAGAATTTTATTAAAATTTAAAACAATACGAATAAAAATTAAGTTTGAAAATTAAATACGGATAATTTAAATATTTAGTTATATTAATATATTTTATAAACTTATTAATTATTTTTTAATAAATAATAAATTATGTATTACGAAAGTAGGTTGATATCTGTGTTATATATTACGTGAATAAAATTTATATTTATTCGAAAACTGAAGTGAGTTTGTCAAAATACGTGGATACAAAGTTTTAAATTTTATAAAACTTTAAATTATTAGTTAACGTAAAAAGAAATTAATTTCGTAATTAAAGGTACAGAATATTTCAAATATATTATTATTGCGTAAAATATTAAAACAAACCTTTTAAGAATTCTATTAATTATGAAAAAATAAAAATTAATAATATTTCAAATAATATAAGTATTTCTTGAATGTATTATTTATTATAAGAAATATATCCGAAACTTCTAAAAAATTTAAAATACTTTTATTTAATGGGATTCAAAAAGAATATAGATAAATGACATAAATAAAACAACGTTCTATGAAATTAAAAATATGATTATTAACGAATTAATATTAATTATATATGATTTAAAATATCTCATCGAATTAAAAACAGATAGTGTAAATTATATATTAAAAATAATAATTATATAACGAAATAATTAAAAGAAATAGAATCTATTTAAGTTATGTCCGATAAGGAATTTATGGCTATTATTATAGTTTTTCGAAAATTTAAATATTTCTTTAAGGAAAGTCTTTATTAAGGTAAGGTTTATAGAAATTATTAAAATATTATCTCCTTTATTACGACTAAAACATTTACGAAACAATAATTATAATACGTAAAACAAATGGAAAATTTAATTTTGCTATTATTTATAAAAACGGTTTAAAAAAATAACAAAATAAAAACCTTAAAAAACGGACTAAAGTTCCAAAAACACGTAATTAAAATAAATCATATTATTTTCGATAATATTTTAAAAACATTATTTGCATTTATATTAAATTATAATAATCCGCGTTATATTTTATAAAGAATAATAAAACTTTAATGAATATAAAAGAATTTGTAAAAAATAAAAAAGTAAATAATTCACATATTCCGAGAAACTACTAAAAGGATTGAGTATATATATAAATATCGATTATACAAATATCTAAGGATATATAAAACTTTAAAAAAACTTTAACGTATTTATTATGCCGTTAAAATAAAACCAAAAATTTGAGAATTATAATAATATATGGTTTTTATAATAAAATTAAAAGATAACAACGTAACTATTACGGCACAGAAGAACAAGAGTCTAGCCATTACACCACTAAAAGTGGAACGTTGTCAGGTCGAGTTCTAACCGCCTTGTTCTGCTCTATATACCAACAAAGTGCCACTTAGGACTGTAAAAGTAACCCTTATAGAAAAATATAATTATTATTAATTTAAAATCTTATGAAATTTGGTTATTGTAAAATGTATTATTAAATGTTCCTTAATTAAAAATTTAACAACAGAAATTTAAAACCATAGTAATTTAGTCATTATTAATAAATTTAAAAAGATAATATTTTATATTAATCAAAATTCACTAATACTAAATAAATAATATAGATATTTTGAAATACATATTTTAATATATAAAAATTATTATATAAAACTATTTTCGATTAAAAGGGATATTTATATCGAAATTTTAACAAAGCTTTATAATATATATCGGTTTAAATTTTAAATTATTTAATGCATTTAAATCTTAAATTAAGAAATAAACGAAACGATTAATATATATGTGTAAAAAATATTTTTAAAATATTACATTAATTACAAATAAATTAATAAAGTCAAAAAATGTTTATTATCTATTTAGGGTATAATATTAATTATTATAAAAGTATCAATATAATTTTAATAAATCTAAATTTTGATTTCATATTTAAAACGCATAAAATTATTTACGGCGAATTTATTAACCTTATAGTAATATTCACCTTAAAATAGCTTAAATAATTATGTTAAAAAAAGATAATGCTAAAATTTATACATAATGAAATAAGTAAGTATTATAAAAAAAGAGCTAAAAAGATTAACATTTTAAGAAAAAAAGTAATGTACTTCGTTATTAAATATATTTAAACGAAAAGATCCAATAAAGTATTTGATTTTAAATATATCGGCCTACATAAAATTACTAAAATAATTTCAGAACATAATTATTAATTAAAGTTTTTATGTAAAGTTAAGTCTTATGTCTTCTTTATATCTTTTTACTTAAATTAACGACAGTTATTATTAAAGTTTAAATGAGATAAAATAATGTAAAACTAAAAGATAAAATTATATAGTTATTAAAAAGAATGCTTAATTTATAAAAAGAATACGGATATACCTAGTACTTAATTAAATACAAAGATTATCCGAATTTCGAAAATACTTAAAAATTCGTAAAAAATCTTATAAATATCTAACGTTTATTAAAGAATTTCTATTAGTAACGCCGACAATATTAAGAATAGTTTTCTAATTAAAATCCTCGGAGATAGACTAGGCAAAAAGGCTAATAAAGAGCGTATTCAGAGCAGTTTCGATTGTTACGCGTTTTTGTTTTTTTTAATTTATTTACTAATTAAAACTCGTAATTAATAGTTTTAACGTTTTTTTATAAAATTCTTTTAAATAACGTAAAAGAAAAAGACGACCAAAAGTTTGGTTAATATTACGTTATTTATACGTTATATTTTTCTGTATTTTCTATTAAAGTTATTAAAATGATGTTTCGATAATATTTTGTTCCCGATTTAAATAGTTCTTCTTCTAATACCATATAAAAAATAGATTAGCACGCCGAAATTATTGCAACGGCGACGATTTTTGATATATTTGTCATAGCGACAAATCTTTTAAATTATTTAATGTTTGGTATTATTTTCGAAATATAACATAAACGGCGTTATTTTAAAATTAGGGTTCATAATATAAATAATTAAAAATTTGAGGTTAGTTTTTTTAAAAATGGGACGGCTATAAAATTTACAGATAACAATATAACTTACTATAATGAAATAAATTTATTACGAATAACTTGTTAAGAACTAAGGTTTTCAAAAAAAAGAAGATCGTATTACGACCTAGGCTAAAACCGGTCGTAAGAACGGTCGAATCCGTACGGAAAGATTACGTAATTGGATTTTTCTTAACGTTAAAATCTAAATACATCTATATACAATTAATCGCATGTAATAGAATTAAATTTACGATAATTTTAAATTTTAATAGAAAATCATTCAACTTATATAGAATATCTACGTGCGGTATTTTCATAATTTATATAATAACAGTGTATAATAAATTTCGTTACTTAAAATACGCTTACTAATACGACGCATAATTAGGTATGTTATTTATTATTTAAAATCCCACGATGTTTCTACTAATATAACCCCGCAAGACTTATGTTTAATAATTAGTTAAACCCGTTAGCCGTCACATTACGACGGTGATAAAAATATCCTAAATAAATTTAATATTGATGCGTAATCGGCGTGCTGTTAACGTTTTACAATAGACGCATGTTGTGCTTGTCGCAATAACGCGTTACTTTATTAATATTTTTACCTAGCTAATACTTTTAACTAATGGTGTAATAAGTATAATTTAATTTAATTATTTTCATAAAAACTTTTGCAATATATTAAATAAGGTATAAATATTAGTTCTTTTTTTTCTGTTATAATTATTTAAAGGCTATATAAATATATATATATATATAATGTAAATAGTCTTATACAATTAACCTTGATTAAAATTATTAAAACTCGTAATAGATTTTATTTGAAAACCTCTGTGAAATCTAATGTATTAAAATTTATTTTAATAGTCATCACTGCTTGATAAATTTGTGAATTATTTTGAATTCTTTTTATAGTTTATGCTAAAAGAGTTATTATAAATATAAAATAATAACGTATATCAATTACCAGTAGGTCAACGAAACAACGTAAATTATTTTATATAATAAACTTATATGATGAGTTGATAAACTATTTAAATACTAATAGAAATAAAAATCATATATATTTGTCATAATCTTAAACAGCTTAACTCGCTGTACGTCACAGTGCCTTAGATCACTTATGGTGTTACTTTTAGCCTAACCTAGACCTCTATAAAATAAATTACTCTGGCAATGAATACGGATTATTACTATAACGCGGAATATACAAATATTAATAATATAATAACAAAAAAGGATAAAATAAAACGGTTTTTAATTTTATAAACAAACATCGTTTTTTATTCGCATAGATTACTTTTATTGTATAATAAGGCAATTTAAGCGGAAGTTTTACACAAAATATAGAAAGCAATACAAAAATGTCAAAAAATATATAAATATATAAATATAAAAACCGATGATTTTCTTTGTTAAATATAGTAATAATTAAATAAAAACATATTATAATACCACTTAAATAAATATGTTTTGTAAATATGAATTATTAATTTAAAATGTATAATAATGAATATTTTAATTTTTTTAAAAATTCATATTGTTATAATATTAATGTATATATAGATATATATATTATTGAAAACCAAATTTCATTTATACATTTGATATTTTACGTAAAATGTATTTCAATTTAAGTAACAATTTTTAAATTAGTCTAAATATACAGAAAACTATTATACGATATAATATACATGATAATTGATTTATGGTTTTTACAATTAAGATAGATTATATCTTAGTCCTATAAAGCCTTACTTTAAAGCCGACTAGTAGTTGCTAACAAGCTTCGACTATAATAAAACTTATGCTCGCTGGCTGGTTCGGCAGAGTCGAAAAATTAAATCTATATTTTATAAATAATAGAAACAAATTGGTTTGTTTTAATATTATAAAATATATAAATTTTATAATAAAATAATATATTTTAACATTAATTCAAGAATTAATTAACGTACTACATAAGTTCGCGACTTATTTCTTGTTTATATTCCGATTACTAACTTTAGACATATATTTTTAATATTAATAATATAAAAGGTTATATAAAAGAAATAAAAATAGATTTAGCCGTTTAGCCGAAAAGACGTACACCGAAACTTAGTTATAAAAAGCTTAATACGATATACCATATCGTTAAAACAATTTTAAGAACCCGATATTACGGTAAACGCGCCCGAGCCGATATTATCTCTAATTTGCGAAAATTAACGCCGATCGAAAAAAAAATCGATGGTCGAACAGATCTTTAACCTAAATGCGTAAGCGTTTTTTGTCCGGCGTCAGCACGTTAAAAATATGGCGAATTTGTTGTTTCTATAATGCGTTACAAGACGCGCCGAGGTTAATTGGGTGTTTAATTTTGTTAAACGACCAAAAAAATTCGAAACGTATTTAAATCGAAAAATAAATTATTAAAAGGCTTTATGTGAAAATTTAGAAATATTTTCGAAATAATTTAAGCTTATCTAGATTATAATCGTAAAATACGATATTATAAAAAGGGATATTTATAATTTTAACGAACCGGAATTTTTAATAAGGCTTTTTATAATAATAAGTATAATTATTATTAATGCTAAAAAGTGTAAAAACATTTTGATAGGCCTAGCAAAAAAATCGAGAATAATTTACGGTAATATTAGCCGGTAATTTTTAAAGCTCGGCTTTATTATTATTTTTATTTTTGTCGAAAAGAACCACCTTTTTCGTTAATTCGCCGAGAACCCATTTTATTAGATTAACAGTTTATTATAAGAGAAAATGGTTAGATAACAAATAAACTAAATCTAAAATGAATTAAGTATTTCGTTAAATATATTAAAATACGTACCAAAAGTTCGAAACGTTTCCTTGTTTTCGACTGTTACAAAAGCCATTATTTGATCGACTTTGAAAAATATTGCTAAATTAACGATATTTTTATACTTTATATGCCTGCTTATTTCTCCTATTGGCTTTCACTTTTCGACGTATCTTGTTTTTCCGTATTAAAATGCGCGTATTTGCTTTATTGTAAGATAATGGATAGCTGTGAGCTGGGTGAGGTGATCTCCGACCAGTCGTAGAGCAGATTCCAAGAAGTGAATGTATTAGGTTACTTTCATCTGGCGTTTCCTACTAGCTGCCAGATGGTACATTTATATTAGTAAGTAGATCGGTGGCTGATCGGTAGCTGGTTGGTTATTATCCTTATCCTTATAGGGGTTATATTTTTATAAATATTTTTCTTTTTTTAAGTTATTATTTCCTAATAGCATTATGATTAATTTAATAAAATGCGTTTCGTAAATTTGGTTGCGTATATTTTCCGATAATATATTGTTATATTGTGTTATAAATAATCGCCGTAAGAATTAATACGTGCTATATTGCATAATTAATTATGTTTCCCGTAGCGTTTTATTATAATTTGTTTCTTAACTCCATTTTACTTTTTTTCTATGCCTATATTTTTATTTTTTTTATATATACGTTCTGTTCTGTCTTCCGTTTTTCTTTATTTTTATTTTTTTTTCGTTTGTTTTGCGTATTATTTTTATCTGTTATATCTTTTTTTAGAAAAAGTTCTAAAAAAAGTGGTACTTTAACATTAATAAGAACTAGGATTTCCTTTAACGTTATCCTTTTGATGCCGACAGTAAAATCGATATTAGTCGTATTACGAGCGATAATAAGCCTTATTATATTTACGTAATATAATATTTTTTCGATTACCGTACAGTTTATATTTAAATTCAGGGCGCCTTAAATTACGTCGTAATTAATTATTATTATAACATTGTTCGAACGGTAAGTAATTATTTTTAATAATATTAATAATATTATTTAATTTCCGTTTTGATTCGGATTATTCTTAAAAGTACCGCTTAAATGAAATTTTAATTCGGTATCGATAATTAGAAGTTAACCGACGACCTTAAGAAGGTGCATATTACGGGTACTTAATACGAACGTTTCGATATAATTGTGGTCGGTCGTCGATTCGACGTTTTTCGTAAGGCCAAATTTACTCTCAATGCGGTTATTATTAAGGAATATTATGTTTTAATATAACGAAAACTAATTTCCGATTATCCGTTATAATTATGGATATTTAATTTTAATACCGTTTTATAATTTTGCAAATTTAAGCTTTTTCTATAAATATTACGATTTCTTTTATTATTTCGCGATTAATTTCCGATTAAGCGTAATTTTAAAATACTCTTATAAGTAAGGCGATTTTAGAAAATCGTTATATTGTTGCGCTTTTTACTTACGAACATTTTCTGCTTATTCCTCGATATTTTAACGAAATTCTAATATTTATTAATAATTATAATTAAAAAACGGCTTTATTTGACAAAATTATTATTAAACCTAAGTATGTTAAGCGCTTTAAGAATGGCGCCTTATTTCTGATTAATAACAAATTTTATTCTGGTTATTTAAACCGTATTTTTCGTAAAAAATAAAATGTTTTTAAATTTTTTCCGAATTTTACGTTTAATAAATTTAATAAACGTACCTGTTTTTTATCGTCGTATATTTTCCGATTATTTTCCGATATTCCTGTATTAATCTTTTTAATATATTTATTAATAGTTAATTAACATAAAATTTTATAATTAGATACGAAATTTTGTTTTTAAAATACAGGTTGGATTTTTTTATATTACTTATAAGTTTTCGACCGGTATGTAACAAGATAATTATTCGTTAAATCCTTAAAAATAATTATATAATTAAGTAATATTTTAATATTCTTATTTTAATTTTTTTTAAAATATTTTTGTAATTTTTGTAATTATTAAACGAGTAATTTCCGATCGAGTTATTATTATCGTATAGTTTTTCGGTTATCTTATTTTCTATATATATATTTAACTCTTTTTATAACGTTATAATATTTTAGGCGCGTATTCGAAATATTTTCGGGGCTTTTACGTATTATATTTGACGGGCTAACCTTTTTATTTAAGCAGATCTTCATGTTATTTTCGATTATCTCGGTAACGAACGATATTTTTTCATTATCTATTTTTCTTATTTTTCTATTAGGTTTGGTAATGTTATTTAGACATCGCCCGGTTTTCGATTATATTACGGTTTTATTAAGCATATTAGAAATATATTATGTATTCGTTAATATTTAATAAAAAGGATTATTTTGTACGCTTAAAAACCTATTCGTATTTTAGTTGTAATCCAGATATAAATAAATACAAATTCTTTATTTTTAACTTTAAAATTTTTAATCGATAAATTTATTTATTGCCATAATTAGAAATTTATAAATATATGGCGTTAATTATAATATTCTTTAAGCTGCCGTTACTTTTTTTTAATATTTGTATATTGTTCGACGAATAGTTATTATTTTTTCGAAATATTCCTTAATTTCTTATAGGTATCAGTTAAACTTTTGTAAAAAATATTTTATTATTTTTAAATAATATTTATATAAAGTTTCGAATAAAAAGCGCCCGGTAATTATATTTCGCCTATTGTTATATAGGAATTCCGTATTTCTTATTAATTTTATTTAATTATTTGAATATTTATAAATATAATTACGAAAATAATATTTTAAGATTTATTAAATATATTATATTTATTTATTCGTTTGCAGATAATAAATGGTCGATATATATCGTTTTGTTTTTCGCTTTTTATAAAATTCCGTTTAAAATTAATGCGTTAATAAATTGTTTTTATCGTTAATAATTTCAACTGGCGTCCCGAATGTGCATTTTATCTTATTATAAAGTAGTTAGGTTAATTTTGTTGCAGTTAAGGTTTTAACCGTAAAGATAAATAATTTTAATTTCGTAAAGCGGTCGATAATTATCAGGATTACATCGTATTTTAACCAGTTTTAACTTAGGTTTTTAAGGAATCTTATAATAAAATTTAACAAAATCTTTTAGACAAATTCTTTAGGTAACGGTAAAAGCTATCATTATCTATATGATTTATAGCATAATTTGATAATACCTTAATAATTCGAATATTATTTTGTATATTTTCGGATATCATTCGCTATATTTTCCTAATAAAAATTTTTAATTATTAATTTTAACGTATGGATATATTCTATATATTTTGTTTTTATATTATTATAATATTAATTAATTAATTAATTTCGTAAAACGTTTTGCAATAAAATAATAAATTTAATCCGATAATATAAAACCTTATTTAAATCCAAAAATATCCTGTTTTTATTTCGGCTTAACGTTCAATTATTTATATTAACTTTATAATATTTAAGTTCTTAATTTGCAACTTTCGAATCTAATTGTAAAACTGTCGAAAAGCCTTTAACTATAATGCCGTTTCGTTTTTGGCCAGTTTTTTCGTTAAGGAACGTAACATATACTGGTTATAAGTAATAATTTTATTATTTATTTTATTTTCCTTGAATCTTTCGGAACCTAATCGTAAAACGGTTATAGTTTATAATAATTATTATTTAACCGTTAACCGTATTATTATTGCGATTTATATTTATATTATTGTTTATAAGCGATATGTTCGGTAGGTATATATTTCTTTATTTTCTTTTTTCCTTTAAGAACTTTTTATAATCGTATAATAAGGGTTTTCCGCTTTTTTTACGCATATAACAATTATTTGAATTTTCGTTATTTGAATTTTATTTAAGAATTTTGCAGCGAATAAACTTTCCGTTATTTTTATAAATCCTTTTACTCTTTTATAATATTTTAAGTTACGTTATATATTTGCGACCTTTTTTCGTACGTTTTCCGATATATTATTTATAAGTCCGAATTTTTGGAATAATATAGAGATTACGTTTTTATATTAAAATTCCCTTAATATATAATCCGGGCGTTTAAATAACTTATTTACCGGCTTAACGGCGCCCGGTTAATATTAGATTTTAAAATTAAATTACGTAAAATAATAAATTTATCGGGTTATCTTCCTTTTAAAGTTACGCCCTAGCATTTTTATTATGTTTTTTAACGTTATATAATTAATAAATATCAGAAAATTCTTTACCGCATTTTTAAAAGATTACCGTTAATATTTTAAGTCTTTTATAATTGCCAATAATTTTTGTTACCTTATAACTTACCGCTTTTCGGTTGAATTTAATTTTCGCGATTAATATACGAATAAACATTAATATTTTCCGTATTTTCATAACAATATCCTTAATATAGTTTTTACCGAGGCGTTTATTTTAACCCTGGTATTTTTGGCGTTATCCTAATATCGGAAAATAATCGCCAACTAAAAGGTATTTTTTAAGTTTCGGAAGGCTTTTTTATTTTTTCGGATTACCGGAATTTTGTTATTTTATCTTTGCCTTATACCCTTTTTAAAAACCTAATAATAAGTTTGGTAACGCGTAAGTAATAAGCGATAAATCTCCGATAAAAATTTGCGAATTTTAAACAAAATTTAAATATTATAAATTAATTTTAATTCTCTTTAAATTTCGATAATATTATCCTATCGGCAGTTTATTTTTAAGCCGTCGGTACAAATTATAAATCTTAGAAATTTTATCCTTTTTTTAAAAAATTCGCATTTAAACGTTTTAATAAACAGTAAATATTATAATAATTGTACGTAAACCAATTAAAACTATTTGATATATTTTCTTTATTATTTAAATAAATAATTACATTATGTATATTTTATATATATATATAATTAATTACTTTAATTAATATTATATATAAATGAGTTTAAAACGTAATTAAGATATTAATAAATTTAAATAGCATAACTATATATTTAAATTACCTATACCGCGGTCGGAAAATAATTTTCTATTAATTGCTTTTTTTAATTTTAATACGGTAATTAATATCTTTAAGATTAATTTTCGAAAATACCTTAATTAACCTTTGGCGATTTATTATTTTCAAGATTCAAAGTAAGGGATATCGGTCTTTTATCATTATCCGATTTAACACCTTATAGTTGATATATAGTCGGAAATTGCCGTTTTTTTTAAGTACAAATAATATTAATACTTTTACGTCCGTTTTAGAATAACGTATCCAGCTTGCCTTTAGGTTTTTTTCGGATATATTTTTCGAATACTTTTTTTAGGCTTCTAAAATAAGTTAAATTAGGCCAAATAAAGACGTTTTCTTTAAGACCAAATTTATTATATATTTTGTTCTTAATGATTAAGATATTTGTTTCGTTACTTTTTCGGAATATATTCGCCGGAAATTGTTTAAATATATAAAAAGGTTAATTATTTTTTATTTTTATTATTTTCTGAATTCCGAGATATTTACCTTTTTAATTAGACTTATTAGGTTAATTGTATAAATTTGCTTAACGAAAAACGTTAGGTTTACGATTTTCTGCCCGTCCACCTTTTGCAATAATCTATATGACTATTAATATATGGCTATAGTTAATAAGACGTTTAACTTGTTTATTCTTAATATGGATAATAAGATATCGGGCGCCTTTCGGTTATAATGTATTATAAAATTTATTTATTTAAATTTTCGTTTATTCTTCTTATTATTTTATATATTAATAAAACTTTTATAAACTTTATAATATTTGATATATATGCTATTAACGCCGATACGGCCCGGAATATTTCCAGAAATTAATTAAAAGTTAAATTTCCTTATTAACTTCTTGCTTACGGTATTTACTTATGTTTCGATATCTATATTTAATTGTATTACTATATCTCCCGTAATCCTTTAATAAATACATTTTTTTTTAAAAAAAGCGGCTTTATTTCGACCGTCCTATAATTATTAGCCGAAATGGATTAAATATATATATGTTTATTCTGGCTTTTTTTAGGTTTACGTTCGGAGACTAATTTAATTTATCGTTATATATTATGATGTTTTATGCGGCTTTCGAAAGTTTGTTTCCGTATAACTGGTATACTAAGGTTTTCGTATCCTTTTTAAATTTGTAATTTACGTTTTTATAACCTAGTTTTGTATTGTTATAATATTTAAATAGGCTCTTATAAAAATCAAAAGTATTAAATTGTACGGATTTATTTTGATCGGAATTAAATCGGCGATTATTTATTTTTCGAATATAAAAACGTTCGTAATCCTTATTAATTTTATATAACACCTTCAAATTATTTTAAAGATTTTTTTCCCGCAAGCGTTAAAATAAGATCTTTTATTTTTATTAATATTTTTAGCAAAAAATAATTAGTTTTTTTTGGTCTTCTTCCCAATATCCTAATAACGTTTTACTTTATTTAGTAACTTATTAACTTGTTCTAATTTACCGTTTTTTGCAAAAAGCATTTCGTAACCTTAATATCAATTTATAAAAATAATTAAAAGTAAAAAATGTATTATTTTAATTATTTTTCGAATTAAAAATGTTCGTAAATCTTATTTTATAAATTAGAAGCTTTTATTTAGCGTAAAAGTCTTACGGCAATTAATCGGATTATTCTCGTAATTCCATAAATTGTTTCTTATATTCCTTATCGAAAAAGTTAGAATTTGCATAACTTTTCCTAATAAAAATCTATAAATTTTTCATTTTCAATTTTTTTCGTAATTAAAGTAATTAAGCATAAGGTGGTATAATCGTTAAATATTTATAATAAAAACGTCTATATAACCCATAACTTATTGGATATAAGTAAAGGTATTTCGTCTTAACCTTTTGACCTAAGTTTTCGTAATAACTTTTATTTAATTTTTTTAATCGACGTACGTTCGGAATATTTTGGACAATTATAATACGGTGTTCGTTTATTATCTTTGAGCTTTTGCGACGATATCGTAATTTATTTGTAAAATTTTGCTTTTTTAATTTATGCCATTATTTATTATTCGGCTAATTATCGAAATAATTCCGAATATTATTTATTTTATTAACAAAAATTTTCCAAAATCGGATTATTATTAAAAAGTTTAATTTTTTCTTATTTTTAACTCCTGGACGCGGCCGTTATATTATGTCCGTTTTTCGACCGTTTAATTAACAATTATCAGGACTTATTTTTATTATATATGTAAGGTAATTCGGGATCCCGAGAATTATAATCCTTTGCCTATTAGGGCTTTGTTATAAACTTTTTCGCCTATTTCCGTATCGTGATCGATCGTTCGTTAGTTAGGTTCCGATCGGCGGTTTTTTGGATTAGTAATTTAGGTTCGTTTTGTAATCGGCGAATTCTGTTTTTAATAGTTATTACGTTATTCTTTATAATAAAGATGAAAAAATTATAAGATAATAAATAATTATAAGCTAGATAAGGTAATTTCCGGCCAATCGTAAAGTCGATTATAAAAAATAAATATATCAGGTTATTTTTATCTGGCATTTTTTATTAGATGCCAGATGGTGGATTTATATTAGTAAATGGGTTGGTAGCTAATCAATAGCTGGTCGGGTATCAGCCTTATCCTTATAAGGGCTGTATCCTTATATATATACGGAAAGTTTTACACAGTAGTATATTATCTATATTACTAACGAAGGTTGTATCTCCGGTTTTCGCGACATATTTCAAGCTAATATAACAAGCGACAATATTAAATCCGGATTTGCAAAATCGGGATTTATTTTATTTGATTCTTATTACGTCTTTTCCGAATTAGATGTTCTAGTTATACCTATGGCGACCATTTCGCCGTTTACTTTTGCTAATTCCGTTATTTTCTTATTTATAAAAACTCTTAAAATTATTATTATTACGATTCGACGAGGACGTTATTTTTTTAAAAAAAATTAAAAACTACTAGAATAATTCGTAAATAAAAATAATTAAATCGGTTAATTTTTTAATAAAAAATAACTTAATGTTTTTGTATCAAGTTCTTTTTTTAGAGAAAAAAACAGTTATTTGTGTAAAAGAAATTATATTGTTAATAAACGCGGGAGAACCAAATTTAAATAATTTTTAAAAAATGATATTTTTTATAAAAGAAATACAAATTTTCATATTTACGAAAAAAAAGTGGTAATAAATAATCGCAGCTAGTAATGGCTGAAGGTAATTGTTGCAAAAGAGCTCAGGCGAAGAAACGGAAGTGTAGCGTTTGCGACAAGCCGGGACATAATGCGCGTATTTGCGAAAAGAATATAGAGACGACCAGCGATAAAAATCCGACTACTTTGAATTAATTTAATATGTTGTGGTTAATTAATTTGAATTTATTATTACGATATATTAAGAAACGAGTTAAGAGCTTGTGTTCTCCGTTGTTACTTTTAAAAATTTAGGCATATATTAATTTGATATTTTTAGTTATTATCCTGATTAGTTGAGATATTTTACTATTTTAAAATTATAAAGTATTAAATATAAAATTAATAAAATAGCTAGTATAAACTGAAATAAAACTAGGTATAATTTATAAATTCAGTTTGATTTTTACCAATCAAATATATAATTTCTTAATTATTTAAATTTTATATATTTAAGAAATAGAAATTTAAATAATTTCATTTCAGAAAAGAATAATACTATAATATTAACATATTAAAACGAAATGAAATTTTACCGTAATTTAATATAATTTTGAAATTGTTCGCAAAGACATTTTGAATAAACTTTAATAAATTCTGGATTTTGAATATTTTTACAAAATTGTATTGTATTAATATCTTTTATATTTCATTTTTTCGTATATATAATATATAACATATATATAATAGTAAAAGTGTGTTAAATTTAAGCCGTGATATTTAAATAATAGAAATATATTAGTTGATTTGTTAACATATGCGAAATTAGTATTTTATTTACTTTTATAATTTCATATTAATTTTTATATTATATATAATTTGGAAAAAATTTCGGCCAGTTATTTTTTAAAATAAGCCTGGTTTTATAAACGTAATATAATATCTCTTATATTTGTATAGCCGTCATTTTATTATATATTTTTTTCTTAATTTTTCTTAATTTTTTAAATCACACGTTTTGGTGTAAATCCGTATTCATTGCTAGGCTAATTCTAATATTAGGTGGGGTTCCAATTTAGGAAATTGCGTCCGGACTCCGAAACCATTGAGAAAGATGCGGTTATCAGGCCGACTGCGATGATACAGTAGTCGGGCCGGGCGATCATGCTATTTGCCTTTAACTCTATGCACAATCACCTAACAGCTTATGTAATGTAGTATCTCTATTCTGTTGCCGGGATATTAGGGACCGAGTGCCCCACTTCGTATCTGGATATTGTAGATTGGAAAAGGAAAAACGTCTGTATTTCTGATATGTTGTCGAGCTGCGGAGTTGGAGAACTTGACTAGAACTAACACGAACTCTTACTTGGCTGCCGAAAGTCGACATCCAGAAAGAGCGCGTCAAATCCAGCGAAACAACCAGTGAACATTTACACGGGAAGGATTCGAGAAAACGGTTTTGTCTTAGTTTATCCCTTCTGCCGGACCCGCCGTGATAGCTAAGCCCTTCAAGCGCACCCGGCCCCGCTTAGCGGACTTGGCGGATGTAGTAACCAATCCGGTATCTTCACTAGGTGGCGATAGATGCCTCTGTTCCCGCGCTAAACCGCGGGTTCTCCTCCGGGGTGATATTGCATTTTCCCAGAACGGGGTTAACCGCTGCCACTATTGCGTTCCTGACTGTTCAGGGACCCCTTCGCGCTCTAAGCCTTATTTATTTCTTCCCCAGTCGCTCCTGATTCTGTTTCAATATTCACCCCCTTCGACGGCTTTCATTCCTCGCTCCGAGGGTCCCGCATTTCATGTCCATGGTCTTCAGTTCTTACTAGGTTTCTGATTTATGCGTATTTGCGTCTCGCCACGACGGGGAATTTCAAGGGGGAAATAGAAAACTGTCTCCGTCAGCTGGTCTTCCACCCCAGCGACCCTTGTTCTTCTACACCGTAAGCCGTAAGCGAGCGCTCGGGCCCTGACGCCACTATGTCTGACGACATCAAAGGCCCGACGATGATTGAGAAGAGTGATGCCTCCGTGGAGAGCACCGCTGCGCCGCCGGTGGAGATCGCCACGTACGATCCGAAGCTAGACCGGGCCATCCTTTGGAAGCGAGATATCGTGCTTATTCCATTCACGGGTGTTCTATATACGCTTCTCTTTCTTGACCGGACCAACATTGCCAATGCGCGGAGCTTGGGGATTGGCCAGCCCAATGGCCTCGAGATGACGTTGAACATGCCACACAATGGCTTTAACACGGCCCTTTGGATATTCTACATCCCGTTTGTGCTGGCAGAAGTCCCGGCCAACTTGCTCTTCAACAAGAACATCATTCGCCCAGGCATATTCCTCGGAGGCCAAACGTTTCTATTAGGTGGGTTTGCTGCACCAAGATTCCTATCGCCGTGATGCTGACGTGGAGGAGGTGTCATCGGGATGTGCCAAGGCCTGACTGGTAGCTACGGCGGCCTCTTGACCGTGCGATTCCTCATGGGCATCTTCGAGGCCTCTCTGCCTGCCGGGGCCACCTACCTTATCGCGATGTATTACACCAAGCGTGAAGCTGCGGTGCGGTTCGCTTGGTTCTTCAACTTTGCCTTGGCTGGCCCAATGTTTTCTGGTCTTCTCGCCTACGCTATCAGCAACCTAGAAGGCGCGGGCGGCTTACAGGGTTGGCGTTGGATTTTCATTATCGAAGGTCTGATGACGTGCGTTATCGGAGTAGTTGTCTTCTTCATTTGCCCCAACTTCCCGCAGCATGCGCAGTCGTGGTTCCTCAAGCCTCACGAGCGGGAGCGCCTCGTAGCCCAGCTTGAGGCATCGCGTGGCAATGAGTCCGAGGGGTCCGCCGTCGACAGCGTGTCAATGTGGAAGATCCTCACCGACTGGCGGATCCACCTGTTCACGATGGGCTTCTTCTGCTGCGACATCACCGCGTCGTCCGTATCTTCTTTCACGCCGACGATCCTGACTGAGCTGGGCTGGCAATCTACTATTGCCCAACTGATGACGATGCCAATATGGGTAGCTGGCATAATTGCCACGTTTAGTGTGACGTGGCTCTCGTCATACCTTAATTTCCGCACGCCTTTCATCATCGGCGCTTGCTGCTTTCAGCTCGTCGGCTGGATCATCATGAAGGTGTATGTGCCCGCGGCCGGAGTGAGGTACATGGCGCTATTTTTCATGTCGATGGGGACATTCCCCCAGATGGCGATATATATGGGGTGGCTTAGCGCAAACCTACGCGGCCGCAAATATCTCGCCGTCGGTACGGCCTGGATGATCGGGTTTGGCAATTGCGCCAATTTCATTTCCACCAACGTGTTCATCATCACCGAGCGCCCGAGGTATCCCACGGGCTTCTCAGTTGGTCTGGCCTTCACTTGCATGGGCATCGCCGGCGCGGTGTGCACATACGTGATACTTGTGCTCAAGAACAAGAAACGCGACGAGCTCCGGGCCCGCATGACGGATGCGGAGCTCGAGAATTATGACGACCTCCATTTCAAATTTGTGTATTAATGTATAGCTGGGTTTTACCAAGCTATAGCACGCTGTCATTGCTGCAGGTTGGAGAGGCAGCAGCCACCTGGAATTGACAATTTACCGGGGGCGACTTTTCTTTAATACCCCACTAGGGGTTCATATTCTATCTGGAGCAAATTTAGCATCCCGCGGACTCTTGGGACGCGCCCAAGGATCTAGCTGAGCAGCTTGCTTCAATCTGTAAACTACCAAAAGCGTTTGCATTAGGATGAATTCTCTATGAGCAAGAGGGATTGGAAAGCCAAATGAAAGGCTGGATAAGGATAAAATGGTTACAGGACCTTCACTTGTGACATACAATGATAATGATGATCTTCGTGCTTTGCAAGCGGCTAAGCATGATTCTGAAGAACGCTCCCTCGCCTTAGGAGGCCAATCCATTCCAGCGTATCTCCCCCGTGCCCCTCAAAAAGGGGCCCCTCGCCTTGAACAACTTGAAGAGGAATCATGAAGCGTGGCTGATTTGCAACGCTACGATTTCTTGCCGAGTAGGGTTAGGGGGAGGGACCTTATCTTGGAGAACCTTGGAAGAGAAGTGTTCTCACCATTGATAGACTGCGGGATGGTAAAGGAGCTAGATCGATGGGTGACGGATCGTAGACGCCAGTTTGCGGCAGACCTTCTCAATTGAGACCTGTTTACTGCGAGTGACCCGGCATGGTGCCAGGACCATATTACCATTTTACTATATAGTGTCTTTCGACCACATACTCTCACCGGAGAAGCGAATCATCCTAGAACCCATCAAGCAATACGACGCTTACCCATCAATCCATCGAAGCCCATGACAGGAACTTGCCATTAGCAGCCAGATTCTGGGTCGCCGCGGAGCCCGACCCCGCAGTACTCGTGATCGGCCGATACGGAGATTCCCCGGGGGGCTAGAAGGTGCTCAAACCCTACCCAGGAGCTCCACGTCGATCTATACTCTTTGAGACAGGTGCACCACGTGAAATAGCTGCTCCTCAGGGCCCCATACCGTACGCTGGGGAGCGAGATGTAAAATTCCCGATGCCCTCTCAAACATTCCCCACCAATTTGCGAAGAAAATCCAATATCCTTGACAAATATATCGCGGTCGCTAGTAAGCACGGAAATAAGTTGCTTCTCCAGCCAGTCCTAGATTTGGGGAACCCAAGAGCAGTTGGGTTGCTACTCCCTGTCAGCTTCGCATGCGAATTTCCATCCGATTCATAATGACTCAAGGTTGCCCTCTCCTAATTTCCTAAAATTTCGTGCGACCAGGCGGTCCGCAAAATAGATTGCGCATAATCCAAAAGCCCCTACAGAACTGACAACTCCATTATGCGACCAATACGAACGATATCGAAAAGATTTAAAATATAACTATATAATGTATTAAATAAAGGATTTAAAATTTTATTTATTTTCTTGGTTACTCGATATCTTCGCTTTTTAAAACACTTTGGAACTTGGGCGATAAGATCACTTCATGTGCAATCCATCCCGCAGACCCGCCTGGTGACGCGTGTGGGAGATGGGTCGTCCCCGCAAGGTCTTGGCGCTTAGGCTACTCTCTTCGGAACAAAGCCAGCATGGGCATTTGATCCTTAATGTCCATTCCAGGCCTGGGACCCGCCTTACTTGGCTTAGTAGCAACTGGAGGAAGAAAGGGGCGAAAATTGCTATAATGATAATGACGCGCAAAGTCTCGCAACTCCGTGCTTAGTTGCAAGGATATGCCACATGGGCTTGCGGCGTCACCAGCTGTGTAGCGAGCGAATGGGAGTCAAGAGGACACGGGGGGAAAGCCACTTCTTGTGCGACCCCAAAGGAGCGGGCTGGCTCCCTGCGGTCATACGCTTGGCTGGGCGGTTTCTGAAGATGATCGTCGTCAAATGTTTCTTTACTGCGGCGGCGGTCATCAAAGGATAACGCCAGCATGCCGCGCAGGCCCACCTAACAATCGGCGCTAGCATAATCCCGAGCCGCTTTTGTGGCCCACGGCCAAGCAAATGACCTAACCTGGAACCCCACCTAATGAATTATCCTAGCAATGAATACGGTTTCTCACCAAAACGAGCGATGTAGAAAAATTAATAATAAAATAACAAAAAAGGCTATAATAAAACGGGTTTTAATTTTATAAACGGACCTGGTATTTTATTCGTATGAACTACTTATATTACGTTAATAAGCTGTTTAAGTGAAATTTTTAAATGAAATAAAGTAAAAAAAATACGAATTAAGATAAAGAATGTAGAAAATTTTAAAAACTATAAATGATAAACGATTTTAATAAATTAAACGAAAAGAATATGTAATAAATAATATGTTTATATGTATTTTGAATTAATATATTTTCGGAATCTAAAAATTTATAACAAAATATTTAATAATAAAAATTTTATATTGTAAATCTATTCGTTTTATAATGGTAAATTCTATAATATAAATATATTTAAAAATTAAATTTTATTTATACACTTTATATGCAGCAAATAGCTTGAAGTAATTAGTACCTTTTAATATACAAAATTACGTTTAAACTTTTAAAACCAAATAACATATTGTAAAAAATTAATATAATGTGTTACTTATTAATGTCAAGTATATGTGACGGCTAGGGGGTTTAACCAACTATTAAACCTTAGTCGTATAGGTTTATGTCGGCTAGCAGGGGGTGCTCTAGCACCCCATATACAGAAGATATCAGCTAGTCAGGGTGTGCTATAGTACACCAAATACGGAAAGGTCACCTTCTGAACGGAATATATATACTCCGTTCCTAGGCTACACTAAAGTTGTACGAATTGCGAAAGCGTACGCAATTAGCTAAATATAACAACAACTGATATCCCCCATATTTAACAATTAAAAGTTTTATTCGTTTAATTCGTATATATATTTATTAATCAGCTGTTATTAAAACGATATAAGCTATATATCAGTAGTAATTATTAATACATGTCAATATCAATAATGACAACCGTACCGTTAACGCCCTTAGTTATCTATAAGGGACCTAAGGATTAGGACCGCTTTAAGAGCGAATTCCAGTTTAAAACGTACGCGTTTATTATTTGGGACTTTATCGATCCTGATTAATTACTTCCGTAATTTATCAAACTAATAAAACCCGACATAACTTTCAATTTCAAAAAACGAATTCGCTCTACGGCGCGATCCAACATTTTATTATTATCCGTATCGTCTGGAAAAACTTTCGAAAAAATTAATTTTACGAGATATTTAATAAATACCCTTAAGATAACGACCGAAAGCAAATAAGCTTATAATTAGGACTTTACGATATATACCTTTAAGGATTAAAAATATAATACCTTTCGTAAAAATGTTAATAACCTGACAAAATAAGTTTTAGAATTAATATTTTTAGCAATTAAAAAAACGAATTTCTTTTTTAGAAAAAACGTACGGAAATGGTACGTTAAGCTGGCCGAATTAAATAAGGTATATAATAATAAACTTTTGATCAATATTTAACGAAAATATCGCGAAATATTAAAATAAATTTCGAAATTTAGCAAAAGGTTAAACGAATAAATCGTAAAATTATAAAATATTATAGTTTTAAAATAATTATATAATGTTCTAAAAACGTAAACGACGATTATATAAGTTAACAATTTATATATAATATTAGCCCTTATAATTAAGATATAAATTATTATTTTTTAAATAATAAAAAAGGCCGAAATTAATAACGGTATAATGAACTTTTAAAAAATAGTAATTAACCTTTTGAAGTACTAGGTTATAGCTTATTTTATATTTATATTACGAAATATTAACATCAAATTTTTAATATTTTACGAAATATTTACAAATTTCTTCAATTAAAACGATTTTAATTAGGAAAATCTCAAAAATATTAACTTTTAATTGCCAAAAACGATCTTAAACCGTAAGCCGAAACGAAATAACCGTAAAGGTTTTTATACGAACTAAAAAGGTAATAAGCAAAAACGTTAAAAATTAAATATATAAAATACTTATTATAAAACGCATTTAATGAATTACCATATATCATTTAATTATTATTATGTATTTCTTAGAAAAGCCCTAAAAAATTTCTGTTTTAACGATAAAATAATAATATATATTTAAAAATAAATTTCCGCCGATTAGTTTTTAAAGGAAAATATCGACCGTCTATTGAAAATTATGGAAAAACGTATTATATAAAAAATAAATAATTTTTAAAAAAAATATAACGAATATTGGTATATTTCTTAATTACTAATTAACGTAATACCAGATATATCTTATTTTACCTTTTAAGGAACTTAACTATTTTTGATTTAAAATCCATAATATATATTTTTACTTTAATTAATAAATTTTTGAATTTTAAATTTACCGTATAAGGTAACGAAATATATAGAGGTAATAACTTTGTCCCGATTAAAAGGTATGGAAAAGTTAATATAATTTTTCGAAACTTTAGCGGTACGAAAACGTTACGTTTATACGACGTAATATATTACGAAAGTTTCGCATATAATTAGTATTTTTCCGGCAGTTTCGGAAAAAAAGTGATTAATAAAATAATCGAGAAATTAATAATGTTATTCGAAATAAATATAATTAAATAATTATTACGTTAATAAATAGATTTAACTAATTTTTGTCGAAAATATTAATATTATAATTACTTATAGAGTTTTAATAATTTATAAATAAAACGTTAATTCGTAAATAGCGAAATTATTACGAATCGGTAATAGTATTATATAGCATTTAAAATTAAGATAACTAGGAACCGAAATAATCGTTTAATTTTAATTTATACGAAAAAATCTGCTTAAAAGATTTTATAATAATCGAATTCCAAATATATAATAAGGCGAAAATTAAAAACCTAATACGTTACGAATTAAAAAAAAATATCTCGATTAAAACAAAAAAACGTTATCAAAATTATGAACTTTCAAAAAAAAAACTGTGAAAAATATAGATACGTTATATTTATTACTGATAAATACTTAGGTTTTATTTAAAATATTTACCTTAAAAACCGAAAACCAAATATATTAATTATAACGTTTCGATATTTCTTAAAACTTTTAAAAAATTAAAATAAAAACTTTTATAAGTAATTGCATACGATAATGAAATCCTAAAGAATTATTAATTTCGAAATATATTTTAATCGCCTTTTGTAAATATTAAATTTAAAACGGGGATAAAAACGTATAAAAATATAATTAAAGAAAAATAATTACGATACGAAATAACATTAAATTATTTTATTTCTTAATCGTATATATCTTTAAAGCGGTAATATATTTATGTAACTGTACTTTTAAATACGCATTTTTTACTAAAACGTATACAAAACTTTTTATATTTATTTAACGTATAAAAATAACATTATAATAATTACCGCTATAAAAAAAATAAAAAGTTTACAAATTAAATCGTAAAATATAAATGAATTATTTCGTTAATTATCGATATACGAATATTTACAATATTTCGAATTTATTAATTGATAAGATAATTATTATTCGAAATATATAATTTAATACAAAATATTTTAAATACTATCAAAAACTTAAAAAATAATTTTTTCTATATTATAAATCAAAGTTATAAAAATTATTCCGATAAATAAAATTACTTGATTAAAACAATAATTGATTAATTTATATATATAAAAAAACAAACTGAAATAAAATAATTTAATTATTAATTAAATAAAAGGAATAATTTTAAAAACGTATTAACGTAAAATACGTACGGAATAAAAAAAATTATTTGCAAAAAATTAATTATCTTTCTACGACCGTTATATTCGAATTATTTTTATCCCTTAAATTATTATTGTTATTATCATTTACCTTAATAATTATTATTATTATTAAGCCAACGCAAGAAATAAAAACAACCCTAAGCTTTTTTTATATTATTTAATCCAAAGTAATAATAAAAAAACCAAAGTACTTTACCAGTTGTAAATATACATTCTCCGTATAATCCGTATCAAAAAATATTATCCGAAATAAATAGAAAATATAGGAAATTATATTTACTATAAGATATTTAATTTTTTTGTAAATGGGTATAATAACCGGCTGGTAAGTTTCAAATATTTAAAAAAGTTAATTGCCCGAAATATACGTTATCTTAATCGAAAGAATAATAATATCTTGATATATTTAAAAGGTATTTAAGTTATAAAACCGAGTATATAAACGTAATTTACCGTTACCACCATAAGGCGTTAAAAGGCTAAATATATATCCGTTAAGGAAAATATTCGGTAAAGCCGAAAAGGCTTATTTATAA
Source organism: Monosporascus cannonballus (assembly GCA_004154925.1). Lineage (NCBI taxonomy): Eukaryota > Fungi > Ascomycota > Sordariomycetes > Xylariales > Monosporascus > Monosporascus cannonballus. The sequence goes on from QJNS01000021.1 coordinate 367,765, forward strand.
AGCCATAACAAATACGATTTTAGGAAGCCATTAATTAGTTTTTTGCTAAAAAAATATGTTTTAAAATATATGTAAATATAAATTCACAAATTTAATAAATATAATTAATTTTAAAAATATAAAACCCGTTTTATCGTACGAAACGATTAATAACTTAAAATCGCCTATAGCAATATATATATAATTCCTTTCGTTAAAAAATCTTTTCGAAATTTAATTGTTATTACGGTTAAATTTAACTTAAAATTTAAATAATATAATATTATAATCTCCATTATAAATATTAGCATATTTTACGGAGTATATATAAAAATGCCCCTAGGATACCTATAATATAACAAGATTTCCCGAATTAAAAAAACATTATATAAATTAAGGGATTTATTTTTGCTATAATAAAAAACTTTATTAAAATGTTTAAGAAGTTAGGATTTAATCCCGTTCTTTACGAACCTTATTATTTTATTTGTTAGGAAATATTTATTTTTTATATATACTATTATTACAAAATATTACGAAAAATATAATATTTCGTTAATTAATTAATTTAACAAATATAAAAACGGTATATTTTAATAAGGAATAAGAACCTATAATAATATTTCTGTATTAAAATAATTAACAATAAATTTAACAGAAAAAGTTAATAATCTTAATCCGATTTTATAAATAAACCAATTATTTTAATATTTAAGAAAATTTATATAATTTTCCGACAATATTTATAATTAATATTAAAATATTGCCGAGTTTTAATTTAGCTTATTTAAGCTTTGTTAATAAATATTAGAAAAAAATCGATTTTATTCTTTTTGTAATATCCCGATTTACCCGATTTAACTTATACCTTAACGACATATATTGTAAAGCTACCGACCGAATTATATTATACTTAATCGGAACGAAAACGTGAACGATATAATTCGGTAATTAAAATTTATTAAGTACTTAAAATAATCTTTTTTTTAAGGATAATACGATTAATTAAAAGAAATTCCCAAACTTATATTATAAGATTATTCGGAAAAATATTAAGATAATGGGCGAATAAATAAAATATAATAATCACTTTTATAGAAAAAGCGAAATTACTATTTCTTGCCGAGATTATAAAAGAATTTATTTAATTTTTAATTAATTAAAACTTTAAAAAGTATCTTAAATCTAAAACCATTAAATATATAATCTAAAAATTAATAAATTATATAACTTGTTAATAGTAATATTATTTTATTAGTAACGAAATTACGGCATATAAATATATATAATTAATAGTTATAATAAGCCGCAAAAAGAAATTGATTAAAATAAATTATACGTTTATAAATAATACATTAATTAAGAGTTTAACAAAAACTCTATTACGCGAACTTTTTAAGCATTTTAAAAAGTAAATAAAATTAATAAATATTACGGAAATTTCGATTAACGGAAAAACGCTTTACGAAAACCTTTTTAAAAAAAATTAACTAATTAAAAAGATTTAATCGCCGAAGAAAAAATGGAATGGATAACTGTGGCTTTAGGAGTTATAATAATTAATACCGCAAATGCTTTAAGGTGTTAAGGGGGTATATCGGTTAGCAGAGGGTGCTTTAGCACCCTATATACGAAAGATTCCCTTTGATTGGAACATATATATTCCGGGACTAGATCACCTTAAAGTGCAGTGCGCGTTCTAGAGCACCTGCAACTAGTGATAAATACATATACAACTGATGTCCCTTATATCGGACAGTTTATGTTAGCAGGAGTATCGTGGGAATCTGAGCAATAGATATAATAATCGTGTCACGTCTCGTAATACCAAGGGTGCCTTAGGTAACGATATGTAATTGCAAGCTTCAGCTATCTAAATTACGGAAATAATAAACGTATATATTTTTCTTTTTTTTGCTTAAACATTTCTGATTACGTAATTAATAAGAATCTTAATTATTTAGGATTATTTTTTATTATCGATAATCATTAACTTAACCGTAATTACCGTTACGTAACCCGGGGATGGTCCGTATAATTCTAGTTTAACCGTTTCTTGCGGCCGAGGTTTATTAGACTTTAACACGATTTCCTCTCCCCCAAAAATCATGCCCTTAAGATTTTCTTTTCTGTTTTTTCGTTCGATAAATACTTCCTTTTTACTTTTTAAACCATATCGTTCCGTATTTTTAAAATTCGTCGAGTTTTTCGTCCTTTTACTATTTGTCGTATTAATTTTATAAAAACTTTTAACGAATTTAGGTACGAAATTATGCCTTATTTTTACTATTTTTCGAAAAATGCGAACTATAAAATAATAAAAAACGTTTTAAGCTATAAAAAATGCGATAATCGAGATCGGTCCTGCGATAATACCGGTATGCTGTTTTTTTTTGTAAAATATTCCCCGTAAGCATTAACGTTTAAAACGTAAAAAGACGCTTACCGAAAAATAATAATAAAAATTTTAACGGCTTTATTTTAAGGCTTAACGTTATTATTAAGAAAAAATAAATAAAACTTTTTTGTTATATTCGTTTACGTAAGCAAAAGGCGTTAATTCGTTCGAAAAGCGTTATTATAATATAAAGTAGACTTTAGTTATTGGACAAATTGGAAAAATAAAAGCGTTAGGAACGAGAACAGCTAGAGGTTGCCGTTACGGCTATTTCGTTAGCGCAAGCCGCGGCCGACTGGCCCGATATTCCGGCTACTAACTGGTCGACTGTTAACTGGGACACGCCCGTTATTGCTGGTAAAAGTTCTTTAATAAACGCTGGGCGCCAATAAGGTTCTTAACGGGTTCTCAGGTGTTCTCGGAATCTGGGTACTTTTTCCACTTAATTAAATATTAAGTAAATCCATTTTGTTTTCGCATATCGAAAACTTTTTTTATTACGTATATTTATTCGTTTTTTATTTTTCTATTGTTTTATACTATATGTACTTTAATTATATCTATTATTAATTCGAATAAAAATACGTAAAATATCAAATAAAATTTAATTTTTGGCAAAAGATTTAATTAATAATTATTTTCTGAAATTTTCTTTAGTAATATTATATCGACCGATATATTTGAAATCGAATTTTTTGTTAAGTTGTTTTATTTAAATGTTTTTGGTAACGAAAAACTTTTTTTTCGAAAGATAATTCTTTTAATATTTTCTGGTTATAATATTTGCTTATTTAGTTTTGTACGAATTCTAGTTTTATTCTTATTTTTTGGTATAATTATTATAATTATTTTGATATTAATTAGATTATTGTTACATAATTTTTTGTAAATTTTTGAAATATAACCAAAATTTGTATTCGTTAATATTATTTTCATATTTTCATAATAATTTATATTATAAATTAATGCTACGATTAGTAATTTCTTAACTGAATTATTTGTTTATAATTAATACATTATCCTAAGTAAATTTCCAAAACCTAATTTGTTTATTTTCTTTATTTCTTCGCGTATGGTTTAAAAATGTTAAATAACTTGTCATTTAGGTTAATCTATACCATAAGGCTTTGCCAAAACTTTGATACAAATGTTAATCTTTTATTTAAAATAATTTCCATTAATAATCCGTAAATGTTAAAAATATATTTAAAAAAAGATATGCTATTTATTTAACATCTATATTTTCGTAAAATGGTAAAAAATGAAGGAATTCGTATATCGGTGGACAATTACGAATATGCTGTTATAATATATTTCTGTAACTGGATTTTATGATACAAGAAGTTTAATAATAAAGTCGAATATAATTAAATATTATAATCGTTTTGCGACTAGTAATAACTGTAATTTTCCGTATGGTTTATATCGTCGAGCCTTTGCTTTAACGCAAATATCGTATTGTTATATGATTTTCTGTATTATTACTTTTATTTTAAAAAAGGAATATGTTCGTTAAAATTGTTTTAAGGTTTTGTAAATCCCTGGATATTCGAATAACTGATATTCGTATACGTTTCGTATTAAATCCTTTTGGTATTTTTTTAAACCTTGTATTTTGTTTCTTTTTTGTTTTATGGAAGATTATTGTTATACTGCCGAATTTTCTAATATATATTAAAAGGTATTGCCCGAATTATCGTAATTTATCGTAAGCGTAAATATCTTTTTATAATAATATTAAAAATTATATAACTAATTTTAAACAATTTTTCTTTAAGGTTTAATTACCTGTTTAAAGTATTTGTTTTGCCATTTTCTAAGCCTTTCCTATGGATAATAACGTAATCGAAATTCTCTAATTTTTTAGATAAAGAAATTATTATCCGGTAAATTCTTTAGTTGTAATAAATCGGGTAAAATTTCAATAATCCGTATAAACTTTAACCTGGTATAAGTTTTTCTTTAAAAAGTACTTAAATTTTCGGAATGCTATAATAATAGTTATAAATTATTTATTTAGATTACCGTAATTAAGTTCAACCTTTTTTAATTTATACGAAAAAAATGTAATAAGGTATAATTTGCCTTAATTATTTCGTTATCCGATTATTATGCCTAACGCGTGATTCAAAATATCGGTTTTTAGCTTAACGAAACGGTTTAGATCGTATATAATTAATATTAGCTTGCTAGTAATCATATCCTTAATATCTTGAAATATCTTTTCCGTATTTAACGTTTATTTAAAGTTTTTCTTTCGTAAAATTTGTTAAAAATATAATTACTTTACTAACATTTCGCCTAAATTTCCTGTAATAATGGGCAAATCCAAGGAATACCTATATTTCCTTAACCGTAATTGGCGTTTGCTATTCTGTAATTACAATATTTTTAAGGGTTTATCCTAATATATTTTGGGGTAATAATTTGTCCCAGATCTGTTACTTTTTATTTATGGAATTAACTTTTTTTAGCGTTAACAAAAAACCTTACGTTTTGTAAAGTTTAAAGAATTTTATGAATATATCCTATATATATTTTTTCTGTTTCTGAAAAAATAGGAATATCGTCGAAATAGCAAACCACAAAAATATCGAGGTGTTTTCGTAACATATAGTTTACTATCCGTTAGAAGATTACTGGTACGTTAATAAATCCTATTAATATTACTAAGTACTTAAATAATTCGTATTTCGTTTTGAAAGTTATTTTTTATTCGTATCTTTTTTTGATTTTAATTAGGTTATATCCATTTTTAAGGTCGAATATTATAAACCATTTAGCTCCGTAAAGTTAGTTTTTTATTTCCGTAATTAAAGGTAATAATATTCGATTTTTGACAGTAATATCGTTCAGTTATCGATAATCAACTATAAGTTATAACTTTCCGTTTTTTTGGGTACAAAAAATATAAGATACCCTGTTAATAATTTCGAAAATCGAATCTATCCTTTTTATAACCGATTTGCCAGGTATTTTCTAAAAATACGTAATTTTTTTCGCTAAAGTTGTAAATAGAATAAAACTTCGTCGAAAAACTTTCCTTAAGAATTATTTTATAATTTTATTTATTGTATTTTGGTAATTTCGTATCAAACTTGTTTCTAAAAAGTTACTTTTATTTGTGGTATTATAATAGTATATTAGTTAACAAATTTGACTTTTATGCTGTTATTATTTCAAATCGTTATTTAATTACTTTAACTTTATTCTGATAATAATAACGATATGTCCTATTCTTTTTTAATACTCGTTTTCTTTTCTTATATTGTATTTTTTTGGGTAATAAGGTTTTTATCGTATTTCTATGCCTGCATTTGTCGCCATTATCGATCAAATATTAAAATCTTAATTCTTCTTTTTTTTTGTTTATTAACAAGAAATAAAACGAATTTTATTTGGCTAATTTTTCTATTAATTAAAATTCTGTACTGCCATATTTATAATAATCCTAAGATTATATCGTAATTTCTAAGTAAAATAAAGTCAAAATTAACTATCTATTATCGTCCTTAAACAAAGATCTCGAAGTAATTAATTTCGTATATAATTTTCTCGTTATTATAGACGAATTCCTAACTTTCGGCATTTGTCGCTATATAAGGTTTTAACTTATATCTCCATAGCAATTTAAGCTTATTAACCATATTCGGTATAATATAATTCCCGCCTAAAGTTTCGTAATTTACCAGTACGGTATAGTAATACGTTTTAAGTTATGTATCCAAGGTAATAAAGTTATTAACGGCTTTTATCGTCACGTTTAAAGCCTTTCGTAAAAATTTCCTTTAAACTTTTTAGGTTTTGTTATTTTGCGGCTTTTTTATAGGTAACCTTTTTCTTTTAACTTTTATTCGAATTTATCGAGCTTTATTTATGTTTTTTTTCGTTTAGCGCGCTAAGCTGTTATATTTGTTATTATTGCCGGCGAAATGTTTTTTTGAGTTATATTAATTACTTTTAATTTTTTTATAATACTTTTATTAAATAAATTGTTTTTTTATATTTGCGACTATATCTTATTAGGCGTTATCCTGATTATTGTTTTGAAGTTTTTTTATAAACTGATATAGTTTTTCGATAGCTTTTCTTTCGTAGGGACTTGTAATAAATGTTATTTGAAAATAAAAATCTATAATAGTTTTCTGGTAGTGTTTTTTTATTATGTGCGAGAGTAATTCTTTTTTCGTTTAGTAGCTATATTACTAAAAATAACAGGAAAAGTTTTTTTGCAGATATTATTATTTTTCGGGCCAGCTTTTTGTTTCGGCTAATTACTAAATATCTTTTAGGGTTATAAATCGAAAATGTCGATATTATTATTTATTATTCTTTTTATTTCCGGTACGGGTTGGGAAATCGAATTCTTTATAATATATACGGGTAATCTATTTATAAATATATTATTTCTTTTTTTCAAAATCGGGATATTTTCGTTGTCGGCAATATATAGCGTATATTTTGCCGTAATGGTTAAGGGTTCCGAGATAGATTTTTTTGTTTAATTTTGGTATTTACGTAATTATTTTTATAGTGTTTTTTGTTATGTTTGCGAGACTTATTAAGTTAGTTTCCTGGCTTTTTGTATTCTTTGTTGGACTTTTCGCTATGGGGGATCTGGTGCATGCTTAGACTGAATTATATTAATGGATTTACTTCCGTTTTTTGATTTTCTTTTTAGATTGTCTTTCCTGTACAGGTTTTTAGTTATTTTAACGAGGCTTTTTAGATACTTTGTACCACGATACCTTATGTTCCTTTTTGTTATAATTCTAGTATTTGGTTTGGCTCTAGTTTTTTCTGTAAGTGGCTCCTAGTTTTATGGGTCCTAGTTCTGTGCTATGAAAAATATTATTACGTCGAAAAACGTTAAAATTGGCCATATATCGGGGTTTGCTGTTATTTTTTCTTTTGGTACTTTTAATGTATTATACATATTGTCGATTGTTAATTTTAATTATTATCACGATATAATTCGATAAATAATTAGGCTTATCGAGCTTAAAAAAATCCTTTTATATTTTTTTCAGGCCGTCGAAAAACTTAATTATTAATACTTTTTGTTTTTAATTCAGCTTAGCGGCCAAGTAAACTAACGTATTGCCGTAACTGGATATTAATCTCTTTTATCGTAATTATTAAATTTGTATTTCGGCTTTTATTTTTTATTTATGAATCCGAAACGTTTTATTAATATTTACTTAAATTATTTATAATCGCTATAGATTCGTATTACTTTTGGATTTACTTCTTAATTGGTAAAGTAATATGTTTTCTTATAACGGGCTTAAATTAAATAACGGTATTTTTAGTAAATTATTTGATTACGAACTTTATTCGTATAATCGACGTAATAAGTCGAATAAGAAAGTACCCGAAATATGTTCGGTATTAAGTTAAGAATAATTATAGTTTAATTAAGGTTCCGTCGAAAAGTTCTGGCTTGGAAGGTTTAACGACTTTTCCCAGTTCCTTAATAAAGTTTAACTAGATAATCTGGTTTGCTTAAAGGGGCTTCCTAATTTCGGGAGCCTTTTCTTTTTCCTTAAGCTTTTTATAGGCGGCTTAAAGGGAAATCGTAAGATTATTATTGTTTTTTTCAACCTAAAAAATGCGTTCGTTTATGGCATTTAAACGTCGAAAAACTTCTTCGCGAAAAAGGTAAGTTATTTTTTTCTCGGATTCCATTTTAATATTCGGGTAATCAGGGACCTGGTAAATAGGCTGTTTGGGTTGCTTATTCATAAATATAACGTTAATCGATATTATTTAAAGTTTGATAATATTACTGAACAAAACTTTATAACGTATAACGGCTAAGAAATTTAACTAACTATTAAACCTTAATCGTATAAGTTTATATGAACAGAAATATAGTGGGAATTTAAATAATAAATATAGTAAGCGTATTACGTCTCGTAATACCAAGAGTACCTTGGATAATAATATATAATTACAAGCTGAAATTATTTAAACTACAGAAATAATAGGTATATATATTTTCCTTTTTCTTGGCTTAAATACTTTTAATTACGTAACTGGTGGTGATTAGAATCACTTGGGATCACTTTTGATTACCGATAATCACTGACTTGGCGGTAATTACCGTTACGTAACTCGGAAGTGGTCCGTATGATCCTGGCCTGACCGTTTCTTGCGGCCGAGGTTTGTTGAGCCGTAGAAGTATATTAATATTAATATATATTGATTTAACATGATTTAATTGTGTTTATTATTATTATTAACTGTTATATTTATTTTTATTAGTCTTTTTCGTTTTATACTTTCGAAATTTTTAAAGTAATAAATATATAATTGAGATAATATTGGACAAAAACTGAAATAAAATAAGTTTTAATAAATAAATTAAGTTTAGTTTCCTAAAATATACATGTAAAATTATTTAAATTATTAAGTTTTATGTACATAATATACAAAGTCTTTAAATAGATTAGTCTTAGAAGAAAACATACTATATTATTATAATAAAACGAAACAAAATTAATAAAAATTTAATATATTTTTAAATATTGCAAAATATGCGTTGGTTAAATTTGTTATACTTCTATGTATTTATTACTTTTTTAAAAAAATGTTATTATATTTTATATTTCGTTTATATGCATATATATATAATTTATAATATATAGTAATAAGAATATTATAAACTCTATGTTTATGTGACGTGCTAAGGGGTTTAACCAATTATTAAATCTTAGTCGTACGGGTGTATGTTAGCAGAAGTATTGTGGGAATCTGAACAATAAATACAGTAATTATGTTACGTTTCGTAATACTAAGAGTGCCTTAGGTAACGATGTTATATTACAAACGATTAATATTAATATATATTTTAAGCTGAAATTATTTAAATTATGAAAATAATGAGCGTATATATTTTTCTATGTTAGATTAGATCTCCATTAGATCTTAACATTGCTATAGATCTAATGCTATTGGATTTAATTGGTTTTGTATGGATTTATTTAGATCTTATCGCTAAGAGAGATCCAAATTACGTAACCTTTTATGTGATTCCAACCGTTTTTGCGGCCGGTTTTAGGTTAGGTCGTAATACGATCTCTCTTTTCCTAGGATTTTTGCCTTTAAAGATTTTTCTTCCTAGTAAGTCCTTAACCTTTACCATGGCAGGTTGTGTCGTTAACCGTAAGCCTTATGATTATCCTAATTAAAAAGAAAACCTAGATTTCCTGGTTATTTATATTATTAAGTTTAGTTTTGAAATAATGCCGTATATGCTTTATTTCGAAAATAATGCTAAATGTCCAATAATTAAAGAGATTTGCCGTTATAACAAATAAATTAAGAATTGTCGTCGTTACGATAGGTTTAATGTTCTAAGTAACTTTTTGTGTCGTATTAAAAAGGAAAAAGATTACCTCAATCGCAAAAAGGCTGTCGTTAAAGAAATTTTTTTGCGTCTTTAGCAAGAATTTAAAAAAGATTTGGCGCGTAAATAGCGCGATATTAATAAGATTTTTAACCGCTTTTTTCGATTTTATCGTTAAAAGAAAATTTTTTATATTAAAGGAATTAATATTGTTAACCGCAGATTTTAGTTAATAAATAAGTTAAACGAGTAAAAATGTGTAAAAATTAAGTTTTTTTCTTTTATTTCTTTTATTAACTCCCTTGATTAATTTATTCCTAAAATTTTTGATTAAAGGACCCTCCTTAGTAAACTTGCCGTTCTTAATAAAAGTTCTTTAATAGGCGCTGGGCGTTAATAAGGTTTTTAACAGGTTTTTAAGTATTTTCGGAATCCGAGTATTTTTTTCATTTAATTAGGTATTGGGTAAATCCGTTTTTTTTTTCGTATGTTGAAAATTTTTTTATTTCGTATCCCTATTTGTCCTTTTTTTTATATTGTCGTATACCGTATATACTTTAATTATATTTGCTGTTAATTCGAATAAGAAAACGTAAGAAATTAAATAAAGTTTAACTTTTAATAGAAAATTTAATTAATAATTATTTTTTAAGATCTTTTGGGTAATTTTATATGGACCGATATATTTAAAATTAAACTTTTTATTAGATCGTTTTATTTAAATATTTTTTATAGTAAGGAAAATTATTTCCCCTTTTTCGAAAGTTAATCCTTTTAATCTGTTTTAATTGTAATATTTATTTATTTAATTACGTACGAAATTTAATTCTGTTATTATTTTTTAATATAATTATCATAATTATTTTGATATAAGTCTTATTTCAAGATTAATTAGGCCGTTATCGGGTATTTTTTTGTAAAGTTTTGGAATAAAAGCAAAATTTATATTCGTAAATGTTATTTTATTATTTTCTTAATTATTAGTATTATAAACCAATTATAAAATTAATAATTTCGTAATTTAATTATTTTATTCGTAATTAATAAAATATGGTAAGTAAAATTTTAAAGTTTAATTTATCCGTTTTATTTATTTATTTGTTTAAGATTTAAAAATGTTAACTAATTTATAATTTAGGTCGATTTATATTATTAAGTCTTGCCAAAACTTAAATGCAAGTATCGATCCATTATTTAAAATAATTTACATAAATAATCCATATACGTTAAAAATATTTCTGAAAAGATTACATATTATTTGCTCGGCATTTATATTCTTATAATATAATAAGAAATACGAAAATTTCGTAAATCGGTTGATAATTACGAAAATGCTATTATAATATATTCTCGTAATTAAATCATCTAATATATGAAATTTGGTAATAAAATCGAATATAATTAAATATTATCATTATTTTGTAACTATTAATAATGATAATTTTCCATATGGCTTATATCGTGGAATTTATATTTTGGCGTAAATATTATATTATCGTATAACTTTTTATATTATTTCTTTTAATTTGAGAAAAGATATATACGTTAAAACCGTTTTAAGATTTTATATATCCCTAAATATCAGTATAATTAATATTTATATATTTTTTGTATTAAATTCTATTAGTATTTTTTAAAACTTATATTTTATCCATTTTTTAGTTTTTTAGGAAATTATTATTATATTATTAGATCTTTTAATATGCATCGTAATATATTACGCAAATTATGGTAATATATTTTAGGCGTAAATATCCTTTTATAATAATATCGAAAATTGTATAATTAATTTAAATTAATTTCTTTCGAAATTTAATTATATATTTAAGATATCCGCTTTCCAGTTTTTAAGGTTTTTGTATAAATAATAATAAAGTGGAAATTCGCTAATTACTTTTGCGTATTTTAATTATTATCTTATAAGTTCTTTAATTATAAGAAAATAAGTAAAATTATAATAAAATAAGTAAAATTATAATAATCCGTATAAATTTTAACCTAATACAAATTCCCCTTTAAAAAATACTTAAATGTTCTAAATCCCATAATAATAATTATAAATGTTTTATTTAAAATACCGTAATTAAATTTGGTTCCTGTTAATTTGTTCGAAAAGAATAAAAAAAATATAATTTGCCTTAATTATTTTATTATCCCATTATTACACTTAACATATAATCCACAATATCGATTTTTAATTGAACGAAGCAATTTAAATTATATATAATTAATATTAACTTATTAATAATTACATCTTTAATATTTTGAAATATTCTTTCCGTATTTAACATTTATTTAGAAATTCTTTTTAGAAATTTTATTTAGGAAATATCAATTTTGTTACAATTTCGTATAAATTTCCTATAATAATTAATAAATTTTAAAAAATACCTATTTTTCTTTAATTATCGATAACGTTTATTATTTTATAATTATAACCAATTTCTTAAGCTTATTTTTAAATATCCTATGGTAATAATATATTCCAAATATTTTATTTTTTATTTGTAAAATTTATTCTTTTTTATTTTAATAAATAATTTTACGTTTTATAAAGCTTAAAACATTTTTAACCATATTTCACATATATTTCTTCCGTTTTTAAAAGAATAAAAATGTTATCTATATAGCAAATAATAAAAATATTAAGATATTTTTATAATATATAATTTATTATCCGTTAGAAAATTGTTAATAAGTTCGTAAATTTTATTAATATTATCAAATACGTAAATAATTTGTATTTTGTTTTTAAGGTTATTTTTTATTCGTATTCGTTTTTAATGTTAATAAAAATATATTTATGTCTAAAATCAAAAATAATAATATTAAATTTTTAATAATAATATCTTTTGATTATCGATAATAAATTATAAATCGTAATTTTCTGTTTCTTTTCGGTATAAAAAACATAAAATATTCTGTTGGTAAATTCGAAGGTCAAATCCATCCTTTTTATAACCAACCTTCCAGGTATTTTTTTTTAAAAATATATAGCTTATTTTCGTTAGGGTTATAAATAAGGTAAAACTTTGTTAAAGATCCTTTTTTTGAAAATTATCTTATAATTTTATTCGTTATATTCTGGTAATTTCGGATTAAATTCCTTTTTGAAAAGCTATTTATATTTATAATATCATAATAATATATTAATTAAATATTTTAATTTTTAAAACTTTTATTATTATTATCGCAAATTCTTATTTAATTATTTTAATATTATTATAATAATAATAACGATACGTCGTATTATTTTTTAATATTTATTTTTTTTATATTTCACCCTTATAAACAATAATTTTTTAATTATATTCTTATATCTTTATTTATTATTATTATGGATCGAATATCGAAATCTTAATTTCTTTTTTTATATTTATTAATAAAAAGTGAAACGAATTTTATTTAATTAGTTCCTTTATTAATTAAAATTCTATACCAACGTATTTATAATAATTTTAAAATAGTATCGTAATTTCTAAGTAAAACAAAATCGAACTTAATTATATGCTATCACTTTTAGATAAAAATTTTAATGTAATTCATTTCGCATATAAGTTTCTCGTTATTATAAGCGAATTCCTAATTTTTTGCATTTGTTATAATATAAGGTTTTAATTTATATCTTTATAAACATTTAAGCTTATTAATTATATTTAGTATAATATAATTCCCGCTTAAACTTCCTGAATCTATTATTACAATATATTAGTATGTTCTGATTCGTAAATCTAAGGTAATAAAATTATTAACGTTTTTTATCGTTTCCTTTAAAGCCTTTTTCGGGAATTTCTTTTAATATTTTTAAATTTCGTTATTTGCGGCTTTTTTATAAGTAATGTTTTTCCTTTAATTTCTTTTCGAATTTATCGCACTTTATTTATCTTTTTTATTTAATACGTTAAATTACTTTACTTATCGTTATTATCGGCGTATTTTTTTCGAATTATATTAAGCATTCTTAATTTTATTATAAATCTTTTCTTATATAATAAATTATTTTTTTATGTTTACGATTATACCTTATTATGCGTTATCTTAATCATCGTTCCAAAAATCGCTTATAAATTAACGCGTTTTTTTCATAATAATTTCTTTTCTTAGAGATTTATAATATATATTAACTGAAAATAAAAATCCGTATTAAATATTTAATAATACTTTTTAACCGTACGCTGAATTAACTTTTTTTCCGTTTAATAATTATATTATCTATAATAACAAAAAAGGTTTTTTTATATGTATTGCTTTTTTTCGGGCCAGCTTTTTGCTTAGGCCAATTATTAAACGCTTTTTAATCTTATAATTCGAAAATACCAATATTATTATTTATTATGTTTATTATTTCCGTTATAGTTTAAAAAATCGAATTTTTTATAATATATACGGGTAATTCGTAGATAAATATATTATTTTCATTTTTCGTAATCGGGATATTTTCGTCGTCGACAATATATGGCATATATTTTGCCGTATCGATTAATGGTTCCGAGATAGATCTTTTTATTTAATCCTAGTATTTGCCTAATTATCCTCATAATATTTCTTATTATGTTCGTAATATTTATTAAGTTAATATCCTAGTTTTTCGTATATTTTGTTAAATATCTTATCGTATTAATTTTTATTTAACCTTTCGTTATAAATAACCTAGTATATATTTAAGCTAAATTATATTAATGAATATATATCGGTTTGTTAACGTTTTTCTAAATTATGTTTTAAGTATTGGTATTTAATTATTTTAAGGGAGTTTTTTAAGTACTGTATATTACGATACCTTATGTCCTATCGTATTATAATTATAATATTTAATCTGGCTTTAATTTTTCTTATAAATAACTTTTAGTTTTATAAATTTTGGTTTTATGCTATAAAAAGTATTATCATATCGAAAAACGTTAATATTAATTATATATTTATGTTTATTATTATTGTTTTCTTAAATACTTTTAATAAATTATATATACTATTAATCGTTAATTTTAATTTCTACAAAGAGATAATTTAATCAGTAATTAGGCCGATTAAATTTTTTAAAAAAATATCTTTTAGGCCGTCGAAAAACCTAGTTATTAATACTTTTTATTGTTAATTAAAGTTGATTATTAACTAAATTAACGTACTGCCGTAATCATAGATTAACTTTTTTATTATAATTATTAAATTTATATTTCGGTTTTTATTTCTTCGTTTATTATTCCAAAAGTCTTTATTAATATTTACTTGAAGTATTCGTAATTGCTATAAATTTATATTATTTTTAGGTTTTACTTTTTACCCGGTGAAGTAGTATATTTTATTATGTCGGATTCGAATTAAATAACCATATATCCGGTAAATTATCTAAATATAAATTTAATTTATATAATAATCGTAATAAGTTAAATGAAAAAATACCCGAAATATATTTGGCATCAAGTTAAAAATAATTATAATTTGGTTAAGATTCTGTTGAAAAATTCTGGTTTAAAAAATTTAAGAACTCTTTTTAGTTTTTTGGTAAAATTTAACTAAATAACTTGGTTTACTTAAAAAGGTTTCCCGGTTTCGAGAACTTTTTTTAAAAAAATTCTTTATAAGCGGCTTAAAAGGACGTTATAAAGTTATTATTATTTCTTTTAAGCTAAAGGATACGTTCGTTTAAGGCATCCAGTTATCGAAAAACTTTTTCGCGAAAAAGGCAATGTTTTTTTTTTCTTTCTCGGATTCTATTTTAGTGTCCGAGTAATTAGGAACCTGGTAAATAGGTTATTCTGGTTAATTGGTGGTAGATATAACGTTAATCGATATTATTTAAAATCTGACGATAATATTAAATAAGAGCTTATAAGGTATAACGAATTAAGGGATTTAATTAATTATTAAACCTTAATTATACGAGTTTACGTTAATAGGAATATCGTAAAAATTTAAGTAATAATTATAATAATTATATTATGTTTCGTAATACCAAAGATATCTTAGATAACGATATTATATTGCAAACGATTAGTATTAATAAGTATTATAAGCGGAAGTTATCTAAATTATAAAAATAATAAACGTATATATCTTTTTATATTAGATTAGATCTCCATTAAATCTTAACATTGCTATAAATCCAATGCCATTAGATTTAGTTGGTTCTATATAGATTTATTTGAATTTTGTCGCCAAGAGAGATCCAAATCACGTGACCATTTTATGTGGGTCCGACCGTTTTTGAGGCCGGTCTTGGGTTGGATCATAACAATTTAATAATTAATTACTGGAATTATATTTTTTAAATTTTCAATTTATTCAAATTTAATATTGTATTAAATTCTGTTAATATATATTAATTTTAACAATATATTAAAACTTTGTAAAAATTATAATAACTATTTTTTTAATATAAGCCTGGTTATATAAATGTAATATAACACCTTATATATTCGTATAGCCTTTATATTATTATGTATATTTTTGTTAATTTATTATCAATTTTCCTATACCGCGCGTTTTGGTGGAAATCCGTATTCATTGTGATGGTAATGCATTAGATGGGGTTCCAGGCTACAGAGTTATCGGCCAAGGTTACATTGTGACGAGCTAGGGGTTTAACCAACTATTAAACCTTAGTCGTACGTGTTTATATTAGCAGAAGTATCGTGGAAATCTGAACAATAAATATAATAATCATGTTACGTTTCGTAATACCAAGGGTGTTTTGAATAACGATATTGTATTGTAAGCTAATGCTATCTAAATCATGGAAATAATAAACGTATATATTTTAATTTCTTTATTATTACTTATTTCTGTTTAGCACAGCCTTACTGAACGGTTGCTTAATGTTACTTAATTATACTTAATTGTACTTAGTTAAAACCCGTTAAACATTGATTATATAACCTTTGAATTAACATAACTTCATGGTTTTAGCTAGACCGTTTTCGCAGGCCCAACTGGCTTGGCTTGTAATACGATTTTCCTTTTTCCCAAATCTTGCCCTTAAGATTTTTCTCTTTTTCTGGTAAGCTTTTTTCCCTTAAAATGTTAACCCGTATCACTAAAAATTGTCTTTAGGTTCTTTCGTCCACTATGCGACGTCAAAATCTGCTTCTTATTTTTGACCATTTTAATTTTGAAATCATGCCGTATTTCTTATGCTTTTTCAAAAGCTAAAAATGCGAAATAATAATAAATATTTCTAAATACTAAACGTACGTTAAACGTAACTGTTTTTACAATAATAATAGCAGTCTCTTATCATCCTTAAAAAATATTCGTACCGAAAATTAACGTTTAGAACGCGAGGAAATATTTGCGGAGGAACGTTTCTTGGAATTGCAAAAACGCCATTAATAAAAAATGAACGAAGCCATTACGCGGTTAATTCGTTTTCGAAAACAGAAAGCGTTTTTTTATTCGAATGAAATTAAAATAGTATAGCGAAAATTACAGTCGTTAAAGGAGCTAGAAAAACAGAAACGCTAGGAATAAGCTAACGTCGAAACTTCCTTAGCCGCCTTAATTCCTTTCCTTAAGCTACCTGACGTTACCTGGCCGCTAGAAAACGTCGATTGGGACATAATCATTTCCGGTAGTTCCGTCGTTATTAGTAAAAGTTCTTTAATAGGCGCTGAACGCCAATAGGATTCTTGACAGGTTTCTAAAGTTTTCGGAATCCGGGTAATTCTTTTTATTTAATTAGGTATTAGGTAAGTCCGTTTTTTTTTCGCATATCGAAAATTTTTTTTACTTCGTATACTTATTCGTTTTCTATTTCCATATTATTTTGTGCCGTATATATTTTAATTATATTTTTTATTAATTCGAATAAAAACAGTATAAAAGGTTAAATAGAATTCAACTTTTGGTGGAAATTTTAAGTAATAATTATTTTCTGAGATTTTCCTGATAATTTTATATAAACCGATATATTTAAAATCGGAATATTTATTAGGTCTTTTCGTTTAAATATTTTTTATAATAAGAAGAACTATTTCTCCCTTTTCGAAAGTTAATCCTTTTAACCTCTTCTGGTTATAATACTTACTTATTTAATTTTGTACGAATTCCGATTTTATTTTTATTTTTTAATATAATTATCGTAATTATTTTATCATAAGAATTACTTTAATATTAATTGGGCCTTCGTTTCGTACCTTTTTTATTAATTTTTAAAATAAAACCAAAATTTGCATACGTTAATATTATTTTAATATTTTTATAATAGCTGGTATTATAAGTTAATTATGCAATTAATAATTTCTTAACGCAATTATTTTATTTATAATTAATATAATATTGTAAAAAAGTTTTTATATTTTAATTTATCCGTTTTATTTATTTATTTATTTAAGGTTTGAATACGTTAAATAACTTATAATTCAAGCCCATTTATATTATTCGGTTTTGTCAAAATTTATATGCGAATATCGCTGTTTTATCTGAAATACTTTCTATAAATAATCCGTATATGTTAAAAATATGTTTGAAAAAAATATATACCATTTGTTCGGCGATTGTATTTTCGTAATGTGGTAAAAAATAAAAAGATTTCGTAAATCGGTTAACGATTACGCCAATGCTGTCATAATATATGTTTTATAGCTGGATCTTTTAATATAAGAAATTTAAGAATAAAATTAAATATAATTAAATATTATAATCGCTTTATAACTGGTAATAACTATAGCTTTTCGTATGGCTTATGCCGTCGAGCCTTTACTTTGGCGGAAACGTCGTATTATTATATAATCTTTTGTATTATTTATTTTATTTTAAGAAAAAAATATATACGTTAAAACCGTTTTAAGGTTTTGTAAATTCTTAGATATTTACATAACTAACATTTATGTATTTTTCGTACTAAAGTTTTTCAATATTTTTCTGGAATTTATATCTTATTTATTTTTTAATCTTTTAGGAAACTGTCGTTATATTATTAAATTCTTTAATACATATCGAAAGGTACTATCCGAATTATTGTAATTTATCGTAAGCATAAATATCTTTTTATAATAATATCCAAAATTATATAACTAATTTTAACTAATTTTTTCGAAATCTGGTTATTTGTTTAAAGTATTTGCTTTATTATTTTTTAAATTTTTTTATAAATAATAACGAAATCGAAATTCGCCAATCTTTTCGTATATTTTAATTATCGTTTTATAAGTTCCTTGGTCGTATTAAATCAGGTAAAGTTTTAATAATCCGTATAAACCTTAACCTAATACAAATTTCTCTTTAATAAATACCTAAACTTTCGAAATATTATAATAATGGCCATAAATTCCTTACTTAAAATTCCGTAATTAAATTTCACTTTTTTTAATTTATACGAAAAAAATACAATAAGATATAATTTACTTTAATTATTTCGTTATTCGATTATTACGCCTTACGCGTAATCCGAAATATCGGTTTTTAGCTTAACAAGGCGGTTTGGATTATACATAATTAATATTAGGTCGTTAAGAATCGTATATTTAATATTTTAAAATACCTTTTTAATATTTTGCGTCTATTTAATTTTTTTTTTCGTAAGGTTCGTTAAAGATATAATTATTTTGTTAAAATTGCGAATAAACTTCCTGTAATAATTAGTAAATTTAAGGAATACCTATATTTCCTTAATTATCGTTAATGTTTGCTATATTATAATTATAACGATTTTCTTAAAATCCATCTTAATATATCTTAAAATAATAATATACCTCAGATATTTTACCTTTTGTTTATAAAATTATTTTTTTTCGCGTTAATAAATAATTTTATATTTTATAAAGTTTAAAAAACCTTATAAACGTATTTTACGTATATTTTTTCCGTTTCTAAAAAAATAAAAATATCGTCGACATAACATATAACGAAAATATCGAAATATTTTGATATCATATAATTTACTATTTGTTCAAAAGTTACTAATATATTCGTAAATCCTATTAACGTAACCAAATACTTACATAATCCCTATTTCGTTTTAAAAGTTATTTTTTATTTATTTTTTAAGCGGTAATAAAATTATATTTATTTTTAAAATCGAATATTATAAATTATTTAACTACGTAAAATCGGTTTTTTATTTCTGTAATTAAAAAAAATAATATTCGGTTTTTAATAATAATATAGTTTAGTTATCGGTAATTAATTACAAATCATAATATTTTATTTTTTTGGTAGCAAAAACATCTGATATTTTATTAATAATTTCAAAAATCGTATCTATCTTTTTTATAACCGGTTTTCCAGATATTTTTTGAAAATACGTAATTTCTTTTCGTTAAAATTATAAATAAGGTAAAATTTCGTCGAATATCCTTTTTAAAAAAATTATCTTATAATCCTATTCGCTATATTCTAGTAATTTCGTATCAAAAACCTTTTTAAAAAGTTGTTTATATTTATAATATTATAATAACATATTAATCATATTTTTTAACATTTTGGAGGTATTATTCTTAGTATTCCAAATCGTTATTTAATTACTTTAATTTCGTTTCAATAATAATAATAATACGTTATAATTTTCTTTAATATCCGTCTTTTTTTATATTTTATCCTTTTCGGTAATAAAACTTCTATCGTATCCTTATACCTGCATTCGTCGCCATTATCGATCGAATATTAAAATCTTAATTTTTTTCCCAATTAATAAAATATAATATAAACCTTATCTGTCTAATTTCTTTATTAATCAAAATTCCGTATTAATGTATTTATAATAATCTTAAAATTATATCATAATTCCTAAGTAAAATAATATCAAAATTAACTATTTAATATCGTTCTTAAATAAAAATCTCTAAATAATTAATTTCGCCTATAATTTTTCCGTTATCGTAAGCGAATTTTTAACTTTCGACATTCGTTACTATATAAGATTTTAACTTATATCTCTATAATAATTTAAGATTATTAATTACATGTGGTATAATATAATTTCCGCCCATAACTCCGTAATTTATTATTACGGTATATTAATATGTTCCGATTCGTATATTTAAAATATTAAAATTATTAACGTTTCCTATTATCGTATTTAAAGCCTTTTTCGGAAATTCCTTATAACTTTTTTAGGTTTAGTTATTTTACAACCTTTTTATAAACAACTTTTTTTAATTCCTATTCGAATTTATCGAATTTTATTTATATTTTGTTATTTAACGCGTTAAGTTATTATATCTGTTATTAATACAGGTATACTGTTCCTTGACGTCGTATTAATTATTCTTAATTTCTTTCTTTAACCAATAAATTATTTTCCCACATCCAAAATTATATCTTGTTATACGTTATTTTAATTATCGTTCCAAAATCCTTCTGTAAATTAATATATTTTTTCTTTAATAACCTTTTTTTCGTAAAAGTTTGTAATAAATACTAATTAAAAATAAAACTTCGTAATAACTTTTTAATAATACTTTTTTACCGTACGTTCAATTAATTGTTTTTCCGTTTAAAGGTTATACGATTTATAATAACAAAAAAGGTTTTTCTGCGGGTATTATTTTTTTTCGGGCCAGCTTTTTGCTTTAACCAATTACTGGATATTTCTTAAGGCCATAGTTCGAAAATGTCGATATTATTGCTTATCGTCCTTATTATTTCCGATATAATTTAGAAAATTAAATTCTTCGTAATATATACGAATAATTCGTAAGTAAATATATTATTTTCATTTGTCGTAATCGGAATATTCTTGTCGTCGATAGTATATGGCATATATTCTGCCGTACCGATCAGCTATTCCCGGACAAAGTTTTTCTATTTAATCCTAATATTCGCGTAATTATCCTTATAATGCTTCTTACTGTGTTCGTAATACCTGTTAAGCCAGCTTTTTAGCTTTTCGTATGTTTCGTCGAATTTCTTATCGTAATAGTCCTTATCGGACTTTTTGCTATGGGAAGCCCAGTACGTACTTGGCTTAGATTATGTTAATGGCCTTATTATCGTTTTTTTAATTATTCCTAAACTGTCTTTCCGGTATAGGTATCTAATTATTTTATCGTAACTTTTTGAGCTTTTTGCACTTATAGACCTTATATCCCATTTTGCTATAATTAAAGTATTTAATCTGACTTTAATCTTATTTATATGTAACGCCAAGTTCTATAGGTCCTAATGCCGTTTCGTAAGAAATAAAGGGCGCATCTCGTTTTTTTCCCTTGGTTGGATTTGTTATATCCCAATTATAAGGCGTATTATCCTTTTTTCTTCTATCGTTTTTTAAACTATCGGTTATCGATCTTAATTACCTTTATAATATATCGGTTCAGGGCGACTGGCCGTTTAACCCGAATAATTTTATCTTTTATATTATTTTTTAACCATTTATAAAACATATCGATAAAAATATCGGCTTTATCGTTTCCTTATCCGGCTTTAACCACAAGGCTTTTAAAGGTCACGGCATACTTAAACGTAAATCTCTTTTACCGGAATTACAAAAATTACTAAGCCGTAAATTAATTTTTATTTAAATTATTAAAATTATCGCGTAAATTATTTTAGAAATTAATATAAAAAAAAGATTTTATTAATAAAATCCTTTTTATCCAATTCCTTTACTTTTAGGAAATTCCTTATTATAAGTTCAAACCAATCGGCAACATCTTTCGTTAGGTATGCTCTTATTACTAGGACCTTATTCGCCGGGTCGTTAAAGTCCAGGAAACGAAAATAAACTCATACCTAAATCAAAAAGGTTTGCGGATTACTTTTCCAATCGTAAGGCTCCGGCTTCCTTAATTTCATACGGGCGAAAAAAAATTGGACAAATAACATAACCCTAAGTTATCGGATTTCTCTTTCCAAATTCCGAATTCGAACCTAAAACTACTGAATAAAGGTTTCTTAAGCGCTAATTAACATTTTGACAATATTAAATATTGCTTAAAGTTTAACGGCATTACTGAACAACAGCTTGTAACGTATAACTAACTAAAGATTTAACCAATTATTCAACCTTAGTCGTACGGGTTTATGTTAGCAGAAATATCGTAAAAATCTAAGCAATAAATACAATAATCGTATTATGTTTCGTAATACCAAAAATATCTTGGATAACGATATTATATTACAAACTAGTTATATTTAAACTATGGAAATAATAAGCATATATATCTTAATTTCTTTATTGCTGCTTATCTCTGTTTAGCAAAGCCTTACTAAGCGGTTACTCAATATTATTTAATCGTGCTTAATCGTGCTTAATAAAGACCCGCTAAGCATTAATTACGTAACCTTTGAATTAGCGTAACTTCATGGTCTTGGCTGGACCGTTTTCGCAGGCCCAACTGGCTTGGGTTGTAACATACATCGCCTTTAGCTGCGGGAGATCCCACATGTCGAAACGTGCTTCAGCTCTTTTAACAGCAAAGCACGCGACAATTCCGGCCACTTGTCCGCCTGGGCCCTCCTCGAACCAGAGTAGACGGGATTGATGTGATTGTAAGATGAGTTCCAAGTCGCCAAAAGCCCGCTAGGGCCAGCCATCGCAACTCATGCTCCTCCTCTCAGTGGAAGTTGAACCTCCTTGCTCGGGAAGGTTTCTGACTGGTATTTTATATCCGCAGTGGGCTGCTTCATACACCACTAGCCTCGTTATGGTAGGATCGGGCTTCTGGCTCTGAGCGGCTACGTACGTGGGAGGGAGCCGATCTCTGCGCAGCCTGGCATGCGGTGAGCTGAACAATCGCCACGAAAACCGGTGACTGGCTGCCATCCGGAATGGTGGGTAGTATGCTATTATTAATCAGGGAAAGTGATAAGACGACCCCGGCTATGATGTTAATAAACATTGATAATGGCCGCGACGTCTCTGCTATTTTATGTGAGTCGAATAGCACAAAAACACCGGTTGCTCCTCTTTCTTTGCGATATTGGCAGCTCCATCAACCCGTTCCGATATACCCGACACTCTTGTAGCCCAACATACGTCGCTTCCATTCCGAGCATGCTAGTATGCTGTCCAAGTCTGTCGCTGTAACTGCTTCACTTGCCGCCTCGGCCTCGGCCCAGCTCTCCCCTGGCAACACCACCCGGAGTTGCGGCACTCCTCTTCCCACGGAGGCTCCGATCCAGGCTTCTCAGCAGATGCTCTAGGATGAACGCGTGAGAATCGCTTCGGGAGCGCGGCTGCTCCGGGCGCTCACCGCCGACATCTACTTCCACGTAGTAGCGGCCTCGAAGACAGAAGAGGACGGCTGTACTACTGTGAACCGATCAATCCATATCATAATCCGGCCGTAGATCAATGTTATTAACCACAACACAGGAACGACAGTTGGATGACCAGTTTGGTGTGCTGGGTGCCGCCTACGCATCACACGGCATCACATTCAACATCCTCGGCAAGGACTTGACTGTCAAGCTTAGTTCGCTTACAAGGAGGCGTTGCGGCAGGGTGACTACAGTACTCTGAATGTCTACTTTATACGCCACCCGAACTTCAACGCCCTGGGATACTGCAACTTCCCCGGGCAACTTCGCCAAGGGCTTGATCGACTTCATCCTCGACGGATGTGTCATTGCTGCGGCCACCGTGCCGGGTGGCAGCGCTGATCCCTATAACCTTGGCGGCACCATCCCTCACGAGGTGACGGTCCCCCCGGGATTGCTATAAGTCGCCCTCACTCTATCAGGCTTGAACTGACGCCGCGCAGGTTGGGCACTGGTTCAACTTGTTCCACACATTCCAGGACGGTTGCAATGGCGGTGACCTGGCGGACGACACTCTTGCTCAGGCTAGTTCTTCATCCGGGTGGCCAATTGGACGGAATAGCCGTCCCACTGACGGTCTTGACCCCATCCACAACTAAGGTACGTTAGCTGAATCTAGAGGTTCAACTAAGTATAATATAGCGCTAACAGTGTGCAAGTGGACTATTCCGATGATGCCTGCTACAAACAGTTCACCGCAGGAGAGCAAGAGCGCATGTACATGGCCTGGAATAGTTACCGGGCCTGATTCATTCAGTGCTTGGGGATTCAGGTCTTCGCCTAGTATTAGATCCTGAAGTGCCGAAAAATGTGAGGCCCCACACTACGGCGGGACACTATCAGGTCCTAAATCTCACACCTAGTGTATCTCGTTGTATCACCACTTGTTTCTTCTCGTAAAAGTGTGGCTTCGGAGGTCAGCAAGTCATATGAGGCATGTAGTTAGAATTGGATAGGGCTGCAGCCTCTTAAATAGAGCCCCCGCTGTGTACAGCCTTCCACGTCACCACTTTGCACTATGGCCCCCTCCCCTACCGCCAACCCTGAGGGTTACAAGCTACATGATGCAAGGTTCTAGAGTAACACTTCGTAGTCGCGGCGTTTCACCGCAGACCGGTAGCTCCGTGCTCCTCCTACCAATACTACCCTACCAGCTTTTACGCTTCCCAACCATGCTTTAGGGACAGCATTGCTATACTGATTTGAGGGAATAGCCGAGATGGGATGAAAGAGAAGCAGCATACACTATTGCCGATAATTGTTAAGATGAGTATGCCACTACGCTTTAATATGGCAGCATATGTCCTATTGAGCTGTGTTCGGGCATTATATACCTCTCCATCTCTTTACCTAGATCTCATGGGGAAATTTGCAAGCCAAAGTATGTTGCGTTAACCACTTTTTAACTCGCTTTGGAAAGTCTAGATATGCCCAGGCAACACGGATCTGCTTATACCTAAAACGTACTAGGTAGGACGTTGATAACTCTAAGTTATTACCTTTCGAAACCACCAAGCCTTAACTCACAAGTGGCTTGTATGTCATAGCCGAATCTTAACCTACCTACGTGCCTTCTTAAGTATGCTGCCATCCCATTCATCCTATTTATTCCTTTCCCACTCATTCTTTTTCTTCCTGCCCACTTCACTTTAGCCTCCCTAACCTTCTCTCCCAGAGTCGCTATGGCAATGATGAACCGCTGAGCCCCCAGGGTTGTTTCCAGGACCTGCGCAGGCGACGAAGAATAGCGCGAACAATATTGTAGCTGAGTCTGCCGCTGTCTCAATTGTCTTTAATTCTTCTCATCCCGGGCAAGCCCGCGATTGCATTGAAAAATCGATTTGGTGGGGCCAGGAGGCAGTGTAATACCAGGGGCACAGGGTCGCCATACATGCAAGCGCAGCAGACCCAACGGAGGTCGAAAATTGCACGTGGAAGAGAACACTTCTGAGCAAGTCACGATGAAAACAATGGCTGGTCCATATCTCGTCTCTTCATTCTTCTCATCTTCCAATGGGAGGAACACCCATCATGGGTTACCCTCGGGGTTCCAAACCATCGAAGGGGGGTTGGTTAGTTATGCTTGAAGAAGAAAAGAAGAGGAAATGCGAGAGAAGATAGGAAGACGGGAGACCTTATAGACGTCGCGCTCTCTGGGTAGCAAGTCCTCTCATGTTGTTATTCGAGTAACGAGGAAGAAGGAGCTCCAGCGATGAAGTCACAATTGGTCCATGGCCAACACCCCGGGAAGTTTCCGCTCGTAATTTGCCTCGCGTTCCGCAGGTGATCCAGCAATGATGTACAGGGCGGAAAGAGCATTGGAAAGGGAGCGAGAAGATGCGAATGATGAAAGCACTGCTGGAATGTCGCGCTGTGAGTGTGCAACTTGCTCTGCAGGACCCGCTCTTCGAACAACCGACCAGCGCGACGCGAATTCCGGCGCAATCTGCCGTCGTTCAGCTTCATTCTCTGGATAGTATACAGTTGCGGCAATGTTTCTGACATCTAGTGAACCCCCTGGTCAATCGACGCAACACGGATAAAGCGCGGGTGCACTGAGACATCCAATTACGTCAACCTAATGGCAATAGGGAAGGACCCTGGAACACTACAGGAAGCAGAAAGTATCGATCGCCCTTGTGTCTACATTGCACCGGCGTTGTTCCGAACGGGCTGGCTGGAAATAGGGTACCAAGCGGTGTCCAGCATCTAATAGCTTTTCCGGAAAGGAGCGAAGGCCATCTACTGTTAGGAGGGCAGTACCAACTCCTAAGCCATCCTGTGGACTACATATATCTAGTTAATAGTGAGTACTTTGGTGTCTCTTTGAGTGTAATTACAGTAGACTTTGTGTTCTGAAGATGCCGAAATATTAAAATTCCAGCCCAGAGAGGGAAAGCTGAGCTAAAAAAAGTCTAGATACATATTGAAGCGAGGGATCACTGAGATGAGCGCTAATGTTTTATACAGAGGGACAGTCGTGTAAAGATGGAACTTCTAATCCCAAGCAGATATCTATGCACTCCTTATTAGGGTTTGCACTACCCACCCACCCACGCTAAAATTTCCTACCACGGGTATCCATGGGTGGGTAAAAATTTACGTGGGTGGTTAACAGGGGTGCGTGGGTAAAATGAAATTACCCACGGACTAACCACTCGTGGGTACTCAAAGTGCAAAATGGTTAACCACTCGTGGGCACCCATTTTAAAAATTAAGCATTTACCATACAAATACAATATGAATTGTACGTTACGAGGATAAAAAGCTTACGTAATTTAAGGCTACATCTTACTAAGTGCTTTTTTAAGTACTGATTCTCAAATCAAAACGCCTAATTGCTATGCCTGAACCGAACTATTATCCCTATGAAACCAACCGCAATGCAATACTGTCAGCTAGCTACTGCACCAAAAGACTGAATTGATAAGAGCGCACATATTGCGCTACTTATAGCTGACAAATACCGTACTAATCTGTGTACTAATAACGTACTCAAAACGTCTAATTGCTATGCCTCGGCCTAACCACTAACAGCAAAGGCAATGCCGTACTAATCGGCGTACTAATCTTTTCCCGAATGGTTTCTTGGAGGCTTAGACAATTCGGAATCACTATCGTTAGCGCCGGCAGGGGGTGGGTAATAAGCTTTATCCGCGTGTTGGCTCAGTAATTGTTCTAGCTGGCTTTTATGTGTAGTAATACAAATTAATTTAAATTATAAAATATTTAACATATTTAAACTTTAAATAAATAAATACATAAAACGAATAAATTAAATTTTAAAAATTTATTTATAATATTATATTAATTACGATCAAAATAACGGGGTTAAAAATTATTAATTATATAAATAACTTATAATATCAATTTTTATGAAAATATTAAAAAAATATTAATAAATATAAATTTTGGTTTTATTTCAAAGGTTTATAGAGAAATACGCGATAACAGTCTAATTAATATTAAAAAAAATTTTATATTAAAATAATATAATAATTATATTAAAAATAATAACGGAATTAAAGTTCATACGAAATTAAATAAGTAAATATTATAAATAAAAAAAGTTAAAAAAAATGAATTTTCAAAAAATGAAAAATAAATTTTTTTGTTACCAAAACTATTAAATAAAATTACTTAACAAAAAACTGGATTTCAAATATATCGGTCTATATAAAATCATTAAAAAATCTTAAAAAATAATTATTAATTAGAATTTTTACTAAAAGTTAAATTTTGTTTAATTGTTTATGTTTTTTTATTCGAATTAATAACAGATATAATTAAGGTATATACGGTATAAAATAATGCGGAAAGAGAAAACGAATAAATATACGAAATAAAACGGATTTACTTAATATTTAATTAAATAAAAAAAATCCAAATTCCGAAAATATCTAGAAATTTACTAAAACTCGTATTAATATTTAATATTTATTAAAAAGTTTTTATTAATAATAATAAATATATTTTAATTAATAACTAATTGATTAATAACAGAAATATCGAACCAGTTGGTCGCAGCTTACGTTAACGTAATAACCGTAACGGCGGCCTTTAATTATTTTTTTTTCGACACGTTCGAATTTTTTTATAGCTTTCGCACCTTTAATGTTTCGACGAAATATTTCGATATTAAAACGACGGAATAACCGCTCGTATTTTTGCAAACGATCCAATTTATTGGCAACCGTTCGTAACGTTTCGCAAACCTGCTTTTTTTACGTTTTAAACGATTTTCTTTATCTAGAAACATTTGATATTCAATTTCTGAAAAACCGAAAATATTATAGAAACCGCCATAATAAATACAACGCGTATACTTTAAGGAATCCCGAGTAACCTTACATTTTGTACCCCTTTTTCATAGCGAAAACACGAAAATATCTTGAAACCAAAACGTTTAATACGTTTTAAGAAAATAAAAGCATTATGATATAACCTAACAGTCTTAGCTTTTTTATAGACAATCGGACTTACGAAAAAGACAAGCCCTGGTCACCGCCAAGAAGTTACGTAACCGATTAAAGGTCTTAAGGTACTAAGTATTTTAAACCCTTTAAGCCGGTAAAAAAATTCAAAAGTTTTAATAGGCTTAAAGGTTTAAGCCGTTTAAGCATTTTAAAATAAAACGAAAATATATACGTTTATTATTCTTATAATTTAAATAATTTTAGTTTCTAATATAACATCATTATTTAAAATAACTTTGGAATTATAAAGCGTAATACGATTATTATATTTATTATTTAAAATTTTCGAATATTTCAGTTAATAAAATTTATACAATTAAAATTTAATAATTAATTAAATACTTAATTTATTATATATTATAAACTTTTGTTTAATAATATTATTAAATTTTAAATAATACCAATTCATATTATATTTACTAGCAAACAACCCGAATAACCTATTTACCAAATTCTTAATTACTTAAATATTAAAATAAAATTCAGAAAAGAAAAGAAAACCTTATTTTTTTTGCGAAAAAATTCTTCAGTACCTAGATATTATAAATAAATGAATTATTTAATTTGAAAAATATAATAATGACTTCACCATATTTCTTTAAGCCGTTTATAAGAAATTTAAAAAAAAAGAAAAATTTTCAAAGATGCGAAGCCCTTTTAAACAAATTAAGTAATTTAATTAAATTTTACCAAAAAATAGAAAGAATCCTTAAACTCTTTAAACCAAAACCTTTCGACAAAAGTTTAACCAAATTCTAATTATTTTTTAACTTACTACTAAATATAATTCGGATATTTCTTTATTTACCTTATTCCTCTTATTATACGAATCGAATTCGTAATTAACGATTTACCGAAAATATAATTATTTAATTGAAACTCATTGTAAGAAAATATATTATTTTATTAATGGAAAAAAGCAACTTAAAAATAATACAAATTTATAATAATTACGAATAATTCGAGCAAATATTAATAAAAGTTTTCGAAATAACAAATGGAAAAATAAAAACCAAAATATAAATCCAATAATTACGATAGAAAATTCCGTATTTAATTACGGTAATATATTTATTTAATTAGCCATTAAAGTAAATTCGGAATAAAAAATACTAATAATTAAATTTTTCAATGGCCTAAAAAGAAATAAAAAAAGCTTTTAAGTTTAATCAGCCTAATTATTTATTAAATTATATTATTAAAATAATTAAAATTAATGATTAATAATACGTATAATATATTAAAAGTACTAAAAGAAAAAATAATAATAAATCTCGATATATAGCTAATATTAACGTTCTTTAATATATTAATAGTTTTTACGATACAAAACCAAAACTTATAAAATTAAGGCTTATTTATAAAAGAAAACTGGAATTACATTATATATTATAATTATAATAAGATAAAATATAAGGGATCGTATTGTAAAATATTTAAAAACCTTATTAAAATAATTAAAAATTAATACTCAAGCAATAGTTTTAAAAACAAATCAAAAAATGGAAATAAATTTATTAATATGATTTAGTTTAAATATAGGCTAAGTCCTTTATAGCAAAAGGTCTAATAAGGATTATTACGATAAGGGATTTAACGAAAAATACAAAAAGCTAAAAACTTAATTTAATAAATCTCGTAAATATAATAAAAGACATTATAAAAATAATACCGTAAATACCGGAAATAAATAAAGAAACTTCATCACGGAATAACTAATTAATACGGCAAAATATATACTATATATTATGGATAACGAAAATATCCCGATTACAAAAAATCAAAATAATATATTTACGTATAAATTATATACATATATTACGAAAAATTCGCTTTTTCTGATTATATCGAAAATAACAAAAATATAAGCAATAATATCGATAATTTCGAATTATAACATGAAAGAATATTTAACAGCTGGTCGAAATAAAAAATCAATCTGAAAAAAATAATACCTTTAAAAAAGCTTTTTTTATTATTATAAATGATATAATTATTAAATAAAAAAAGAATAAATTTAATGTACGGTAAATATATTATTAGAAAAATACGTTAATTTTTAAAAAATCTCTAAAACGATAATTAAGATAACGTATAATAAAATATAGTCGTAAATATAAAAAACTGATTGATTTAATAAGAAGACAAATTACAATAAAATTGAAAATAATTGATACAGCTTAAAGAAAAAATACGTTAGTAATAACGACCAATATAATAACTTAATATATTAAATAAAAAATATAAAGAGAATTCGATAAATTCGAATACAAATTAAAGAAATAATTATAAAAATGTCGCAAAATAGTAAAACTTAAAGAAATTTAAAACAAATTTCCGAAAAAAGTTTTAAACGCGAGGATAAAAACCATTAATAATTTTATTACTTTAAAAATACGAAGTAGAATAGATTAGTATACCGTATTAATATTTTACGGAAATTTAAGCAAAAATTATATTGTATTAAATATAATTAATAAATTGAAATTATTATAGAAATATAAGTTAAACTTTTATATAATACTAAATGCCGAATATAAAGAATTTATTTATAATAATAAAATATTTACATGTAAAATTAATTATCTTAAGGTTTTTAATAAAAAATAATATTAAATAATTAATTTCGATGTCGTTTTATTTAAACATTATAATATAATGTTCAAATTATTATACATATATTAATAAAGAATTTTAATTAACCGTAAAATTAATTAAATATATTTTTGTTTATTTTTTATTAATAAACGAAAAAAAATTTGAAATCTTAATATTCCATTAATAATAATAATAAATATAAATATAAAAACACGACAAAAACTTTATTATTTACAAATTTAAAATCTAAAAAGAAATATTAAAAAATATAATATATCGTTATTATTATTAAAGCAAAATTAAAATAATTAAATAACGATATAAAATAATAAGAATAATAACTTAAAAAGTTAGAAATTTTAATTGATATATTATTATAATACCATAAATACGAAGAGTTTTTTAACAAAGAATTTGATACAAAATTATTAAAATATAACGAATAGAATTATAAAATGATTTTTAAAAAAGGATTTTTAGCGAGATTTTACCTTACTTATAATTTTAACGAAAATAAATTGCGTATTTTCAAAAAATCCCTAGAAAAAAGATAATAAAAGATAAATTACTTTTCGAAATTATTTATAACTTATTGGATTTTTTTATATTAAATAAAATAAAGAATTACGATTTATAATGATTTATTAATAATTAAATAATATTATTATTAAAAATTAAATATTATTATCTTTAATTACGAAAACAAAACACTAATTTTACGGAACCAAATAGTTTATAATATTTAATTTTAAAGATAAATATAACCTCATTAAAATTAAAAAAGATATAAATAAAAAATAACTTTTAAAACGAAATACATATTATTTAAATATTAAATTATCTTAAAAGGATTTATAAACGTACGACTAGCTTTTTAATATATAATAAATTATATATTATAAAAATACGTTAATATTTTCGTTATTTGTAATTTTAATATTATTTTTATTTTTTAAAAACGGGAAAAACTTATGTTAAATATATTTAAAAAATCTTTTAAATTTTATAAAATTTTATATTATTTATTAATATCAAAAATCAATCTTGTAAATAAAAAATAAAATATTTAAAATATATTAAGATGAATTTTAAGAAAGTTATTTCAGTTACGGCATAATAAACTTTAATTAAGGTTAAGAAAAGTTAAATATTTTTTTAGATTTATTAATTATTATAAAAACTTTATTCAAAATTTTAATAAAATAATTATATTTTTAACGAACCTTGTAAAAAAATAAAAAGTTTTAAATAAACGTTAAATACGGAAAACGTAATTCAGAATATGAGGGATATAATTATTAATAAATTAATATTAATTACATATAATTTAAACCGCTTTGTTAAATTAAAAAACGATATTTTAAATTACGAGTTAAATATAATAATCGGATAATGAACTAATTAAGGCAAATTATACCTTATTATATTCCTTTCGTATAAATAAAGGGAACCAAATTTAATTATGATATTTTGAATAAGGAATTTATAGTTATTATTATAATATTTCGAAAATTTAAGTATTTTCTAAAAGAAAACTTATATTAGGTTAAGGTTTATACAGAATATTAAAATTTTATCCGACTTACTAAAATTGAAAAATTTGCAAAATAATAATTTAAATATATAAAAAAATTAACCCATTTCGATTTTATTATTATTTATAAAAAAGGCTTAAAAATAGCAAAATAAATATTTTCAATAAATAATTAAATTTCAAAAAAAGATTAATTAAAATTAATTATATATTTTTCAATATTATTATAAACAAATATTTACGTTGACAATAAATTACGATAATTCGAGTAATACCTTTTGATACATATTAGAGAATCCAATAGTATAACGATAATTTCCTAGAAAACTAAAAAATAAATAAAATATAAATTTCAGAAAAATACTAGAAATATTTAGTACGAAATATGTACGGATATTAATTATACGGATATCCAAAACTCTATAAAACTTTAAAACAGTTTTAACATATATATTTTTGTTTGAAATGAAATTAATGCTATAAAAATTATATAATAATACGATATTTACGTTAAAATAAAAACTTAACGATATAAATTATACGGAAAGTTATAAGTATTATTAATTATCAAATAATTATAATATTTAATTACGTCCGATCTTAATATTAAACTCTTTGTATTAAACAATGCTATTAAGAAAATATATTACCATAATATTTTCGTCATAGTTAATCGATTTACGAAATTCTTTTATTTCTTTATTATATCATAAAAACATAAATGCCGAAAAATAATATACATTTTTTTAAATATATTTATAACATATATAAATTATTAATAGAAAGTATTTTAAATAAATATTTAATATTTATATTAAAGTTTTACCAAAATTTAATAATATAAATTATCTTAAATTATAAATTATTTAACGTATTTGAACATTAAACGGATAAATAAATAAAACAAATAATCCAAATTTTAAAACTTTACTGATAATATTATATAAATTACGAATAAAATATTTAGTTTATAATATTAATTGTTACAAAAATATTAAAATAATATTAATAAATATATATTTTAATCTTATTATAAAAATTTACAAAAAAGAAACGTAATAATATTTTAATTAATATCAAAATAATGTTTACCTTAAAATCATTATAATAATTACATTAAAAATTAAAAAGGGAAATAAAACTTTTACGAAATTAAATTAATAAATATTATAATTAAAAACAATTAAACAAATTAATTTTCGAAAAAGTGAAAATAATTTTTTTCGTTACTAACAATATTTACACAAAACGATCTAATAAAAACCTTTATTTTAAATATACTAATTTATATAAAATTACTAAAAGAATCTTAGAAAAGAAATATTAATAAAAAAATTTATTAAAAGTCAAATTTTATTCAATTTTCTATATTTTTTATTGGACTTAACAATAAATATAAATAAGATATATACGATTTAAAAGAATACGAAAAGAAAAAATAAATAAATGTACGAAATTAAAAAAATAATTTAATACTTAATTAAATAAAAACAATCTAAATTTCGAAAATATTTAAAAATCTGCCAAAAACCTTATTAATAATTAATATTTATTAAAAAATTTTTATCAATAATAACGGATACGTTCCAGTTAATTACCGACCAATTAATAACAAAGATATTAAGTTAATCGGCTGTGGCCTGCGTTAACGTAATAACCGTAACGGCGGCCTTTAATTATTTCTGCTTTTTTTTCGAAACGTTTAAATTCCTTAATGGTTTCCGTATCTTTAATATTTTGACCAAATATTTCGATATTATAATAACGGAATAACCGCCTTTATTTTTGCAAATAATCCAACTTATTGACAGTCGTTCGTAACGTTTCGCAAACTTATTCCTTTTTACGTTTTAAACGGTTTTTTGTATCTAAAAACTTTTAATATTTAATTTTTACCGGACCGAAAATATCTTAAGAACTGCCATAATAAATATAATGCGTACATTTTAAGGAACCCCGAACAACCTTATACTTTACACCCTCTTTTTCATAACGAAAATAAAAAAATATCTTAAAACCAAAATATTTAATACGTTTAAAAAAATAAACGCGTTAATATACTTACAAAAATGAAGTGGTTCTATATAATTCGATATAACAAATATAAAAAAGGGAAAATTACATACCAAAATTAATAAACGAATAATTTAATCTTTAAAAATAAAAATTCTAAAAAAAAGGAAATTATGTTATAACCTAACAATCTTAACTTCCTTACGGACGATCGAGTCTACGAAAAAGATAAACCTCGATTACCGTCAAAAAGTTACGTAACCGGCTTAAAGGTTTCAAGGTGCCAAATACCTTAAGCCCTTTAAGCCGGCAAGGAAACTCAAAGGGCTTAATAAGCTCAAGGGTTTAAACCGCTTAAACACCTTAAGCCAGAACGAAAATATATACGCTTATTATTTTTATAATTTAGATAATTTTAACTTACAATATAACATCGTTACTCAAAGCACCCTTGGAATTACGAAACGTAATACGATTACTATATCCATTACTTAGATTCCCACGATACTCCTGTCAACATAAACTCGTACGACTAAGGTTTAATAATTGATTAAACCCCTAGCTCGTCATATATTAATACGCTTACGAAAGCAAGATTTTTCTACATGATTCGATATAACAAATATGAAAAAAGAAACATTACATACCAAAACTAATAAACAAATAATTTGATCTTTAGAGACAAAAATCCTGGAAAGGAGAAGATCGTATTATAACCTAACGGTCTTAGCTTTTTTTACAGACGATCGGGCCTACGAAAAAGATAAGCTCCGATCACCGCCAAGAAGTTACGTAACCGGCTTAAAGATCTTAAAGTACCAAGCACCTTAAGCCTTTTAAGCCGGCAAAAAAGCTTAAAGGGTTTAATGGGCTTAAAGATTTAAGCCGCTTAAGCACCTTAAGCCAAAACGAAAATATATACGCTTATTATTTCCATAATCTAAATAATTTCAGCTTGTAATAAAACATCGTTATCCAAGGCACCCTTAGAATTACGAGACGTAACACGATTACTATATCCATTATTCAGATTCCCACAATACTCCTGCCAACATAAACCTGTACGACTAAGGTTTAATAGTTGGTTAAACTCCTAGCTCGTCACAGAACTAATTAATTAAAAATTTAATCGCTAAAAAAATAAAATAAATAGCTACAGCTTAAGGAAGTAATAAAATATAACGATTAACGCCGTAAATACTTTTAAGACGTTAAAAGGGTGTATCAGCTAACTGGGGGGGTACGGAACGCTCCCCATATACGGAAAGGTCTCATACTGATCGGCTCTTATATGTTCCGTGGCTAAGCTACTTAAAGTTGTACGCGTACGAGAGCACCTATAACTTAACTGA
This sequence comes from Monosporascus cannonballus, assembly GCA_004154925.1. Lineage (NCBI taxonomy): Eukaryota > Fungi > Ascomycota > Sordariomycetes > Xylariales > Monosporascus > Monosporascus cannonballus. Next base: position 404,165 of record QJNS01000021.1, read on the forward strand.
GGACAAGAACACAACTGATGTCCCCTATATCTGACAGTAGCCAACAGACACGGCTACCGAAGTGGCGAAAGCGATAGCCGCTAGTCCGAAAACTAGCTAAGCCAAGGCGTTCTAGATTCGACAGGTTGAGAGCCTTAACGAAGACGTTAGAATTACGGGGCCGGCTCTGATTCCGGCCATTAGTATTTCCATCTTTCGCGGGGGCTAGGCAAAAGGACTTGAAGCCATTAAAAGAGGAGAAAGCACTGGTGATAGCAAGAGCTAGTACCGAACGGATCCTTTCGGCTCTAGATATTAATAACTGACGGGCCGGCTTGCAGCTTGGGATTTGCCAAGAATACTAGGGTTGGCAGTTAAAGAACTGAATCGTATCCCAGGGAAACCCTTCCTAGTGCAGCCGACCCTTCTACCAGCCCTAGCGAACAGCTGAATGCAGGGGAAAGCAGCCACGTCTAGATGCTTACCCCGAATGTGATTGGTTACCCGGAATTCGATAATTGGATCTAAGGCTACTCGATGCTGCAGTTGCGAGATCGGGTTGCCGGCCACGTGGCTATTGTTACATACAATGGCGGCATCCTCCCACCTGTGGGAAGATTCTGAAATTTTCTCTTTTGAGAGAATCAACTCTCGGTCCGATCAGTGTATTCAAGTAATGGTGCCCGCCGCCGCTACTTGGGAGCTCTTGACACCGATAACCGACCCAATCAAATGTGAATGCCACAGTCCCTTGCGCCGCTCCGAGTTCCAATCCCAATTGTCGCAGTCTGCAGCAAGGGTGCAATCACCACAATGACATCGCAGAATATCGTCAAGTATACGCTCAGCGAAGAGGAACTGTGCGACCTCTCGCAACGGCTGCTGACGGAGCAGCCGCCGTCGGTCAATGAGAGGTTCGTCTGCTACATGGTGGACAGGACGGCCGAGACCTCGAACTTGGCGCGCCACGTAGAGCGTGTGGTATTCGAGGAGCGATTCGGCCTAGACGACGCGGCGATGACGCGGCTCTATGGGCCGTATGAGGCCGCGAGCTCTTTCTTCCTCGTCGTTGACCGGCTGAACATGCGTCCCGCCGGCACGGCGCGCATCGGGCGGAACTGCGAAGCCGGGTTTCTCACGCTGAACGATGCCTCGAGGATGGTCGGGGTGTCGCTCGAGTCCTTCAGGGCGCATTACAAGGTCGGCAATATGGACGACGTGTGGGACCTTGGCACGACGGTGGTCCTTAAGGAGTACCGTGCCATCGACAATCACCTGGTCAGCCAGATGTGTTACCGGTGTCTCTGGGCGCGCGCCATGCACGAGGACATCAAGCACTACGTGACTATCCTGGACGGAGACATCCGCAGGACCTTCGCTCTGGTCGGGTTACCTTTTGAGCCCCTTCTCGGCACCGGCGAAGTCTGTCACGAGGGCTCCAAGGATAGCATGTTTATGTACGGGCGACCCGGGGCGTTCCCTGGAGGCGCCGTGAAAGGCCTGGCAAGAGTCAATGAGAAGCTAAAGCCTTTTGTGGCTTCATTTAAAACTCGTGTCTTCGACGGTCTAGATATCGACCACCACCTGATGTTCGACGTTTCGAAGGCCCCTGGTGCATTGAAGAGGGATAATGGGGCAACGACAACGCCAGCGACGAAATCTCCCCAGGCCCAAGATGTAGCAGTTTCCGCGAATGGACATAGAAAATCTTAATGATAAGGTGCTTTGAAACGATAAATTTTATTATTCTGCTACGGCGGTTTCTACATCCTATCGGCAACATGTGGCGTGCGTCTCTTAACACTTCAATAGAATCCCGATCGAACTTCTTCCGCGCCAACCAGGGAGAGAAGGCGAAGAGATGCGGCTCCCAAGTATTGCTTGGCCGCAACCTCGTTTTCCCCGGCGACGAGCTTTGACCCGTACAACTCACCCTCGTCCCGCAGGAGGCCGACCTCACCTTTCCCAATAAAAAGTATCATGTAGACCTTTCCCGTCCCTCGCCTTGAGAGGACCCACCAGTCTGGCGACAGAGCGCGGATCTCGAACCATGTGTTTTTGAAAGCATTAAGTCCTCAAAGTACTTGCTTTTCATTCCTTTTTAAATTTATTACATCTTTTTTATATTTATATATTTAACATATCGAATTATTACACCTTTCCTTTTTATCGATGTATTTAATCTCTTAATTAAATATCCTTATATCGTATTATTTAAAACAATTTTGTAAAACGAATTTTTTAATTATTTGATTAAATTTTCGCGAAATCTTTTAGAATTTGGCTTATAAACTGTTTAATTCGTAAAAACTTACTTTTTTTTATATAGTTTTTTAAAAATTCGTAATAAATGGTAATTAAAATTATAAATCGACAATAACTTTTTAATAATAGTTTTTAATTATTTACTAAAACTATTTCTTTCTCTTTCAATAATTATCTTATTTATAATAATAATAAAAATCTTTTACAAATATATTATTCTTTTTAGTTAACTTTGTACTCTTATTAAGTTATCGAACTTTTTTTTAAAAAAAATTATATTACGTAAATGACGATATTATTTCTAATTTCTAGAGTTATATTTTTTCTAGTTTATTAAAGTTAAGATCTTACTATAATATACGGATAATTATATCATATATAATAAATAATGTAAAATTTCTCGTATCGGTTAAACTTTATAAGTGATATATCTTTTACTTAAGTTTAATATTTCTTTATTTATTCTTTTATCGTTTATTTTTTATATCGTTAATAGTTTTCTTATTATAAACGAAAAAGAATTTATATTTTTCTGATTTTTAGATTTTTATAAGACTATAACCTCTTAAAAGCAAGAAGAGCTGAGACAGAACTCCATATATTCTAATAAGATCTTATTCAAATATTAAGAACAGCAACTAAGTTTTCAATAACCCAGAAGGGTTTAGCATTGCTGATCTTTAAATGTTATAGTTAGCGTCGTATTTTGGCTTATCTTATAATCTTTTAGTAATCTTGTAATTATTATATAATAATAACTCGGAACACTACCTTAAATCGCTATTAAATACATGTTATTTAAATTTATACATTAACGGCTTTAAATCTTTAATAAAAGTTTTTCGTATATTATAATTACGTCGAATATAAATATATTAATATTTCAATTATTCTATTCTTTTAATATTCTTTCAATTATTGATAAATATATTTCGTTATTTTCTTACAATTTGTTAAATAGTTTATGTATAGTTCTTTTATATCGTATTTTATCATAATTATTATTTTTTTAAAAAAAGTAACTCTATATTTTATTAACTTTACAATTATCTTATACAATATATTATTGTATTATTGAATTTAATATTAATTATATTTTGAAAGTTATTATCGTTTTTCATTTTTAAAATTCGAACTTTTTAAACATATTATCGATCGTCGATTTAAAAGATTATCGTTATTTAATTAGTTAAAATTTAAAATCGATTAACTCTAAAACATTGTATTTAGATTACTTTTATAGTTATTAAAAATTGTAATTATTAAAATTGTTTAAGTTTAGTTTAATTTTGAAACGAATTTTATCAAAATATTACCATATCTAAGTATAAATTTTTAGTTAGCGGAATTTATTAAATTATATTTCCGATTTTACATTTTCATTTAGTATTTTGAAAGCATTTTAAGGTATATTTATGAAATATAATAACTATTGTAAATTTTACCATTTTTCTAATTCGTTATTTAAAAATATAAAACAATATATCTCTTTAATATTCATGTAAGAGAATAGAAAGAAGTAACCTCGGACTCCACTAAATGAATTACTCTAGCAATGAATACGAATTTTCACTAAAACGCGCGATATAAAAAATTTAATAATAAATTAACAAAAACGTATATAATAAAACAAAGGCAATACACATATAAAGGACATTACATTATATGTATACAACTAGATATATATTCCAAAAAATATTTAATTCGATTTTTTAAAATTAATTATATTGTCTAAATTAGAGTATATTTGTGAAAGTTAGCAAAATATTAACTGCGTATAAATTGAAAAACTAATTAATATATTTCCATTATTTAAATATTAAATTTAAAAATTAAAGGAGTTTTCGTATTATATATATTATAAATTATATATACGTAAAATTTAAAACTTTTACATATTAAGTTTATAGAAATCAACTATTTAGCTAATTATATATTTATATTTATGGAAATAAGGCTGAATTAATTTGTTTAACCCCGTTTCATTCAAGTAAATATTTAATGTTTTATCAATTACATGTTTAATATTTCTGAACTTTTTAATTAATAAAATGTAAAAATATCTTAAAAATAAATATAACCGCTAATAATAATGATAACAATACTTAACGAATATTAAATTAATCTATATCCCAATGATTACAAATAAAATTAATAAATATTTTATTAATCCGATTTATAAAATATATTATTTTATTATAAACATTTAAACAAATTCCTTTATATTAATACGAAACAGTTACTTAAAATTATTTGTAAAATATAGAATATATAAGTAAAAGTCTATTTTCAATATATTTTTATTATATCAAATTGTATTAGTAAAAAGGTAAGAGTAAAAGATTAAAATTCATTTTATTACTAAACATTTTATAATAAAAATCAAAATTTATAAAACGCATTAATTTATATAATTTTTAAATATATTGTTTATTCAATTATTATTTTATTTGATATATTAAAATCTCTTTTTATTTATATCTTATATATTTTTTAAATTGTTTTTAAAATATCTTCGTTTTTTTTTCTTTTATTTCGGTTAAATTGTCCGCGAAAATTGCTTAATTACGTAATATAAGTAGTTTATACGAATAAAAGACCAGGTCAGTTTATAAAACTAAAAACTGTTTTATTTTACCTTTTTTTGTTATTTTATTATTAATTTTTCTATATCACGCGTTATGGTGAGAATCCGTATTCATTGCTAGGGTAATTCATTAGGTGGGGTTCCAGGTTAGCTACTTCATCACATAATTAAAAGATCAGCAGTTCCAAAGCCAAGATGCGTTAGAAGTCCTTATCCGCGCTCAAGTACAGTCGGGGTGCAAAAGTCTCGGTTTAGTCTCCACACCCCATATTTCCAACTACTACCTTCACAATTTCATTTATACGTTTTTCTACCAACTCTTAATAAAATTACTAGCGATTTTAATTATTTATAAATAAATAAATTGCGCATACGGTAAATTACTCTAATATTTCGTATATCAGCCCTAAGCTGCAATTATAATTTCGATCCGCCTTAATATATTATTTATTAAGTTATTCAGCACACCCTTTGCGAACTTTTCTTATATAGCAATTATAATAGCAATAAGTAAATTTAATACTTTTTATGTATTACCGAATAACTTAAGTTTCGGTTTTTTTTTTAAATACGTTCCTTTAATAGCTTTTATACATTTTCGATAGGGTTTAAATCGGGCGAATATGGAGGCTATTTTAGCATTTCGACGGCCTGCCTTTAAAACCATTCCTTTATAATTCGGGCAGTATGGACGGGAGCGTTATTTTGCATAAAGATAAAGTCGTTATCGAAATATTTAAGGAGGTATTCGTTAAAATAATTACGATAAACGCGGCCGGTTATTCCATCCCGGGCGGCCTCGGGGTCCTTATTAAGGGCTATTAGGAAACTTCGTTTTCCATACCGGATACCACCCCAAAATATTTACGTTTAGCCGGTTTTTTTGTATCGGGGCTATATATATTTAAGTAATAAACGGGATTTTTCTATTTAAAAAAAACAGTTAATAATTAACGTAATAATTAAGATAAAAAGAGATAATATATTAAAGACTTTGTCGGCGGAAAACCCATTCCGCCCGTTTACCGTAACCACGATTTATATTCGTTTCGTTATTAAAATAAAATTTTTCGCTATCATTCGGGGGATTTATTGCAGTATTCCAAAGCCCAAAAAAACCTTTATTTCGCATATTCCGGAATTAAAAACGGACGTTAAAATACGTATTAATATATTATCCCCTTCCGACGAAACTACCGCGTTAAAATTTATCTAAAAATATGTAAATAACATAATTCGGTAAATTTAATGATAAATATAAAAGGATTAACGTTAATAGATCGCCATAAATGCCTTTTATAAACCGGCCGAAATTTATGTAAACGACCCGAACGTGGCGAAAATTGGGCTGAATTTTAACGCGTATAGCGATTATAAACGCCCTAAACGGTAATAAGAGATATTCCGTATTTTCTCGCGATTTCGATAAAGCCGTCGCCTAAATCTTTTTCGGATTTCTATCTCGTTCTCGTATAAGGTAACTATTCTTTTCGCGAAGCAATTAAACCCAAATTAGGTTATTTATTTATGATTAAAGTATGAAAGGTGTTGGCGTTAAAATGGAAGAAATACGCGTTTTTGTGGAGCGTGCAGAAATTTACCGAGACTTTTGCATCCCCACTGTAGAAAACGCTCTAGGACCTATTTCCTTACAATTAACTTAAACTGATTCATCGCGTTCTTAATAAGTTTTCTTCTTATAAGCTTTAATTTTAAGCAAAAATTAATAATAGATTTAAAAAGTACTTAAAATACGGCGAGGATTGAATTAAAAATATTAATAATGTAATTAAAATTTTCTTAAATATATTTATGTTTAAAAAGCTTTTTACTCTTCTCTAGTTTGTTATTAAATATTAATTGATTCGATTCATTTATTTGTAATAACTTTTTAAAATAAATGCTTTAAATTTTCGTTTATATACGTCTTTGTAAACCTTTTTAAATTATTTAATAAAACTATTTCTTTTATCTTGAAATCGGATAACTGTAACGAACCTGTCATACATCCACTTGGAAATATGAGCAGTATCCGAAAATGGGGTCTTGATTTGCAGGTAACAATAGGGCGAAAAATAATTTATTGGAGGTTTTATCATATTTTCGAATATTTTTTCTTCCTATTATAAATCCGAAAACAAACTTTGCAAGGCCTATCGTAATTCAGGGAAATATATCTTTTATACTGTTTACCGAAATCCCTATGATTTTTTTAATCTTTCCGAATTTAAATACAGGAAATTGGTTATTAAAAAGGACCATCTGGAATTAAAAAAGCGCATTATTAAGAAAAAACTTTTAAAAGTTTAATAACATCTTAATAAATTATTTAATCGCTTAAGTCGTTTACGAAAATAAAAAAAAACCTTTTTATTAATAAGAAATTGAAATATTTCATTACGGTATTCAGGATACGGAGGCCATAAAGAAATTTTAACGCCTTAAAAAAGAATAAGAATAGTTAAAGGCCGCCATTATAATTATTATATTAATGTAGGTCGTAACCGATTAGCCCGATATCCCGGTTACTAACTGGTCGACCTTTAACTGAAACGCGCCCGTCGTTATTAGTAAAAGTTTTTTAATAAGCGTTAAACGCCAATAAGGCTCTGAGCAGGTTCCCAGATATTCTCGGAATTTAAGTACTTTTTCCATTTAATTAGATATTAGGTAAATTTATTTTATTTTTATATATCGAAAATCTTCTCCATTTTACATATTTATTTATTTTTTACTTCCATATCGTTTAATACTATATATACTTTGATTATATTTACTGCTAATTCCAATAACAAAATATAAAAAATTAAATAAAGTTTAACTTTTAATAGAAATTCTAATTAATAATTATTTTTTAAGATTTTTTGTAGCGATTTTGTATAGACCGATATATTTAAAATCCAGTTTTTTATTAAGTTACTTTATTTAAATATTTTTTGTAGCGAAAAAAAACCATTTTCCTCTTTTCGAAAGTTAATTTTTTTAACTTTGTCTAATTATAATATTTACTTATTTAATTACGTACGAATTCTAATTCTATTTTTATTTCTTAATATAATTATCGTAACCGTTTTAACGTAAAAATTATTTTCATATTAATTAGACCGTCATTACATATTTCTTTATAAATTTTTAAAATAATTTATATTATAAGCCAATTATACGATCGGTAATATTTTAACCTAATTACTTTATTTATAATTAATATAATATCGTAAGTAAATATTTAAGGTTTAAATATATGAAATAATTTATAATTTAGGCCGATATATGTTATAAAACCTTGTCAAAATTTTAATACAAATATTAATGCTTTATTTAATATAATTTCATTTAGTAATCCGTATATATTAAAAATTTATTTAAAAAGAATATATATTAATTATTCGGTGTTTATATCCTTATAATATTGTAAGAAATCAAAAAATTTCGTAAATCGGTCGACGATTACGAAAATGCTATCGTAATATATTTCCGTAATAAACTTTTTTAACATAAAAAATTTAGTAATAAAATTAAATATAAATAAATACTATAGTTATTTTATAATTAATAATATCTGTAACTTTTCGTATAGCTTATATCGTTAAATCTTTGTTCTGGCGCAAATATCGTACTGCCGTATAACTTTTTATACCGTTAATTTCATTTTAAGAAAGAAATATATGCATTAAAAGCGTTTTAAAATTTTATAAATCTCTGGATATCTATATAATTAATATTCGTATATTTTTCGTATTAGATTTTTCTAATATTTTTCTGAAATTTGTATCTTATTTATTTTTTAATTTCCCAAGAAATTATTATTATATTACTAAATTTTTTAATGCATATCGAAAGATATTACCCAAATTATCGTAATTTGTCGTAAGCGTAAATATCTTTTTATAATAATATTAAAAATTATATAGCTAATTTTAACCAATTTTTTTAAAAATTTAATTACTTACTTAAAGTATTTACTTTACCGTTTTTAATCGTTTTTTATGGATAATAACAAAGTTAAAGTTTGCCAATTTTTCCGTATAATAAAATTATCGTTTTATAAATTCCTAAATCGTAGTAAATCGGGTAAAATTTTGATAATCCGTATAAACCTTAACCTAATACAAATTTCCTTTTAAAAAGTACTTAAACTTTCGAAATGTCATAATAATAACCATAAATTCCTTATTTGAAATGCTGTAATTAAGCTTAGCTCCTTTTAACTTATACAAAAAGAATATAATAAAGTGCAATTTATCTTAATTATCTCGTTATCCGATCATTACGCCTAACGCATAATCCGAAATATCGGTTTTTAACTTAACGAAGCGGTTTAAATCGTACATAATTAGTACTATTTCGTTAATAATCGTATCCTTAATATCTTAAAATATTTTTTCCGTTTCGGACGTCCATTTAAATTCTTTTTTTTAATAAGATTCGTTAAAAATATAATTATTCTGTTAAAGTTTCGAAAGAATTTTCTGTAATAATTAGCAAATCCAAAAAATACCTATACCTCCTTAATTATCGTTAACGTTTGTTATTCCGTAATTACAGCGATTTTCTTGGAGTTTATCTTAATATGTCCTGAGGTGATAATATATTCCAGATATTCCATTTTCTATATATAGAACTAATTCTTTTTTGCGTTAATAAGTAACCTTACGTCTTATAAAGCTTAAAAAACCTTATCAACATATTCTGCGTATGTTTTTTTTTCTTTAAAAAATGAAAATATCGTCGGGATGGTAAACGACGAAAATATCAAGGTATTTTCGTAATACGTAATTAATTATTTGCTAGAAAATTGCTAGTACGTTCGTAAGTCCCATTAATGTAACCAAACATTTAAATAATCCGTATTTCGTCTTAAAAATTAATTTCCATTCGTATCCTTTTTTGATTTTAATAAAATTATATTTATTTTTAAGATTGAATATTATAAACCATTTAGTTCCGTGAAATCGGTTTTTTATTTCGGTATTTAAAGATAATAATATTCGATTCATAATTATAATATCGTTTAATTATCTATAATTAATTATAAGTTATAATTTCTTATTTTTTAATATAAAAAATATTATATATTCTGTTGGTAATTTCGAAGGTCGAATTTATCCTTTTTATAGCTAATTTTTTAAGTATTTTTTTAAAAATATGTAATTCGTTTCCGTTAAGGTTATAAATAAAGTAAAACTTTGTCGAAAACTTTTCTTTAAAAATTATTTTATAATCTTATTCGCTATATTTTAGTAATTTCGTATTAAGTTTTTTTCTGAAAAGCTATTCGTATTTATAATATTATAATAATATATTAATTAAATCTTTTAATTTTTTAAATTATTATTCTTATTATTCTAGATCGTTATTTAATTGCTTTAATTTCGCTTTAATAATAATAATAATACGTTATATTTTTCTTTTATACCCGGTTTTTTTTATATTTTATTTTTTTAAGTAATAAAATATTTATTGCATTTTTATGCCTCTATTTATCGTTATTATCGATCGAATATTAAGATTTTAATTTGTTTTTTTTTTCGTTTATTAATAAAAAATAAAGTAAATTTTATTTAGCTAATTCCGCCGTTAATTAAAATTCCGTACTAACGTATCCATAGTAATCCTAAGATTATATCGTAATTCTCGAATAAAACGATATCGAAATTAACTATTTAATATTGTTTTTTAATAAAAATCTCGAAATAATCAATTTCGTATATAATTTTTCCGTTATTATAAACGAATTCCTGATTTTCGGCATTTATCGTTATGTAAAGTTTTAACTTATATTTCTATAATAATTTGAATTTATTAACCATATTTAGTACAATATAATTTCCGCCTAAAGTTCCGTAATTCACTATTGCGATATACCAATACGTTCCGATTCGTATATCCAAAATAATAAGGTCGTTAACATTTCTTATCGTTATATTTAAAGCCCTTCTTAGGAATTTCCCTTAACTTTTTTGGGTTTCGTTATTTTGCGGCTTTTTTATAGGTAACCTTTTTTTTAAATTCCTATTCGAATTTATTAAACGTTATTTGTATTTTTTTGTTTAACGTATTAAATTATTATATTTGTCGTTAATGCCGGCGTATTATTCCTTTAAATTATATTAATTGCTTTTAATTTTTTATAGCTTTTCTTTTTATCGAATAAATTGTTTTTTCATATTTGCAATTATATCTTATTATATATTATTTTAATTATCGTTCCAAACATTTCTTATAAATTAACGTATTTCTTTTTTAATAGTTTTTTTTGAGGGATCCGTAATAAATGCCCATTGAAAATGGAAATCCGTAATAACTTTCTGGCAATATTTTTTATTATGCGCTGGATTAATTCTTTTTCCGTTTGGTAATTGTATTATTTATAGTAATAAAAAAGGTTTTTCTGCGGGCATTATTTTTTTTCGGGCTAACTTTTTGCTTCGGCTAATTGCTGGACATTTTCTGGGATTATGGTTCGAAATTATCGGTACCATTATTTATTATTTTTGTTATTTCCGGTACGGTTAAAAAAATCGAATCCCTTATAGTACATACGGGTAATTCGTTCGTAAATATATTACTTTTATTTTTCGTAATCGGGATATTTTCGTCGTCGACAATATATAACGTATATTTTGCCGTATCGCTTAAAGGTTCCGAGAAAAAATCTTTTTATTTAGTTTTAATATTTGCGTAATTATCCTTATAATATTTCTTATTATGTTCGCAATGTTTATTAAGCTAGGTTTTTGGCTTTTTGCATTTTTTGTCGAATTTCTTATCGTAATAATCCTTATTAAACCTTTTGTCGTAAACCTGATATATATTTGGCTTGGATTATGTTAATGGCTTTGTTATCGTTTCTTTAGTTGTTTTTAAATTATCTTTTCGGTATAGGGATCTAGTTATCCTATTATGGCTTTTTAAATTTCCTGTATTTGTAAACCTTATATCCCGTTTTGCCGTAATTAAAGCATTTAATCTGGCTCCAGTTTTATCTGTGGGTAACGCCGAGTTCCATAGGTCCTGGCGCCGTTCCATAAAAAATAAAAAGTACGTCTCGTTTTTTCTCCTGGTTAAATTTGTTATATCCCGAACATAAAACGTATTATCCTTTTTTTTCTTATTATTTTTTAAATTATCGATTATTTATCTTAATTACTTTTGTAATATATCACTTTATATTAATTAATTATTTACTTTTAATAATTTTATTTTTTATAATATTCTTTAACCTTTTATGAAATATATCGATAAAAACGTCGGCTTCGTTATTTCTTTATCTTACCTTAACCGCAAAATTTTTAAAGGTTACGGCGTACTTGGATACGGATCTTTTTTGTTAGAATTACAGAAATTACTAGGCTTTAAATTATTTTTATCCGGATTGCCGAAATTATTATGTATTTTATTTTCGAAATTAATGTAAAATAAAAAAGTCTTATTAATAAAATTCTTTTTATTTAATTTTGTTATTTCTAGGAACTATTTTGTCATGAGCTTAAATTAATTAACCGTATTTTTTATTACGTATATTTTTATTGTTAAAATCATATCCGCTGGATTATTAAGATTTAAAAAACGAAAATAAATTCGTATTTAAATTAAAAAGGTTTAAAGGTTACCTTTTTTATTATAAGGTTTCGGCTTTTTAGGTTTTATGCGGGCGAAAAAGGTTTAGACAAATAACGTAGCCCTAAATTATCGAACTTTTTTTTCCAGTTCCCGAATTCGAACTTAAAGCTATTAAATAAAGGGTTTTTAAATGTTAGTTAACATTTTAATAATATTAAGTATTATTCAGAATTTAACGGTATTATTAAATAAAAACTTATAACGTATAACGGTTAAATAATTTAACTAATTATTAAACCTTTAGTTAACGGCTTTATGTTAACAAAAATATCGTAAAAATCTAAATAATAAATATAATAACGTATTACGTTTCGTAATACCAAAAATCCCTTAAATAATGATATTATATTATAAGCTAAAGTTATTTAAATTATGGAAATAATAAACGTATATATCCTTATTCTGGCTTAAGGTACTTATTACGGCTTAACGATATTTTTCTGGTTAAGTCCCCTTAAGCCCTTTTAAGCCCTTTCTGGTGCTTATCTGGCTCAAGCCCTTTTGACCAATCAGGGCCCTTAAGCCTTTTGAGTTAGTTACGTAACTCCTTGGCTGGGTCGGGGTCCGGCTTTTCAGGATCCCGCCCGTTTCCAGAAGCCAAAACCGTTAGGTCATAACATTAATGGAAATATTAAAATACTTTTTTTAAATAGAAATAAATCGGTTTTTTTATTTCTAAAATCTCTTTAACAATTTTATAAATTTACGTAATTTCGGTTAATATATTAATAACTATAATACTGAGGATATAATTTAAATTTTAACAATATTATTAAATAAAGCCTAATATTATATATCGATAAAATAGTTTAATTTATTATTAAACTTACCGCTTATAAATTTATTTTATGTCATTATATAAAATAATAACTATATATATATATATATATAAATTATAATATATTTTTAAATAGATATTATTTATTTTACGTAAATAGCTTTATTTAAATTTTAATAAAGACTTTATATTAAAGTTTTAGCTTTTTAAATCGTAAAAATAGAAAATAATATATTTTAATAATTATTCAAGTTTTTAATATTTCCAATAAATTATTATTGTTTAGTTTATACATGTTTTTTGAAAAAATTCATATTTTATATCTAATAAAATATAAAATTTATTAAACCCGAAATTTATATAGTAATTTTAGGTGATTAAAATTAATTTTAATATAATAAAACATGAAATTTTCATATTTTTATTTTTATTATATTATGTAAATAAAATTAATATTACTGTCTAGCTTACCCCAAAAGTTTCCTAATATATATACACATATATAATTATAAAAATAATTATTATAATTATGCTTATATTATTAATTTTTTATTTTATTGATGTAATAATATAATATAATTATACTATTAATATTGCATAACGATAAATAATATTATTAGTATTATGTTTGATACCTGGATTGACTATTGCTTATAAGGTTTTCCTTGAACGTATGTGGGCAGTGCGGGGTAGGCCTTAGGGGTTGGGCAGTTGTGGCCCCGCCGATAAGGTTTGGGGTTTGCCTTATCGTAGAGCGGGATGACATTCTGGGCTTGGGGCCCAAACACGGGAGGGGGAGGAGCATGTTACGGCCTGGTCCACCGTAAGAGCTCCAGTATATATGCAGCTGTAAGCACCAGTATGATTGCCACAATTGCGATCAATCCACTGATCTTTTGCCCTAGTGGCGTAATGGCATGGTGCAGCCATAACAGTTGGTAGGGGCCTTAAGCATCAGTTTTTGAAAGTTTGACAACTGCACCTTTGCATACATATGACGGCATCACCGCATTGTGAGCCTTAATGCCTAGGTCACCAAACAAAATTATTTTCATAGTCCTAATTACGGTATAATACAACTAAGCCTGATATGCAGGTAAAGTAAGCGGATTCAACGCGTGGCCCAAACTAAACACAGTGTCGCCTTGGACGTGTTTGTAAAATTCACGTCCCATGCCCAACGGATAATAATCAGAAGGCGCTCCAACTAAATCATCTAAGTAGGTAGTCTCGTGTAGCCGCCTCACAGACTCGTCAGTGATCCCCCACGCATGACCCTCATCGTGCTGCCGGTGGCGGTGTTAGTGTGCCCGAGGGACGAGGTCCCGAAGGCGCTGAGCTCACCCTCGGAGTCCTTGCGACCAACGACGCACCCTCCCTGTCCTTGGCTGCTGCTGCCACCGCCGTAGTTGCGCCTCTCGAGCTCGAGGGCCCTCTCGCGCTCGCGGCGCGCGGCGCTGGCGGCGAGGTGCCCGCGGGGCAGTCCGCGCATGGCGTCGACGCGGATACGGATCTCCTCGCGCACGGTGACGCAGCTCGTCGTGAAGAAGATGACGGCGTTCCAGACGCCCTGGAGCGGCAGCACGATGGCGCTGGCGAGGTTGAGGCCGAAGCTGGGACCGCGGGCCCCATGCACCATGTCATACACCCGGTTGATGCTGCTCGGCGTCCACGTCACGAAGACACTAATGGCGAAAACGAACGACGTGCGCAGGTACGCCAGCTTGACCGGGTCGATCTTGTCGAACCGCGCGCGCCACAGGATGAAGCCGCAGTACATTCGCGACACCAGCGATGGCGGCTGCGGCTTCGGCTCCGCCGTGATACGCGTCACCGTGTGGTACGTAGCAGGTCCGTTGGTGTTGTCCCTGTCGCCGAGGTACACCAGATCCTCCGGGGGACCCTGGAACCAGTTAATATTCGAGGACATAGAAGTTGCGGGTGTAGCCTCAGATGTGTTGGTAGTTGTTGTTTGCACTACTTCAGTGTTGATGCTGCCCATAACAGCGGCATTTGAGAAAAGAGTCTGGTGACTGCGTTAGAGACACGTCTGCCACCATAACTGGATTACTTCACGAACGACATACCTTTTCTCCTGAGTCACGCTGGCCGGCAGCAGGTTCGCGCGCAGGGTTACTAAGAGACAAGTTCCGGAGCTGATTACGCTGCTTGAAGACGTAGCAGCCGACAGCGACATAAATGCATAAAGACAGCACAATACAGACCCAGATGGGGAGGTAATAGGTGAAGATGCGCAAACTCCGCCAGTTGCCGTCGATCCAGCACCAAATCTTCGGTAATGTCAGATTCGCGTAAATGCCTTAGATGCTCTAGTTTGAGGTATTCCGGCCTACTTACAGTAGCATTGCCATACACCCGCCTGTTTTCTCCATCGCGCAAAAGTAATAACCATATAGCCGGAATGAGTGGAACGCCATAGCAGACGATCCAATAGGCCCACCAGTAGTCGAGAAACCGCTTGGGGTTGGCCGAGAAGAAGAAGACCATGTACACGTTGATAGCCATCGCAAAAGACCACCATGGGTCGGATTGCATAAAACTAAGTCCTGGTCAGCATGGAACCAGCGATAGTTTTTCTTTATCCGAACAATGGGTTTATGGAGGTCGCAATGACGTACAGCTCAAACATGAAGGCCTGTGCCTGACAAAGATTGCTGTCTGGTCCTAATTGTACGCCGGAATATCCCATCAAGCAAGCAATGCTGGCGCCCATATTGGCGACGGACGCGAAGAGAATGAACGTATTTGGGACCGACCGGAGTCTCTTGGATAGTGCAAAGGCGGTAAATATGAGGAGAACTCCTGCCAGAGACACGGAAGCCCCTATTCTCTCAAACGTATTGATGATGAAAATTTGATCAGGTGTAAAAGGTACTTCAGTGGCGATGGCTCCATCAGTTCTGGCTGCCACGCCATTGTCTATGGCAGCATCCATCATGCCAATAGGTTAGGAGCTGTCTGCTGTCTTGACCATGCGATTTCGACTCTACAAGTCGAGCTCGAGTAGCGAACCGTAACTACCAGCACCAGAATTACAGCTGATATGGGATGACACGCGAAGGTAGTCTCTAGTCCCTCCAATACCTTATCTTGTTCGCCTCGGACATCTGAGGCCCAACGAACATCCAATATACAGAATCGAAGAGTTTACCCTATTTCAAATAGAGCTTGAGCGAAGTGAGTCCAGTCCAGAGAACCGAAGCCACAGGTACTGTGACGGTGCTAGAGAGGGAGGTAACAGCTGAGGGTGCTCAGTAATGTGTGTTTAGTGCGTGTTACAACTGACGGTCCGAATGCAGGGGAGAAGCAAAGTAGGTCTGAATCGGCAGAAGGTTGGCTGCTCTATACTTAGTTGGCCAGTCCAGCAGCGATAGAAATCTGGTATATGAATACTATAGGTATGACGGGAATGATGCTGAAATTCGTAAAGTCGATAGTCGAAAACGAGTGGCGAGTGTCCGGGAGAACAATCAACGGCAGAATGTAAAGAGAGATACAAGAATGGAGGGAGAATCGCGTATTGGGATGGATACCCGGTAAGCCAGTAAAAGACAATTGACCGTGATTAAAAGAGTGGAAGGGAGAATGGAGATTATGCGCGAGTGTGAATCAATCCAAGTTGGGACGCAAGAAGCCGCCACACGCACTCTGTGACCTTGTATATATATTATTGACCCTTCTCGTTGTGCATGACCTGTGGGGGGAAGCGGGGAGGTGCATTTTGAATAGGGAGGAAGTGAGGGACCGGAATGCATTGGGTGGGCGGCATCTCGGGGACTATAACACCCATAAGGTGGATGTTCATCACTCCACTTGCGGTAATCCGTTTAAGGATGGTGAATTCGCGAATCGTTATCTTGGACGGTGGTACAACAGGATAAATTCCCAAGGCCAGTCGAGTAAGGGAATGAATGAGACCACAAGGAAACGGGTGTGAGGGACATAGCTGGGTGATTATGTCTTGGTAAACCCCGGCAATCATTGTTGTCCCCGGCAATGTCGACTCAACTTGCTAGAGTACATCAGCCGTACCCGCCCTGCTATAGCGTCCGAAGCCGCGGTCCGTAAAATGACAAGGACAAGTTCAAGACCTCGCGCGTGCAGCAAGAAGTCGTCCGAAGGATACCATTGGGCAAATGAGGCCGTATGTGATCGCCAATTAAGCTTAACTGAAGACACATGGCTGTGGACAACCCCCTGTCCCGTTGCAGCGCACCCATAGATATATGCCCGTATTCTAATTAAGCCAAAATCGGGGATAGATAGAAGGCAAACATTATTCGAGATTAGCGAACACCAATCAAGCAAGGGGAATGCTTCAGTCCAGTCGGATATGCTAACTGACTCTCCGATATGCTGTGATATTTGCTCATATGCTTTGCGTTGGACTGCCCAGCACATGACTTATGATCCTGGACGAATGCGCGTGGATTAATAACGAGAACTTCTGGGCATGCTGGAGGCGCCGTTCGAAATGAGGCATCCGCACTTTGGTGTTGGCGGGAGCCGTGCGAGGTAAGAAGGCGGCTTCAACGACCACCAACTGATCCGAGTCGTGTCTTTCGGCACAGAGAATAGATTGCCAGGAGGGTCTGTCACTTGTGCACCCGCATGCTGCAACCCGGCAGCTATCTGTCCAACGAGGCTCTCATGCAGCAATCGATGGAATGCACAGAGGCTTGGTACCGTCAACTCGAGCTTCCGGGCCAACCAGAATCTGACGGACCGTCCAGGGTTCCAGAAACACAGGCCGAGAGAGGTGTAATTCACAATTGTCCGATTGTCCAGATGGGCACCGGCTCCCGTTGAATATAGCGATGGATTATTGCAGACTGTAACAATAGACTAGCTCTGAGGTTAAACGGGAATACGCTTAAACGAATTCACGCGTGCCGCGACGATCATTGAAGATGTTTCCAAGTCAAGGATCGTTTGAATGGGCCGGGGTTGTAGGTTGTTACCTGGTAACCTAGGTCGATCTACGGACGAGTTCGGCAAGAAAGATTCCAATGAGAAATGCATAAATAGCAAACACCGGGTCTAATAAAACTCCTATAACTATCCAAGCGGAAAGCGGAGCATTGCCGAGAGGGCAGATCTCTTTCGTTGGAAGCGAATTTCCTGGTTGCTCACCATGTGGGTCTGGATTGCGGGAACGATTTTAGTTAGACCTTTGGGTGGTGGAGCTTAGATATTGCCGTTTGTGGTGCTTGAATTCCAACTTCCAGCTTTACGATTGGCTGCATCCCTTGCGAGAAAAACCAATCCCCCGTGGCTTGAGCTTTAGTTACCCCCAAACACCCTGGAAGTCATGTCCGTCTGTCATAAACGACAGCTTTTGGGGATACGTAAATCTTGTACGCCTTGCATAATAATAAAACGACGGAACCATTTCCATCATAGTAGGCACGGTGATGACTGAAGAATCCCCCATAACTTTTGTCCTCCCTTGCGTCATGCAAACCACTCGAGTATGCCGCTTCTGGTAGACTGGAACTCGGCCCCCTGTCACACTGGAAACCATACCAAACCCCGGTTGGTGGTTTCGGGAACTGGAGCTTCTCATGTCCCCCCGAGAAGTTGAGCTCGGGTCCCCTGATCCAGCGCAATATCTGGTAAACCGGAAAGGTCAAACCAGTTGTTCTGGTCCGGCATCGTTGCGGATATACTTACCTGTGTCTATTCGTGCTTCGAAGCAGCATACTAACTGCTTTTCAAGGCTTAAGAGATCTGTATTATAATGAGCCGGTAACTGCAGTGTCTAAAAATCCCACAGACATATTGTGGTACACAATAGCATCACAAGAGCCTAACTGACTACTCCTTCGATTCTGCTCAACATATCGACAAAGATGACCCCCCATCCGCGCTCCACCCCATCAACGCTCCACCCAATTTTGAAGTCATCACTATACCAACCTCTCCATACAAATAACAATATCTCAACAACTACTTAATTAAATGATTCCATATTAAATAAAGCATATAATAATATAATCTAATTTGACTTTGTTATTTTCTTCGCTTTAGAAAAGTTCGTTTTGCTATTAATTTTTCCGAATAACGGTAAAACGTTCTTTTGTAAAGAGCTTTAGTCTTACCTTTATTTTCTTAACCGCGATTGTTTTTACGCAATCCTTATTTGGCTCGGGCTATATTTTCTTATATTTCTTAAGTTTCCCTTTTTTTTAAGGGTTATAATTAATTAATATAAATTTCGGCGGTGGAAAATTGGATAATTGTATCGTTAGAGGATTTAGCGAACTTACAAAATTAAAAAAAAAAATACCGTAAGATTCCCGTACGTTAAATTAATTCTTATTAAGTATTTTTCTGCTATGGCTGCACCGTACCATCACGCCACCAGGGCAAAAGATCGGTGGAATGATCGCAATTGTAGCAATCATCCTGGTGCTTACAGCTGCATATATACTGGAGCTCTTACGGGTGACCAGGGCGTAACATTTTCGAATTGGATTAATTTTTTAAATAATTTAAACGTTTTAATTCTTAAAGTGGTTATTTGGCCAAAAAGTCGAGACGTTTTAAAATACATATCGATTTTAAAGCAGATATATTCATAAATAAATCTTTCTCCTCAGGTACGTATTATGTAATATTTTGGTTTTTTTAATAAAACGTAAATTTGGTCGTTTCCACTTTTTTCTAATATATTTTAAAATTATTATAATCTCTTTTATATTTTTATAAACGTTTAAAAAACTCGGTTTTATTTTATTATTTCGGAAACCCGTTTATAATAACGTTTAAAAAACTAATAACGGTATTTCTGTTCGAACATAATCTTTATATTTATATTAAAAGTCAAAAATATAAAACGATATTGTTATGGCTGCACCATACCATCACGCCACCAGGGCAAAAGATCGGTGGAATGATCGCAATTGTGGCAATCATTCTGGTGCTTACAGCTGCATATATACTCTGGAGCTCTTACAGGTGACCAGGCCGTAACAAATATAAATAAACAGGAAAATAACATATATTTTATTTTGAAAATTTATTTATATGAATATCTAGATAGTATAGTTATTATAGCCTAAATTATCAATAACCTTTATTTATTCGAGTTTTTCGGTTTAATATAGAATAATAAACCCTTACGAAATTATTTTAAGCCAATTTCTATATTTATTTAACTGTTTTCTAATGTAATAAAATATTAATTTTCGTATATTGTATCGTTGAAATTAATAAAACCATTATTATTATAAGTTAATACCATTAAAAACTATAAAAAAAATAATACTAAACGTTCGTTAATATTAATATACATAGTTATAGTAATTTACTTTTTTTGAACGTATTTTTCAAAAAGAATCATTCTGTAAATGAAATAATTTTATAGATAATATTTATTGCTTTAATTTCGTTTACGTTATATTTGTTTTTTTATTTAACAATTTCAAGTTTCGGCAAAATTAAACGTTCGAATATAACGTAAATAAAACCGGAAAATGTTATTTAAACGTTTATAATTAATCGTTATATCGTTTAAAATTCGGGTTTTAAAATAATAATATAAAAATCGGGTTATTTACTTTTTTTAAGCGTTTAAAATTATTATTATTAATTAAGAAATATTATACGTATATTATACGTATAAGCGGACTCGTAAATACGGCAACGTATAACTTAATTAACTTTATATAATACCTTTATTAATTGAAGGGGTTTTTTAGATTCGTAATAATTTTTAACAATTTTTATCGAATTTTTCTTTCGTTCGTATACCTTAAATACGTCGTAAAATATTTTTTGTTGTTAACTTAGTAATCTCTAAAGGCTAAACGCAAAGATTTTTTACGTATTACTATGTTAATCGCTTACATCGTACAGAATTAAACGGAAAGCTATCCTCTTGAAGGCGATAAAGCGTTAGCTCTTACAATTTTTTGATGGTATGTGATATTCTTTTTTTATTCGCCTACACTGACCCAATTAACTTTTTCAGGAAAAGTTACTTTTAGCCATACCTATTTTGCGCTATGATATATATACCAATACCGATTATTATTATAAATTGCTATATTATATTTAGCATAACGAAACCTAGTTTATCGAGCTCGTTGCCGATTTACAATATCATTACCTGCAACTTAAAGCCCTATTTACCGAATACCGTAATAAAAGTGCCCTAGATAAGCCTGATACCTTGAAACAGACTTTTTCGACATTTTCCGATATTGATTAATAGGTTTTTCCATATTATTAATACGAGAAAAGTTCGTTAAAGCTTTTTGCCGCCCGTTAAAAAATAACCCGAAATATTAAACGCCCTTAATAACTAATTCTTTACGGAAAGCAATTACGTTTCGATATAATTTCCATATAGGTTTACTTTATTTTTGCAAAAAGAAACAGTTAATAATGATAATATAAGGTAAAAAGTTGTATATAAAGGTTTGAGCTGCGTTACGCCGAAATTCATAATTTTATTTAAATTTAGATTTTCGTTAATTATCGAAATTAACGTTATTTATGTTAAGGTTGTATTTATGGGTAATTCGAGATATTATGATCGTTTTTTCCATTTGATTTTTAAAGAATTTGCGGAAGGCGTTTTTGTATTTATTTCTTTTTTTCGATTTTTTCCGAACTAATAGGATCCGTTTTTTTGCCGTTTACTCAGTATTAAAGAATAAAACGATGGAATTATTAGCCTAAACGATTTGATTTACCTTATTATTAGGCATTAAGAATTTTACAATTTGATTAATGTGAGAATACAGCCCCTATGAGGATGAGGCTGGTAGCCGACCAGCCACCGATCAGCCACCGACCCACTTACTAGTATAAATCCATCATCTGGCAGCTAGTGGGAAACGCCAGATGGAAGTAACCTAATACACTTACTTGGAATCTGCTCTACGACTGGTCGGAGATCACCTCACCCAGCTTACAGCTATCCATTATCTTACAATTAAAAGGTAAGGAAATACCTTTAGTATTTTTTCAATTAGTAAATTATTTTGTTATTTTTTAATTTTTTCGAGCAGTACCCATTATTATTAAATTTTTTAGCGTAATTGTAAAAATAAATATAACGAAAAGAAAAGGTTATCGAAAAATATATAATATGGAAAGTTATAAGTGTTTTTGAGCTTATCGATAAGGAAAATAATTAATCGCTAAATTGGATTTAGAAAACCGTTATTTTTCTTTTCGCTTTTTTTTCTTTTCGCTCGTAGAACACCTATAGAACCTCCACCTTTACCTGGATAATAGCTTAGTTATATCAAAAATAACTCGTAAAAAGCTAAGACCTGAATCTTAAAGCCAGTATTATTAACTTTATTCGGGATAATGGTATTAAAAAACGACTTTCCGTAATATCTTACGATATACTTATTTACGTTAATATTGCTCTCGAGAACGTAAAATTCGAAAGTTATTCGTTATATTTATTTAACCTATTTATTATAACATTTAAAAAGTAACTTAAATTAACGTTCGTAATCCTAAATCCGAAACTTTTGATAAAAAGCCTATTATCGATTCCGAAAAAGAAAAGCTAATAATTAAGTGATACAAGATATATTCCGAGCCAATTTAATACGCGTTAACCAACGTTTTTTGTGATCATATATATAAATTATGATAAAGAAAAATAAATATAATTTTTGGATATACGTATCGTATTATTAATAACCCCGAACGTATAGTTTTTCTTTTTTTTATTCGAATTCGAAATTATTCGTTAATCGTATTATTTTTTAATTAACCAACATAAAATAAATAGGAAAAAATTTTTAATAAAGTAAGTAATAACGGTTTTACTTGAATTTCGTATTTATCGAAAATTAATAACTTAAAATAAGTCCTAATTAATGGATTAGGCCGCGCGTTAAGGCGAAAAGTGGTTTTATTTATAAGATTTTTTTTATACGCGTCAGGGTTTAACTATACTGCAGGGGTTTGTAATTTTATTTCAAGGTTTGTAACTTTCCGTTTCCGTCCCATTTTGCGTTAATTTTGCACTGAAAACTTACAGGAAATAAAGTGTTAAGCGGAAGGAAAAGACAGGAATATCGTTGGCGTCAACACTCAAAATACCTTCGCACTCGCGTTTCTATGCTGTAGCGCAACTTAGTGGGGCCTTAGTGGGCGTTGTTCGGGGCTACAGTGGGCTCACTTTCCGTATTAAGCCTAGAACCTTCTGAAAAATTGTTAGCCGAGACGTCTTGTGGCCTTCAAGGGGATATATCGTTCGAAAACGCAAATTTTGGCGAATAAGAACATTTTTTTTAATTTTTAAAAACGTTATTAAAAAGCTTTTTATAGAGAAAGAAATCAGTAAATGGATTAACGCGTAATGCGGTTGTGGGGTGGCGCGTTAATGGGATGAAGCGCGGATGGGGGGTCATCTTAGTCTTGACTGTGGCGAGGTGCAGTTACCTGTAGCACCCCGATTACCCAGGTAGTTGAGCGTTGTGAGACCCTGACATCACACACAGAAGCATATAACTGAAGAAGAAGTGTATTAAAGGTTGCCTGACCTCTAGAAGGTCTTCCATAGAAGGTGAAGGTGGTGAACCCTCCTTAAATACAGATAAAAACAGTGATAGCCAAGAGATAAGAATACCGAAGTGGCCGAAGCTATTTCCACTAGCCGGTTAGCGAACTAAGCCATGGCGTTGTTAGGTTCAACAAGCGTATACACACTCACGAATGCATTGTTTTGGTCGTACTTTTTATGACGATAATGGAGCCCAGAAATAATTTGTCGTTTTCATCTATGTAACTAGCCTCCTCGACATGAATCACGCTGGCATCAAAGGAGGGTGAATAGTGTTAAATACCCGCTCCACGTGTTGTTCGGGTAAAAATTGGCTTGAGTGTTACTTGAATCATTACCTCCTGACCATACCCGCCATATCGCCGACCGTCGTAACCCAGAGTATTACATTAGCCAGTATTGAGCCTTGAGGCCAGCTTAGATCCTAGTGCAAGGTGCCAACAGGCCCGTTTACCACTTCAGAAGACGTACCTAGACCGTATAATAGGAATCGGGTCGCTTGTCTCCAAGCACTCGATCTCTTGAGGGCCCTTGCCTTCGAACAAGTAGTCGCGCTCACCGCCTCTCCTCTTCTTGTTTTCGGCCCGAGTAGCGTCGTCATCAGCAGACTGCCACCGAAGAGGAAGACGATCAGGTATGCCATCACGACCCCGTGGCCCTCCAGATAGGATGGCCCGTTCCTGTATATATTAGAGTTAATTATACAGTTCAGGCTGCCCCAGCCGATAACGAATCCTGTGTAGCACGTTCTGTTAGTTGAATCTGTTATCCACGTGCTTGGAATTATACAGCATCTCATATAAGGCATATGTCTGAGAGTTAAAAGCCGCAGAGGCACTCACCAAGTACCATACCTCGTTTATAGACGCCCTCGATATTGTTTGCCATCCAAGTGATAGTATTGGAGATGCACGGATAGATGCCGGCAGCACCTAAAAACGTCCCGGCGTACTTGACTCGTGGGCCGGAGAAGCCGAGAAGCATGGCGAATCCGGCAATTCCCAATGAACTGACGAGGATATTATATACCCCACGTTGACCGGTCCTATCTGAAAGTATCCAACTAGAACAGTGAGTAAGGCGCCAACAGCGTAAGGCGGCACAGTCAGCAGCTGAACCCGGATAACATCAGCGCCTATGCCGAGTCCTTGGACGATCGAGGGAAGAAAAATGGTAAATGCGTAGATCGGCATGAGGCAGCCTGTGTACACGAACATTCCGAACCAGGTCTTCCAGTCCTTGAGCGCCATGACTAGGTAATCCATCTTGCATTCCTCGTGACCTGCGGAAGATTGTTGATTTAGTTTGAGCCGGTGGATGACTCGAGCGCGGTCGTCGACTGATAGGAAGTTAGCCCCGTTAGGGAAGTCGTGTACCATCCAGAACGATGCCATGCCGAAAACAATTGGCAAGAGACCTTCCAAAGTGAAGATCCATTGCCAACCGCGCAGGCCCGCCATACCATCCATGCGTTCAATCCCTGCAGCCAGGAGTCCGCCAAAGGAGCCTGCTAAAGCGGCAGCAGAGAAAAAGATTGCCTATGGCGTATGAGCGACTCAATCTTAAGATAGAGGGAATGGTGAAAATACCCCCCGGGCACCGAACTCGGAGCGCTTGTACCAGCATGAGAGATAATAGTTGACTCCTGGGAAAAGTCCACCAGACAATCATGTTAGTAATTGCTTATATCAAGCTGTTTGATAAGCTTAAGGTGGTTTTCTGCATCATGCCCAAGAGCTACAAGCTGGCTGGTATCGACCAGACTTTCCACCACACACCCCTAGCCCATGCCACAAGAGGTGGTACTAACTTGAGGAGCTGCTTACATTCTGCCAGGCCAAGAAGCCAACGGGCGGCCGCAAGTTCGCTGAAGTTTTGACAGAAGCCCATACCAGTCATAGAAGCACCCCACAGAATCCTTGTGTTGCACGAGGTCGGTCCTTTCAAAGCAAATACCTAGTCAGGGTAGCACGACTTACATGATGGTTGGGATGAATAGTGAGGGTCTCCACTTCTTCAATAAGACGTTGGTAAGAGGCTCGACTATTACGTTTAGTATCCCCGGTCAATGTTCGAATCTATGGTTCGCCATCCTTCCACTAGAGACTTAAATGAGAGATGGGAAAGGGTTACAAGAGGCCAAATCCGAGGGGAGTACTCTGGTAAGTGGTTAGCGAGCTTTTAAATTAAGCTTAGCTTTTGTAAGTGCAGGTTTAGTCAGGGGGTTGTTCAATCTTCTAACCTACTACAGAGGGAGTAGGGAATGAAGAAAATGGACAGAGAGATCTCAAACTGATCGCCCGTGAGATTGGTGTCATGTGCCAAACCTGCAATTTTGGCGTTGCCAATATTGATACGGTCCAGGAAGGCAAGGATGTAGAGCACGCAGAGCTATGAGTAATTTGTCAGTATGTAAGCTCTCACCACGATAATGACGGGAAGGGTGAACGGATGAAGGCGCACCCAAGGAAGCAAGGCCCAGTCTAATTTACGAATCAACCTGCGCTCTTGGCAAGACTGTCAGTTTATACCTTGGTCATAAAATCAATGAGGCCTGTCGTGATCTTACAATGTTTAGCCTCTCTTCGAGTGTAAGGTGTACATCTAGATCAGGCGGGAGAACTGAGCGGGGACTGGTCTGGGCGCCAGCAGGTGAGAATCCCCGAAGCGAGGTCTTCTCGATGTCGCACATGGCTGTTGGTTGCGGAAAGTAATTGCTCAATCTTCTGATACAGTGAGTGTTGAGAAGTTGGGGATAACGACGCAACGATAGCATTTTAAGTTTGAACGACAGGGAGGGGCTGTTAGTTGCATGCGAAAGACACGAAGGCAGAGTGCTGTCTAGTAGTAGGGACGCCCAGGCGCGTGCGCAATATGGTAGGAAGTAATATAATATCCGACTGCATATTATGCTGAAGGAGAGACTGCAGGTTTTCGGTATGTAGAGAGTGCGGAAGTTAGGTTAGAGGTCTGAGGGAATATGAAGCTCGGGATTTGTGTCTAAGCACATCGAAGACATGAGGGAAAAGAACAGCGGAACGGAGTCTCCGCTTATTTCATGATTACAGGGCAGTAGGACAATAAGCAGATGCGATATCGGATGTGAATTACTTCTAGGCATAACAGACGGGGGTTCGTGACCCATGACAATAGTGGCTGTTGGATGTTGCTATCCCGTAAAGCAGGATAACAACACTTAAAAGGCGGCAGAAACCGTCTAGCAGATGACAGATAACGCTTAACTAGAATAATTTGCCTGTCGGAAGGCATGGAAACACTTGAGCTCCAGTCTCTCATTCAGCTCTAGAACCTGAACTCAGGGGAAGAGGAACGAGACAAGCGGTAACAAGAACAGTTGGAACCTCGTTGAGCTCGCTGAGCGCAATGGGTATATGTGTCTTCAGGTACCTGAAATTACTGTTGGGTACAAGACTATACGTATCCACATACTATAGAGATTCTTATGGATAATACGCCCTAAAATCGTGGAAAAGGGGAACCCCTGCCCCACTATCGACGGACACTCGCCTTGTCGACGCCTCCTTAAAACCCCACTACTACGCGTGTGTGAACAACTCTAGATTCGATCTTCAGACCGTAAGTCCAAACGATATATCATAAATCCTAAACCTAGTGCTTCCAGAGGCTTTTACTCATCGCTGTACACGGCATTATCCTATGGGATTTGAATTGCAGCATCGAACGCTAGGATCATCCAGGAGGCCTAGCACGACGGCGTAGGCCGTATGCGAGAATACCATGATGCCGAGCATTGACGGGAACGTGGTTGCCATTGTGAGTTATACCTGACTGAGTATGGCTGCTGGCCATCCAAATCTGAGAGAGAAGTACGAGATGTGACTCGGAAATCAGATATGCTATGTCGGGAAGATGAGGAAAGGTGGAGCATATCTTAGAACTTCGCGAGAATTCCTTTCCGAACTCCATACATAGGTATTTAGGGGATTACGACGGCGAGTTGATATATCCTGTCAGTGGTATCGATAACCCCCTATTATATATAACAACGAGACTACCTAGGTATTCCGGCCAGAGTCGAGGTGAGGCTCCTACTGCAGGGTCTGCTTACAGAGAACCATTCCGCAGATTCTGTAGCACACGGCCCCCTCTAAGTGTTTTTCAGAATGTTCTAGATATGTCCCAGGTCCGTCTGTCATACGTGCGGAATTTATTGCTTCTCTGCGCCACCTTCCACCTATATGGGGCGGTCAAACTTAGCGTATTTTCTATTCGATCTTCCCGGACGTGGAACTGATGCAGATTTATCCTTGTCTAAGCGCAGACTGTTCGGTTGTTCCGTCTGTGAAATCCCCTCCCCCCCAAAACTGTCTGCTAATCATCTCATCTGGTGTAGCTATACAGCTCGGGCTCTTATAGTATATCCTGAAGGACAGTCGTGATAGAATTTTGGGCGTATGACTGGGTCAGGCTACGGGAAACAGATGGAAGCATGCCAACAGTCAATGACCCCACACTATACCGCTTTGAATGGTACCAATGCGCGTAACTGGTTCTAAACGGCGAGTACCTCCGGAGTTAACTAGTGTTGTATGACAAGGCGTTGAGGATACAATCGCATCTTGAGAATACGACGACATCTTAAATGGCGATACGACAGATATGGCGACATTTAACTCTCACTACCTTGTGAGGAATTTAAAATGGACATTGGAACGGGCAGGTGAGCTTTGAGTGTCTCTAAGGCTTGAGCTCCGATTGTGACCACTCAGCTCATGCCTCCTCCGCGAACACGCCCACGTTGTGATGCGTCTAAGCGATGTGGCACCAGGCAACCCATGTGGCAGCCCATGTGCAGCATAGATCAGGTGCAATTTCTGCCACGCATCAAGGTTCCAATACACGCGAACTCGATGCCGGCTGGCTCCATGCATCCGTTCGAGGTCTCGCTCGATCCGCTGGGCCAGCTAAAGAGCCATTTGGAGGGGCGGAGACTGGGGATCCCGGAGCAGCCTCCTAGTGGCTCTGATATGATCGCGAGGGATGGGAAGCTATTACTCCAAACGAACGGCATGCGGCGACATGTGCGATTCCGGGAGATACGGCACCATACCTAGGAATGGGAAAAAAAAGGGGGGGTGACTAAGGACGAAGGGAACAATCCTGGAGACTGACTCAGAGCCTGGACTAACGGGACCTAGAATCAGAATAAGAGGTACATGAGGATGTCGTGCACACTACATCTGGACTTTGTCATCAGCCTTGCGTTCTTGGGGGAGGCACAGGAGGCGCCTGAACGATTCTATCTTTCAGGTCTGGAACCGATCTTATAACGCAACTACCCTAGGAGTTCAACTTCACCGCTAGTTGAATACCGCCCCGGCTCGGAGGCACTGGGCCGCTCGATATTCGACCGCGGTGAAGATGCCACATGCGACAGAGGGTCCAATTCCATACTTCTTACCTTCTGGTAGAACTCCCACTTGGCGAGATGACCCCGAGAGTCAAAGTTGAAATGTCCGCTCTCGCGCATGAGCGGAGAGCGCCTTATCTATGTTTTCCGGCGGATTTTGGATCCCGCTGCATGGTTAGAAGGGCAGTTGCATCCCCGTATGCAACTCTTCTACCGGTGTACTGGCGTTGCTCTGCTCTGGTCTAGCACGCCGGGTACTCGCTGCTGCACGTGTGTCTCCGCAGAACGTTCTGCATAAAAGGCTTGGGGTACCGGCCGTAACCTGGACTTGTCGGGTTGTAGAATATGTAGTCGCGCATCCGCCTTAGACAACTTGGCGTGGAAATCAGCGAAGTCAGACGTGGGACATGACGTAGCTTCTCCCGTCTCCAAGGTCAAGGCGTGCTTAGTTGTTCTGTCGCAGTTAGAATTGTCTATATGGAACACTATTGCTAGCAATGTAATAGCGGCGTCGCTTTTGCGACGTATTCTCAGTACTGTGGCGGGTACTGGAAGGTCACGATCGGGGAACGGCACACTGAAGACCAATAGACATCAGTGAGCACTGTAATTAAATTCACCACCACCCCGTTGGGGAAGTAAGTTAAGAAGGTGAAGCTGCTGCTATGGGACATCCATTCTTGAGCCAAGAGGAGACTCTAGCAACTAGAATCTAGCCGTCAAGACTCGAGGCTGCGGGTATCCGCGGGCGCCTACATATGGACAATAGGTAATTAGCTGCATATTTGACTATAGCCGTGCCGCTCAGCGACTCTTGTGACTTACCTACCCGGTCTCTGAGATTGTGGTATGTGTAGTTATTGAGGTGCTTACCTAAGACTGTACCAAGTCATGTAGTCGAGGCACTGTGGGCTTGTAGGTATGTGCCGTCTCAACATCTCGGAATCGGCTTATCATTATTGCGCTTTTGTTGAAGCTCCCGGCGGCTAGCCCCGGTTTGTGTCTCTGACACCAAATAGGAAGAGTCGTTGTGGATGCCTTCGCAAGCCGCTGCCGTCGCGAGCGCTTACTCATGTATCTGAAAGAAAGAAGCTTGGGGTAGTTTCAAAGGGAACTCGCCCATCTGGGGTTTATCACTGAAACTCCCCAAGGATCCGAACGATGACAGGGGCTTCTGACAGGATTCTGTAAAACTTTCAGCCTTGAAAATACCCTATGCTTGATTCGTCTCGGGCTGTATAGAATCTTGTTTGCACTCTCGCTCAGAGTGGGCCGCCGATCCTCCATAATTGATCCCTGGCACTTCTCGGCTACACGCCGGAATATGACTAAGAGCGTGTGCATCATTGGTAGGCCTTCCCCAGTCGTCGCAAAGAAGGCTTGGATTCGTGACTTATCACATAAATAGGTGCCGGCCCATCGGGGCTCGTCGCCGCGAAGACGCTGCTGCACGATGTGGCCCCGGGCTCGTTCAAGGTCACCGTTTTCGATGCGCAGTCCCGGATCGGGGGCCTGTGGCCAAACCGCAAAGATGACGGCGGGGGACTGGTGCACCCACTTATGGTAGCTAACCAGAGTAGGCACACAGTTCAGTTCAGCGACCTTGCTTGGCACGAGTCTGATCCGCAGATGCCTAGGGCGTGGCAGGTTGGTCAGTACCTCGAACGCTACTTGAAAAGGTATGTAGGCGGCGCGGACTTACGACTCGGCCACAGGGTCGTGGACGCCGAGTTGGAGGATGGCGGGACATGGAGGGTGCAGACGGAGTCGAGTAACGGCCCCGAGACGAGCCTGTTCGATTACCTACTGGTGGGCACCGGATTCTTCGGCAAGCCCATCTGGCCCGACTACGTCCCGCGGGAGGCGGAAGTGCCCATCATCCACAGCAGCAAGTATAGAAGTTTGAAGAGCCTCCTGGGAAACCAAAAGGGTCGCGGTGGTAAGATACTCGTCATTGGGGGTCAGATGTCAGGGATAGAGATCGCCGGCACTATTGCGACGCACCTCTCCTCGGCCGTTAACTCTCCCGGTGAAAAGGAGATTGAGGAGCCTGAAAAGTACTCAGTCCACCATATAGCTCACCGACCAGCATGGGTCTTCCCGCTCTTCACATCACCAAAGGTAACCTTGTATTCCCCCTCCTAGCTTCCCACTTAAGGGTTTTATTCTTACCAGGATCGCAGACCGACAAGTTAGCGGCACCCTTTCTGCCCTGTGACTTGCCATCCTACAACCTGGCAAATCGCCAGTTTCCCCTTACGAATACCCAGGGTCACATAAGTGTTGATGCTGCGCGTACATTCAACTCGATTTACAGTTCTGTCCTCGGGACAGACCAGTTCGAATTCTCAGAAGCGACCAAAGTCGAAGGCAGCCTCATGGATGAACCGCCGTTTTTGGCAATGAGCGATCAGTACATGGATTTTGTGCGATCGGGCTTAATCACCATTACCAAGGGTAAGCTCGCCTCCTTATCCGGGCGGACGGCCACACTCGCGGGGAATAACGAGGAGATCACGGACATTGCGGCTGTCGTTCTCGCGACCGGTTTCGACCCATCCCCGTCCATATCTTTCCTCTCAGCATGCGTGCTCGGCACCCTCTCGCACTCCCCGTCCAACCCCAACCTCCCCCTCGCGCTCGCTTTCCACGGCACGCACCACCCCTCCCTCCCGACGCTCGGCTTCGTGGGCTTCTACCGTTCGCCCTACTGGGGTGTGATGGAGATGCAGGCACGGTTCCTCGCGCAGCTGTGGACGACGCCCACACCCTCCACGGCGCTCCGGCACGCTCTCGAGGCGGACGACAGCATCCGGCGGACGCTCGCGCTGCGGTCGGACCCGCGCGCCTCGCAGTTCCCCATGGGCGACTACGCCTTCCTGATGCAGGAGTTCGCGCGGGCGCTCGGCATGACCGCCTCGCCGCCGCTCGAGACGCCACCCCTCGCCAACGGCCGCGCCATGGATATTCTGACCCCGGCCCGGTACTGCCAGGCGGGAGGCGACGGACGGAGGGGTGCAGAGGCCACCCGCAGCCTCGCACAGACGCAGGAGACGGCGGTGGCGGCCCTCGGTGGCGTCCGCTTCGTCGCGCGCGCCGTGTTCCGGTCACTGCTCGGCGAGTGGAGCCTCGAGCGCGAGATCGTCAGCCGGCTGCCGAGCCACCCGAGCGGGCGCTTCGTGGGGGCGGCACGGTTCCTGCTGCGCGCGGGCACGGTGGACGGACGGCGCGGCACGGACCCCGAC
Organism: Monosporascus cannonballus; assembly: GCA_004154925.1. Taxonomy (NCBI): domain Eukaryota; kingdom Fungi; phylum Ascomycota; class Sordariomycetes; order Xylariales; genus Monosporascus; species Monosporascus cannonballus. The sequence continues at coordinate 436,595 of QJNS01000021.1, forward strand.
GCGGACTTGGGGCTCGAGTACCTGTACGTCGAGGACGGCGAGTTCAGCGCGTCCAACGGCATGCGGTTCCGTGCCACTCGGCGCTACGTGTACCGGTACGACGAGGCGCGCGACCGACTGTCAGTGTGGTTCGCGCGCCCCGACGACCCCAGGCGCGCCGACTACCTGTTTCACGAGCTCGACTTCATGGCCCCGAGCTCCGAGGCCGCGGCGCGGGCCGGAGAGGGACACGAGGGTGCTGTGGGGCTGCAGAAGGAGACGGCGAAAGAGCTGGAGACCGAAGGGGGAAGAGCTGGTGAAGGGGCCGAAGAAGGAGGGCAGCGCGGCTGGCGGGCCAGGGCGAGCCACCCCTGCGTCGAGGACCTCTACGATGTCCGCTACGAGTTCGCCTTCCGCGCCGTGAACCTCAGGGACTGGCGCATCGCGTACACGGTCAAGGGTCCGAAGAAGGATTATACGATCGACGGGGTGTATAAGCGGCCGTAGCGCATATAGCAGGATGACATGGAGGGATGTTGTTTCCGGTCTTGACTGCTCGAACCGACGTGGATCTGGCATAGAGCAATTGGATTTGGGCTACTTTGAATATGGCATCCAATTTGGTTGGCCGGTGAGTATGTTTTCCTTGGGCCGGTCTACTAAACGCAGCATCTAGCGGAATCTTCCACGAGATTATCTACCTAAAGCTGATAAATGAGAAGAATGCATGGCATCATTAGTCGTGATCTATCATCTGAGGAGTGGTATCTAAGGTTTTCATCTAACCGACGAAAGAGAGGAGTCGTAGAATCACCTCAACAACGCCGTCCGTCTATCCATTACTCCCGTCTTCAACCCCTTTTCTCTACGTTGCATCCGCCTATCACGTTAAATATGTGGTGTTCTCTTCTCCTTCGCTCTCGTACACATCATCCACCCCTCAACCAAAGGTTCCGTCACGGGAGCTGTTCCGAACCGTTACGACCCCGTCGGTGGTCTATTTGCGACTCGGGACGCACTAGGTCCGGTGGGGGACGGCAGGGTTCTTGTAGTGGGCAAGCTCGTTCCGGCAGTCCTGGCCCTGGACGTAGTCGCGGAGGTTGCGCAGGGTGCAGGCGGCGATCTCCTGAAGGGCCTCCTCGGTGAAGAAGGCCTGGTGGCCGCTGATGAGCACGTTGGGGAAGGTGGTCAGGCGCATTAGTAGGTCGTCGTCGATGATATCGCCGGAGTGGTCCGTGTAGAAGAGCCCGCCCTCGCCCTCGTACACGTCGAGGGCGACGCCACCGAGGCGCCGGCTCTTCAGCGCGCCGAGCAGGGCGCCCGTGTCTATGAGGCCACCCCGCGACGTGTTGACGAGCAGCGCGCCGGGCTTCATGCGCGCCAGTGTCTCGGCGTTAACGACGTGCCGCGTGCTGTCCATCAGCGGGCAGTGCAGGCTCACGACGTCGGCCTCGCGCAGCACCGTGTCGAGGTCCGTGTACTCGCCGTACTTGCGGAACTCATCGTTCTCGTAGGGGTCGAAGCCGAGCACGCGGCACCCGAAGCCGGCGCCCATGATGCGCGCGAAACAGACGCCGATGCGGCCCGTGCCGACGACGCCTACCGTCTTGCCGTTCAACGTGCGGCCCAGCAGCCCGTCGAGGCTGAAGTTGCCCTCGCGCACGCGGTTGTAGGCCCGGTGCGTCTGGCGGTTCAGACACTGCAGCAGGGCCACGGCGAACTCGGCGACGGCCTCGGGCGAGTACGAGGGCACGTTGGCCACGAACAGGCCCAGCTGCTCGGCCACCTTAAGGTCCACGTTGTTGAAGCCGGCGCATCGCAGTAGCACGGCCTTGACGTCTTGCTTATGCAGCCGCTCGAGCACGTCGGCGTTGGCCGTGTCGTTCACGAAGATGCAGACTGCGGTGGCGCCCTCGGCGAGGGGCGCAGTCTTGATGGAGAGAGGCAGTTCGATGTACTCGATCTCGACATCGTTACCGTTTTTTAGGTAAAGCTTGTCATAGGACTTTGCCGAGTAGACAACCAATTTTGTCGTCATGGCTGATTCACTAAACTGTCTCTAGGGATATGGGTTGAGGGTGAGAGAGATAATGCTTTGTGAGCGATAGGTCCCAATATAATGGGAGGTGATTGTGCTGGGGGCTAATAAGGTTGGAGGTTTGGCGGGGTAACTATCGCTGCAGTATTAAACCTCCCGTATCTCGTTGACGAATGATTTGCGTAATTCTGATTCAACCTGGACGGATGAGTGCGATCGGGCGAAAAGAAAAAAAAAATTAATGAACTAGGAAACGGAATACCTCCTAACTTATACTCTGATTAGACGAACCTGGGCGGGCTCGACTGACTTTCAGCTGAATGGACAGGAGCATATTGTTGCTGAGACGTGTGTGCGAATCCAAGACCGGCTGGAAGCGTGGCATTACAGTGTCATACGAGCGCCGCCACGCTCAGCGCCGGCGGGCGGCCTTGCCCGATCCTTGGCACTTGCTACATAGCCGATTCAGAGTCGTTGATCACCGGCTCAGTCGGTCCTATTCTCATCTTACAGGCTACAGGTGGCATCATGCAGACGGGGAGAAGATGTGAGGCAACTGTGACTGTTGATATGAAAAGATGAGCCATAGTCGGTTGAGCTGTTAGCCTACCATATGCCCTACGCTACCTAGTGTAACCCTTGTTCGAAGTTGGGCTTGCAGAGGAGGCGGGTATTACGGTGATAGGCGGTCCACAGTGCCAGTGTGGTTTTTGGCCTCTTGGGAAACCCCACCCGCTCGATTGGTTACTCGCTTATTAGCGTGGTGCCAGTTGGGTCATCATGTGCCTGGAATCAGTCATTCGGATTATTCCAAAAGTTGCTTGTAATCAATGTCCTTTACGGGATCACAAGCATGCGCTCGGTTGCTGATAACTCAATGATCGGACAGAATGTGCCCTACATTCGATATCTCCACTGGCCCTTTTGTCCAGATTCTGTCGAACAAGCAACATCGTTACGTGTTACTTTACATACGTCGATAATCCACCGTTGGTATTTGTTTGAAAGAGGGTTCTCAACGACGATAGGAAATGCTCCCAGAGATGGTGATTTTAATCCCTCCACCCAAATGAGCTAACTCTTTTTGCATAAACTACCGGCTTGGTCGGTATTGCGATGCCGCTCTTCGTCTTCGCTCTGCGTCACGACGCATTACCAGTCCCTGATATGGCAGGTCGATAGTGCAGCTCAGCGTCACATCTAACCCCAAACGGCTCCTCCCCCGCACGATGATCAGTGTGCAAAGCTTGGGGCTTATACGCAAGACCTCTCGTTAGCCAACTTGAAGTCTTGTACGCTGCGCCGTCAGTAGCGTCATGCCGAGGGCACTGCGCGCAATCGGCGGGGAAGCGTGCGCATTAGATCGCGCCGCTGTCGGAGAAGTACTTCAAGAATAAGGATATACTAAGCGCTGCATATCGCGCTCCTGGGAAGTAACTGTGGGCGAAATCCTATTGAGACCGGCATTCCTTGATGCCAACTGATCCAGCATGTGGTATATCACGAAGACTCAGGCTTCGACAGCGCTCCTCCTTGCCGTGGCATATGCCTGCCAGCATGAGCGCCACGTTCGTCCTGTGCTGGTGAAGAGACAAGACTCTCCACCAATGCCTTTAAGTGCAGAAGAGAGCGTCCTCGTCGAGTCTATCTCTAATACGACACTATCGGAATGGTCTTACTACTATACCCATGGCGATCATGTGGCGGGGCGGAATCGTACTATGGCAGACTGGACCGCTGACCGTTTCGCCGAAAATGGCCTCAACTCGAGTGTTGTATCTTATAACGTATTTTTGAACTACCCTATCAACAACTCGTTGAGTCTTACTTGGGCCAATGGGAGCACGTATCACCCCTCCCTCGAGGAGGCCCTGCTGAGCGAGGACGACACGTCGAGCTATCCGAATCGCATTCCCATATTTCATGGGTATTCGGCTAGTGGGTCTGCTACCGCCGAATACGTCTATGTCGGCCGGGGGCAGCAAGTTGACTTCGAAAGGCTGGTTGAACTCGGTATTCCTCTCGACGGCAAGATAGCCGTGGCTCGGTATGGTGGTCCATTTAGAGGTTTGAAGGTGAAGAACGCGCAGAGCTACGGCATGGTCGGGGCGGTTATCTTCACCGACCCCGGTGATGATGGAAACATGACCGAGGCCAACGGTTATGCGGCTTACCCAGATGGCCCGGCAAGGAACCCTACGTCAGTGCAGCGAGGGAGTGTCATGTTTATTTCTACGTATCCAGGAGATCCGACGACACCCGGCTACCCCTCGAAGGAGGGTTCACCTCGTGCAGACCGCTCCCCTGTACTGCCGCAAATCCCATCCATCCCGATCTCATACCAGGATGCTATCCCCATCTTAGCTGCCCTTGATGGGCATGGAACGCCAGGCGACACTGTAAACCGGACGAGATGGGTTGGTGCGCTCAACGTATCTTATAGTACCGGACCGGCTCCGGGGACGACGCTCAGTCTCAGCAATTTTATGGACGACCAATATACTGATATCTGGAACGTTATCGGCATTATTAATGGTACGAACGCCGATGAGACGATTGTCATTGGGAACCATCGGGACGCGTGGATCATCGGAGGTGCCGCCGACCCCAATTCCGGCGGCGCGGTTCTCATCGAGCTGTCCAAGGCGTTCGGCAAGCTCCTCGAACAGGGGTGGAAACCGAAGAGAAATATTGTGCTGGCTTCTTGGGACGCTGAGGAGTATGGGCTAGTCGGGTCCACTGAATGGGTCGAAGAGTATATCCCCTGGCTGACCGAAACCGCCATCTCGTACCTGAACATCGACATCGCGACTGCTGGGCCGCACCCGGACATCGCCGCAACTCCGGAACTGCACACCATCGCTCTCGAGACCATGAAGAAAGTTCTTTGGAGGGATACTGGCCGGACCATGTACGACGAATGGTACGATGAATTCCAGGGCGAAGTCGGCGTGCTAGGAAGCGGTAGCGATTACACCTCGTTCGTGCACAACGGGATAAGTTCCGTGCGTAAAATTATGAAGACTCGATAGGACTTCGGCTGACGACGAGCAGATTGATATGGGCTCCGGTGGAGGACCGAACGACCCGATCTACCACTACCACTCTAACTTTGACTCCTATCACTGGATGGCGACGTACGGCGACCCAGGGTTCCTCACCCACAAGTCGATGGCCCAAGTATGACCAATTATCAGCCGCGTCCGCCTTTATCCTACTAACTCTCCCCGTAGTATCTGACTCTGATGGCCTACAACCTAGCCACAGCCGACATAATTCCGTTCGACCTACCAAACTACGCCATACAGCTCGCGACGTATTACGAGGCCCTGACATCCACCGTCAGCGCAGCGTCGGCGGATATAGACCTCGGCCCGCTGCGAGACGCGATGTCCGAATTCGTGCTCCGGACGACGGAAATCCAGGCGATGGAGCAGCAAGCCCTGGCGGGGGCCAGCAGCAACCCCGATCTGCTCACGGTGGTCAACCACAAGTACAGAGACTTCCAGCGTGGGTTCATCTCGCAGGGCGGGCTTCCGAACCGCACGTTCTTCCGGCACCTGATCTTCGCGCCGGGCGTCGACACGGGTTTGTTCCCCTCCATTTTTTTTTCTTTTTTTCCTTGCGTCATTTTACGGTGGTTTGCTGACATGGGCCATGCATGCTGATGATGACAAACAGGTTACGCGCCGACGACGTTCCCGGGCATCACGGAGGCGGTGGACGCGGGGAATCTGACCCTCGCCGCTGAGTTTGTCCGGAGGACTGCCGATGCTATTCTGGCGGCTGCCGATATCCTTAAGCCATAGAAGTGCTATTGGTAGCCGACCCTTGGAAATTGGGGTCGATATAAGCCCTTGATCTGAGAACCATAGTAAGAACAGCGTGCGCCTTGCTCAAGCTCGGGATGGAACATATGATACTATGGCCAATGTCAATACAGCCTTTGCTACGCCTTTTAAACGATACTGCCACCATACAGGCAGGACGATAATAGACAAAAGGCCGTGGAATTAATTCGTCCGGTTAGGGATAGGGTTCGAGATCTTCTCATGCTAGTTCTGTCCACTGCAGACATCATGCTGATAAGTGACGATTTGCAACGTTTTATATGATGAGCTGAGGGCAATACAGTCATGTTAATGATGTTGAGTTCTCCCTAGAAGCGGATCGTCATCAGTGACCAGCCGACTTTTAACGAGTCGTTGTCGGATGCCACCTCGCGAACATTAATAAGGCGTCGTACTCGCTACTACGTCGTGGGGCAAGTTTAATATTCTACTCAGGTATTTTCAATGAACTAACCTTTTCAAGCTTCATAGGAATCAGAAAGCCATCGTAGCAATAGCGTTAGACTCTAATGCTCCATGGTACCTGACGGGGGTGCTAATATTCATTAATGTTCGGCCTGATACTAAGTAGACAGGCAGTTCCCAACTGGCCCTCGCTAGCCGATACCTTGACAGCTGAACCCGACATCGGGCTCTCGCCGAGCCGCTGGAGACTCCCTGGAATTCTTTTATAGCCCTATTGACGTACGCAGCGACTTTGTTTAAAGCGCTAACGTAAGGGCCTTTTGTTTATATCGACATCTCCATGCATTCTATATAAGACACGCTCATACATTAACATAGTTATCCTGGCCATGCTTCGTACCACGTCGCGATATCGTTGGCCTTACGAACTATAAAACCGGTGCCCGAACATGGAGTTAGCAGGATCCACTTTCCGATATCATAACGTCTACAACTTTGAGGCGAACCGGGGGCTCGGATCCTACCATAGGTGTAGTTTGTTAAGTGAAGCTTGATATACACATATATATACTTATGGCCGTGTGCAACGGGAAGAGTTTCCTGTGAGTTCAGGGCAACACGCTTGTAAACTGTTCATTAGGGGTGTAATCACTTAGCAGGCATGTCTCATCAACTCATCGGTAACGGGGAATTCCCAGCCAAGTCGCATAACAGAACGTGCCTTCGAGTGCCTAAACATACAATTAAGGCGTTCATAACCGATACAACAGCCACGTGTGATCAGCCCCCGCGGTGAAGGTGCCGGGGCTCGTCTTCTGCTCGGGCTAGACACCCAAGGGCAAGACATAACATTGTCCCCACTGTGGTCGGTTTCGCTAGCATCGCGTAGTCTTAGTAGCGCTCACTTCAATATTGCACTGATCCTCATTAAAACGCGAAATGTAAGGGCACAGGGTAAAACAGGAAAGAACGTGACCTCTTGGAGTACAGGAAAAAGCTTAGTTGGGGATATTTGTGAAAAGTTAGGGGGTGTGGTTGGAAAATCAGGGAGCCAGCTAGGAAAAGACATGATAAGATAATTATCAAGATAGGCTATCAGATGTCTGCCGTAGAGTAGCTCTGACTCAACGGTAAACAAACAGCACGAGTCTTAATGCCCCTCTCGATACAAAATGAAAAATATCGTGAAGAGCCAGTAGCCCGGTATGATGTATGCAATATGGTCGACCTAGATGAATCACAGGAATACTACGTTACCCCCTAATCATGCTTGGTCATCTTACTACAAACAGTCTAAACTCGAGGAAGTATCCGACCTCGGAATGTTATCCAAGTTCCTCCACACCGCTGTACGAAGAACCAGATAGTGGGGATCACGCCGCTAAATTTAACTATTTACTGTTCCTGCACCCCCCTGAGTATCGTTTTCAAAGTTGCCATGATATCCAGTAGTGACCGCTCTCTCACGATGCTGCTGTTAAGGCCTCTAAACCAGCGTTGGGTTCATAACCTGCATCCGATCGTTAGGATGATTCCTGTCTAGATTTCACATAGCGTATGAGCGATTCAGCCATTTAGCAAAGACTCACTCTTTATATCCCACGTGCCCTTCGGAAAACCGCCTGGATGACCGAGAGTGAATCAAACTCGGCATGATCGTGACAGATCTTAAGTATCTCGGAACTATTTAACAGGCGCTTTCAATACCTCTGAAACCTGTTCAGGGTCTTTCTCCCCCCAATGAACCTACTACAGAAGATCCTTCGACAGCATTATCGACTATGTCGGACGAGGAACGTATCATCCCTTCGGACACGACCAAGAAGGCATTCTTGAATATTTTCGCCGGGGGCTGCGGATGTTCCACACTGAAACAGAATAAGAAGGACGGGTGGGAACATATACGACCGTCCAAGGGCAAGATTCGCAATGACGGAATGATATGGGTCAGGGAAACGAACAGCGAGGGTCAGAAAATCCGCTATGCGCTAAAGACGGAGGAGGTAGCGACAGCAGCAGCTCCGAGAGTAGCTCGTGAAGCGCAAGAGCCTCAGGTTCAGGAAACAGATCAGGGGACTGACCTCTCCCCCTAAGAGCTTCACCAACATCTCTACTGCGCGATTCCCTTTTAACTCTGCTGGCGGATCATAGCAAGGTCTTGCCAAAGCTGTCGAACTGAAGCGACTAAGGATAGGAATTTTTATGAGACCCTGACATCACACACTGAAGTATATAACTGAAAAAGATATATGAATAGATTTTTAAGTTTTCGAAGGTCCTGAATAAAAGGTAAAGGTAACGAGCCTTCTTTATATATACAGAAAAACAATAATAACCAAACAGTTCAGTTACCGAAATGATAAAAATAATAACCGTTAATGTAAAAATTAATGAAATTAAAGCCCTTTAAATCCAATATACCCCCAGCTATTAAGAACTAATAGATAAAACCTTTTCGATAAAAGAAAAGTACTTAACAAGGAAATGTCATAATGATTAAAAAAAGAAACTCAAATCCTATATTTAGGAAAGGCTTAGATATCGAAATAAAGTTTTAAAAAAGTTCGAATTTATATTCTTAAGTATTAATACTTAACATTATATCGTTAAAATACGATGGTTTTATTAAAAAAAAACTTTCTTTCTAGTTTTAATTTCACGATCGTTTAGAAATAAAAATGAGAATAACTGTAAAAAAACGAAAAAAAAGTTTTTTATTACAAATTAATTTTAAAAATTTAATTTAAAACTTTAACATTTTAGCAAACCTCTGATATTACTAGAACTTTAAAATATTAATAAAATCATCTATTATTATAACGTTAATAAACGTATATGTGATTTTAATTATTTTGTTTATATACATTTCGCAAAATTAAATAAATATAAACATTAATTTATTTTAATATTTTAATAAAATGCTGAATGTTTTAAATCAGTAGATATATTTATAATTTATTGTATCTTATTTACATAATTAAATTTTACGTTGGAATTATAATGTTATAAGATTATCCAAAAATCAGAATATAAAGTTTTAAACACCTTGTCAATTAAAACTATTCACAAACAAAACATCATTTACATATGAAAACGATTATACGTCTAAATATTTGTGTCAAATATTTTAAGATCAGAATAAGAGGAACAATACGAGTATATTAAGGACCAATTTAAAACTTGCCTTTTTTCTCTAAAAGGGAAGTAATCAATTACCTACAAAGCAATTACCTCGTAACGATTTCGTAACTATTACGTAAAAATAACATACAAAATACTTAATGTCATGTTAATATTACATATATTGCCTTACCATTTAATGAAAAACTTTTTATATAAGGTTTTACATTTAAAAGCTTTTAATAAAACCGTTTTATTTTATCTTATAATTAGTAAATTATGTTTATTGAGAGCTCGTATTTATTTTGTAGTGAATAAAAGTATGTAATTATTAATAATAAAATATAATTTACATAAATCTTTTTAAATAAATAATATATCTAGGAAAGTTTATAGCGAAATAACGAAAGTATCGAAAATTCTGCCGGCAAAAAACACTCACCGCTTTTAGGCATATTGCTTTTAATATATATAAATTATGCTTTGTTTAAACTTAATTTCGTTTTTTTATTATTTTCGCGTTTGCTAGTATATACTTTAATATTTATTTATAATAAATTCATATTTGTAAATTTGTTGCAAGTTTTTATATAATTCTCTTATTAATTAATAGCGATATTAATCCTTCTTCGCATGTTATTTTTACTTTCGCTTTTTACATTCTCAATATAATTGTTTTATCAATCTCTTTAAAATCTTTTCGAAATTACCTTTTATTTTAAAAAAAGAATCAGCGTCTATTTTATAAATATTTCTTAATAACTTTTCTCTTTTTTTTCGTTAGTAGCTTATTTTAAAACCGCCTGCGACATTCCGGACCTTTATTATATTATAATTATAATTCGGAAGCTAGTCTGTTATTACACAGTTAATAAGAATTGAAAAATATGAATATATACGTTATTTTCAAATTATTAATAATGTTATAATAAAGGTAAATTTTATAATTGATCATTATTCGAAAATAATATCATTAATTGATAAAAATAAATTCTGGGCTGGTTTTTCGCCTTTATATTCGATTTTCTTAAGGTATATTAAAAATTTACTCAAATTAAAACCGTTAGCGAAAATAAAATTAAAGCATTTTAACAAATTATATTTTCAAAAAAGGGAACTAAATACCTTTTACTTTTTTAATAAAGCATTTATTAATATAACGTATAAACCCAAAAAACTTAAATTAATATCAAGTTTAAATTTAATACGATTTATGAAATATAAAAAACTTCAGGTTTTTTTCGTTATTACTTTATAATAAATCATGGAATTAATTTATTACTAATTAGATATCGATTCTTTTACAGTTAACGTAAATATCTTTTAAATCCGTTATTTGGAAATTTAGCCAGATAATAATGTTGTTATTTTAATTTCGTAATTAATCTCTTAGAGTTATTTTTAAAAAAGTATTATATAAATAAAAAATATGTATAGTATTTTCGGCGTAAATATATAACGTTTTTTACATTATTATTATCAAGTGTTTATAAAGAAACATTAAATATAGTATTGATATTATTATATAATACGTTAATTTTACAAAAAGAATAATTAAAATATAATTAAGGACGATAAAACAATAACGATAACGTTTAAATATTTTTACAAAAATTAAATAATTTTTGTTTCGATATAATTATAAATTAACTATAAAATCTATTTTGAAAATAGTTAATAAATTCTAAATACTTTATTAAAAATAAATGAATTTAAAAATTCGATAATAACGTTTGATATAAATAATAGATAATAATTAGCGTTTTTTATTTTATAATACTTTTATTATAGCTTATTTCCATTTAAAAATTCAGTTTCTTTAGGTTTTTCGTTTAATAACGTTTTATATTAAATAGTAAGTTCTTTTTTAAAATAAATAATCGTAAAACCTTTAGGTAGGTCTTTCCTAAAAAAAGACTTTTTGCTTTATAATATATTATTTGCTATTATAATTTCTTTATTACCCCAAAATGCTTTTGTTTATTTAATACTTTTTCGTTTTTATATTAAAATTACGTTTTCGCTTTTTTTAAAATTAATCTTTACTACATTATAGTCCTAATAACGATAGAAAAAAACGTTATAAGTTTTATTATACAGAAATAAAATCCGTATTTGGTAAGCTAACTCTAAATTTATAACTTTCATAGTTTAAAGAATTTAATATATTTGTTCAAAATACTTTGTTAGAATTTTATTAATTAATATATGTATTAAAAAGAATTATATATTATTCCTTTCAAAATTATTTCGTAAAACGGCTTTTATTATAAAATGTTTTAAAACTAATTTAAATTTTATAAAAATATTTTTATAACGGTTTTTTCTTATACCGTTGTAACTCGTTTAATAAATTTAAAACCCTTAAATTATTTTGTTATAATTTCTGTATGAAAATTTATCACGCGTTTTCGGAAAATATTTCGATTAATATTATTTTAATTGTTCGATAATACTTGTTATTAAATTTAAATTATGCGGTTAAAAGATATACTATTTTATTTACCAAACCTAAATAGTAAATTATTTATAAACGATGTTTTAAAAATTAATTTCAAATTTTCGTTTATTTATTTGTCAATAAAAAGTTATATTTACTTTTTTCTTAACTATATTTAACATATGAAAAGGCTGTTAAACGTTATTGATAAATAAATTATTATAGTTAAAAATTATATTACTAAAAATAAGATATTAATGAAACGCCTAATAAGAGTTTATTTCAGTTAATTCGTTAATAGTAAAGAGTGTTATTTCTGAAATATAATAAATCTAGTTTGTTATTTAATTTACTACGATAAACATAAAGCTATTATTTTTTTTGATTATACTACTTTATAAATAACGGTAAACCTATAAAAAATTTAGATAATTTCTTTAAATTAAAAACCCGTTGTTAACAACGAAATGAAATTTTTATAAGGAAGATATAATATTGCTGTGAATTTCTAATTTGTAAAATAAAATTTTTCAAAATTTTAATGTTCTGTTTTTATATTTTTTTAAAAAGAATTTATCGTGTTACTTATTTATACCTTTCCTTAAAACCAAAACAATTTATTATAAACATACTATAATATTACCAAAAATATTCTGTACGTAAATTCGAATTATATCGTATAGCCATTACGTTTTTATATTTTAATGAAGTATTATTATTTTTCCACACGCAATAATTACTAAATTTCTTTCGATAAGAATATCGTTTCGACAACGATATTAACGTTTTGTTATCTCAAACTAAATGATTTTCAATTTATAATCCTAATTTATATATATCTTATTTTTTTTACAATATATTTTTAACTACCTTATTTTCGAGTTTACGTATTTTTATTTTTAATAAAGTATTTGCGATTTTATTAGGAAAGTAATCAACTTTTGTGATTTTAATATTGTTTTTATTATGTCGATATCGTTTTTTAGGCGGTTTAATTTTCGTTATTTTGTAATAAATTAAATATTTTTGATATATTATTAATTTAAATACTCCTTTGTCGCACGATATAAAATAATAAATTTTATTGTAATAAAGTAATTATATTATTTTAATTACTTTAGATTAAAGGGTTATTTCGATTTTAAATATCTAAAATTAAAATAATTTAAAATAGTTTTGACGGAAGGTTTTACATAATTAATACAATAATATTATTTTTCATCAATCTTGACAATAATTATTAATTTATTATTTTTCGTAACTTAATAAATTCTTTTGAACATTATTGTCCGAAAGATAAAGAGTATGAAGTATTAACGGTTTTTAAAAATTTATATTATCATTATTTTACAATTTCTTTGAACTGCAATTATTTTAATATAATATTTAATTAAAATATTAAAATATTTTCTGAAATGTAAATATTATGTAAAATATTTTAAATCTTAGATTTTAGCAGAAAATAATTATAGAAATGTTTTAACTTTCTGGGAAATTGATCCGTTCATTATATAAATATTTTCATATAACTTTTAAAAACCTTTCGGTAAAATCTTATTAAACTTCAGAAAACTTAAATATTATAAATATATTTTTATAATAAATAAGATTCATTAGCTTTAATATGACTTTTCCATCTGAATATTATTTGATCGAATTTAAAAGTTACAAAGAACTAAAAATATTTAAAGTTTTTATACATATATTCGTATAAAACATTTATTCTTTTAACTCTTTAAATATATTGTCAACGTATTAATTTTGTTTTATTGAATACTTATCAAATATTAACCTATCGTTAAAATACATTATAGTTATATTATTTGATATATTTATTAATACATATTTAAACCGTAATCAAGTGATTAAAAATGTAAATAATTTTATGAAATATTTAAAATAACTATATTGTATTTTAAAATTAACATCGTATTTATAGCCTGTGTTAATACGCATTCGATAACACGTATGTTTTAAGTTTAATTTGGTATGTTCACAAATAATTATTAAGCAATATAAACGCTCTTATTTTAACAATAATAATATGAAATTCTTACAAATTATTCGATTAAATTGTTTATCATCGATATAAAAACGTAATATATTTTCATTTTGCAAAGCCAATAGTATTCAAGCTTTCATTCCGTTATTATTACGCCTAATTTGTTTTTATTATTGTTAAAAACCTTTTAAATCTTTTAAGTGTTTAATTTCAAAATAAATAAATAAAAGCTTTATCGAAATCGTTTTCGGCTAAATAAATTTATCGCGTATTTAGATAATAAATATTCCGCTAATTTAATAATTATTGTTTTGAAAATATATCGGCGCAATTATTACAATTTTCTTTTCGAATTCTGTCAATAAATGTTGTATTATTTTTATTTTATAATATAAGTACGATAATTATTACAATTCTAATAAAATTATTATTTTAATATTTTGTCGCTATATTAACGAATTTAATAATACTACTTTCGAATAGAGTTTTTAATTAAGTAACAATTAATTAATAAAGCAGTTTATTTTCCAACAGTCTAAAAATTTAATATAATAACAGTTTTATTATTTTTGTAATATTAATTTTTTTTAAATTTATAATTTTAAATATATTTAGAATTCGAATTAATAACGCAATGGATTTATATATTATAGTAGGATTACTTCCATAGACTTTTAATTCGGAGTCGGATTTTAATCTAAAAAACTAGCTATTCTTTTCTAATATTTTACAATATATCGTGTTATAATGTACTTTTAAGTATATTGATAGTACAACGTAATTTATTAATTTCTGTGGAGTTTTTTACAAACGTAATATATACGTAATTAATAATCGTTTTCTTATTAGCCAAAATTCTTTATAAAATTTATATTAATATGTATCGAAAGCTTTTTTAAGTAATTCGTTTTAAATTAACCATTTCTGTGACGGGCATAATGCGTAGGTTGAACGGAGGTACGGCCCAACAAAGGTTTATATTCAAGGTGAGGAGGGAAGGGGAGAAATAGCTAGTTACTAACGAGGTGGCTGCTCCTTATATATATATAAGTAAGCTCGGGTTAAGGAGTTCGTTCCGTAAACCCGAGCTGCCTTATAAGTTTTAACCTATAATATCACCCTTTTTTTCGCCTTTAGGGAATAACGAGATTATAGCAAGGTGGCGGCGGCTTTATTTATATCTTTTTCTTTTTGTTTTCATTCGTATTTTTATGTTTTTACCAACCTTATTTTTATTTCCGAATATTTTTTCGAAATTATTAAGGGCAATTATATTTTTGAAATTATTATATAATTTTTTTACCGGTTCGGCATAACTTACTTATATTACGAACAATTTTTCTCGGCGACCGCGGCCTATACGTTTATTTTCGGCCTTTAATATATATTTTATTATGTATCTTTTTTCCTTTTTTTTAATAATACCGGTAACGGTTAATTATTATTTTGCATTTGGTTAAGTAATAGGTTTTTTATTATTAATTTTTAAAAATTTATATCGAATTTCGAATATATCCTTAATAATACGTTTAATTTTATATTTGATATATATTTAAAATAATCTTTTAGATAATTTCAAAATAATTAGAGTAATTTTATATTTAATATAAATTTAAAATAATCTTTTAGATAATTGCAAAATAATTACGTTTTTTAAGTTTAATTATATTATATGTTTTATTTTAAAATACCGTATTTATTTTTTTAATAACGTTAATTAAATTTTTTATCCGGGTTTAAATTAACGTTATAATAGCTTATACGAATTTCGCATTTTTTTGTAACTTTTTAATAAAATTAATAACTTTTTCCGTTTTAGGGGTTAATTAAAGGGTTACCGGTATTTCGTTAATAAATTTTATATGTTATCGGTAAATTAAAAAATTATTTTTAATTCAAAGTTTTTACAATTAAAAATTAGTTATATTATTAATAAAAATTTAATTTAAATATATTATACGTAACTTACAATATGACAAAAATATATAAAACTTTTTGGTTAATTTTTTCTGTATTTTTATTCGTTTAAGAATAAAAGAATATATTAAGTTATTATTATATATTTATTAAATCGAATAAATTAATCCAAAATTTATTTATTTAATTATTTATTTTATTAAATATTAATTTTTTACGGGAACCGTAATATTTTTAATAATACATAAAAAATATTAAATATACGTTTTTGCATTTATATTAAATATTAATTCCAAAAAAAATTATTTTCGTTAAGTAATTATAAAGTATTATAAAAAAATAAAGGTTTTTTTTGGCTTGCCGGTAAGTCGATTATAAAGTTTACCAAAAAATTTGAATAAAATCGGTTTAAAATAAGTAAAAGCCGTAATAATTTTTTTTCGGTTTTCTTACACGTATAACTTATTATATACGTCGTAATTACGGCAAAAATAACGTATATCCTAAATTTATTCCAGCTAATAATAATTATGGATTAATATTGTTAACGTAACGTTTTTTTTAGGTGGCCGGTAATATAAAAATCGTATACCCGTTAAAGTAATAACGTCCAGAACGGCTCCTAAATAAGGACCTAAATATATTTTTTGAATTTTAAAATATTTTTAAAATTAAAAAAATATTTTATTATAAAAACCTTTTTTATATTTATAACTCGGGGGAAATTACGTAATTTCTGAGTTACGGCAGCATATGCGATATATCAAATTTTATCCTTAAAAATTTTTAAATCTAATATTTTTTAAAGGTTTTTTTTTTCGAAAAATACTTTTTTACCAGTGGATATAATTAATCGTTTATTATTATTTCGTCTTAGGTAAATTATAATTATTAAAACTTCTTAAATCCGCGTTAATTTATTGAATAATTATTTTTCTTTAATTAGCCGGGTTATTTATTTTTTAAATTTAATATTCTTTTCACCGTAAAGTACGTTTTGTAATTTGCAAAATATAATATCAGATCCGTTTATTAATTTATTAAGGCAATATTTTAATACGAAGTTAAAAGCAGACAAAAAACCGGCTTATTAAATTTGATTTTTAATAAATTTGCCGATATATATAAAGTATTAAAAACTTTCGTAATTTATTAAAATTGTAAAAAAGTTAATTAACCTTTAAAATTCTTTTTTTATTCCGTTAACATTTTAATAATAATTAATAATTTTTTATGGTATATTTCGTAATTATATTTAATTAATAATAATTCTTTTAAAAAGTACGTAATTAGTTATAGGCGCCTTAACGAATTAAATTAAGATAGGCATTTTTTAATTATTTAGCCGGAATAATTTGTTTTTATTACCGTTTTTACTTCGGAATTTTAATATATAAAAATAAACGTTATAATAAAAAGTTTTTTAAGTTAATTAAAGGTTTATTACTTTTCGTTTTTTTAACGGAAAATTTTTTTTCCAAATTAATCGTAAAAAAACCGTTATTCCGTTAAAATTTTTTATAAAAGTTCGGTAAAAGTTAATAAATCAGATAAAGCTTTTAACTTTTTTTAAATTAGTAAAGGCTTTTTATTTCCGAATAATAATTATTTTCTTAAAATTAATTTTTAAACTTATTTTTATTTCGATAATAAACTTTAGATATTTTGTTTCCTGGATTACAAATTCGTATTTATCCGGGTCCAGCTTTAATTTTATTTTTGCCAAACGGCAAAATACCAACTTAATTTTGGCCATATTATCAGTTCGAAAGCCGGACGAATAAATTAGCATATCGTCTATATATATAGAATAAAAACTATTAAAATAACGTTTTAACATAATATTAATATAACGTTAAAAAGTAGCCGGTATACCGTTAAGGCCGAATAAACATATTAATTATTCGAAAAACCCGAAACGTATACGGAACGTAATTTTTTATTCGTTTGCTTAACGGATACGTAACCGGTAAAAAATTATTCCAACGTTAAATTTCGTAAATTATCGGGCGTATAATAAGGTTCGTAACGTTTTTTTTATTAACGGAAAAAGATAACGATTTTGTTTCATAATATTATTTAATTCCTTATAATTTATGCAAAACCGTAAACCCCCGTTAAATTTCCTTACGAATAATACCAGGGTACTTACGGAGAAATTATTACTCCAAATCCAATTTTTATCGAATAAATTTATAAATATTTTGCATAAAATTAATAATTTCTGTTTTAATATCCCATATAAGGGTCTTTATTGGATTATGTTTTCTTAACCCGAAATATTTATTTCTAAGTTTATTATTACGTTATTACTATTACGATAAAATAATAATAATAAATTTTTATCGTTTATAAAAGAATTTCGGAACTGCTATATTTTTTTAAAAAAATGTTTCGTTATATCTTTAAAAGTTAATTACGGCTTTACCTTTAAAACTTTATTAATATTTTTCATAAAAATTATAAATAATTATATCCCTTTTTTTTACGGCGGTTTTATTACGTTATTAATATAAAGGTTATAACCGTTATTAAGCGGGGTTTTCTATATTTCTGTAACCGCCCCTTTAGACGATCCTTAAGCTCCTTATTAAATTATCTTTTTTTGCGTAATATAGGCGCGGTAACGTCTTCCGCAAAATAAATAAACCGTTATTTCGCTTCGTATACGATATTATTATATTTTAGCCAAGGTTTTCTTAAGATAAAAAAATAAAATAAAATTTTAATTACGTACCCCTAAATTCGTTTTAGGCGGCCGTTTAAATTTACGTTAACGTAAGTAATCTTTCGGATTGCTATTATTATAAATTCGTTATTCTTCGCCAATTTTAAGCGATAGGATAAAATAAATATACATTATAACCTTAAACGGCGGATTAGCCGTTAATTAAACGCAAAATAATAAATATACTTATTATCAATCAAAATATTTATATATATAATATTATTAATCAAAACGTTTAATATAAAAAAATTATTTAATTTATTATTAATTTTCTGCAATTTTTCCTTTATTACGTGCTTTCTTTATTAATAACTTTTAACAAAAATTACTTTTTTTAATTTTCGTTATCCGAATCGTTATCCTTATTAATAGTATCCTGCAAGTTCGTTACCGTAACCTCCGTCCTAACCGGATAAAGCCGTTTTACGGATTTGTATTTAAAGCATTCCCAGTTCGAATAATTTATAACGATATAACGGAAACATTACTTTTTCCGTTTCCGAATTTTTACTTCGTTATCGGAAAACCATTTCGCATAAAGCCGGTTATCCGAACTCTATCCCCAATTATCCCCAGATCGGTTTTTTTAACTACTTTATTACTAGTCCATAAATTTGAAAATTAACGTAATTAATTACGTAACGTCCGTTATAAATATATCCCCTTAAACGTTTATTATCTGAACCATTTTATTAATTTAGCCGACGTATTATTATTAACTAGCCGTTCCGTTTTTCTTACCGGAATATCAAATTATCGTTCCTTTGCCTATATAATAATCGGGTCAAAACTTTTAAGTAATTAATTACCTTTTTTACCTTACGTACCTAACGGTTATAATCGTCGTAAAATATATTTTTTATAATTAACGCATTACGGAATCGTATATTAATACTGGCATTTAAAAAAACCACCTTAATTATTAAAAGCTACGTTAAACCTTTATATTTGGCTAATTTAAATTTAAAATTTAATAAATAATCTTAAAATTATTAATTATTACCTTACTTTATACGTTATTTTTATTTTCTAGCAAATTATACCGCCTATTTATCCTTAAATTACTTTTTCATATAAAGGAAAAAATTATTAACGTCGAAATCCTTTCATAATCCTTTTATTTCGAACCAATAACTAAATCGCAATTATTTTTTGGTAAGCATAAATATTATAATACCTAAGCAAATTATTATAGGGGAACCGAAAATAAACCGGTTTTTTTTTACTTTCGTATGGAACATAGCAAAAAATAAACGGAATATTTTTTATTTCTTATTTTACGAAAACCATTTTATCAACTTACGATTCGCTTTTACGAATATATTATCAAATAGCGGACCTACCGTAAGTTCTTAACAAAGCGGGTCTTATTTTATAAGGGCCTTTTTTTTCCGCTTTTATAAAAAATATTTTTTTTATTTCCGTTATCCGGTTAAACAAATTACTTATCGTTTCTTTACGGTTAAAAACTAATTTGGCAAATTTCTTCTGCTATATATTAAGCTTTTAAAACATATTTATAAATAATTAATGTTATAAATTTTCCTTAATAATTCCGGACGAAGTTAATACCGTAAGTTCATTTATGGTTTTATTAATCATATTACTTTGCAGTTATTTCGTTATAACACTTTTTTTGGCTTATTATCCGTAACCAGGATATCCTTAGGAAACGTTTCGCTTTTACCTAATTTCCTGGAAACTATAATAAGTTATAATCTTAAATATATATAACGGGCATAATGCGTAAGTTAAACGGAAATACGGCCTAACAAAGGTTTATATTTAAAATAAGGAAAGAAAAGGAAAAACAGCTAGCTACTAGCAAGATAGCTACTCCCTATATATATATGGGTAAGCTCGGGCTAAGGAGCTCGCTCCGTAAGCCCGAGCTGCTCTATAGGCTTTAGCCTATAACAATTTCCACTATAAACGAAATACGTTATTTCGAGATAACGCTTAAATATATAACCGTTTTTAATATAATAACTGCATATATACTTCCGAAATATATTTATTATATTTTAACTTTTTTGGAAACATTCCAATCTATAATATCTTATTTTTTTATATTTAAAATATATTTCTGATATTATATTTATAAGTGTTTTAAAAACTATAATTGTATTTATTACATAATTTCAGCGTTCTAACAAATCAAGTTTTATATTAACTTTTAAACCATGAAAATATATTTTAATATAATATGATAAAAAATATTAAAACCAAAATTTAAAATAATAATTTTATATTTAAAATCTTCGTAATAGTATGTTTAAAAATTCGGAAAATATAATTATGTATAAGAGATTAATTAAACAAAAGGTATTTAAATCATAAAACGGTTTGTTAAAACAATAATATTTCTTATATATAAAATAAAATAAATATTTAATTATATTATTAATAGGATATTTCAAATAATTTATCAAAAGTTAAAATATTTTATTAATTTTTGTATTACTAAAGACAAATTATTATAACGTCTGTCGAAAAGCATTTTCGAAAACTTTTTTTACGTTAAATTAATTTATAAAATAATCTTAATAAACATTTCGTATTTTAATCCTAGCAATCTTATTAATTTATATATATTTTGCTTTTATATTCAAAGGTGAATAAAATTTCAAGTAACGTATTTTCTTTTTCTATTTTTTGTAAAATTATAACATGTTCGCCGATAAATCATATACATTTTTCAATATTCAAGTAAATAGAAAATATATAATTCATAAACGTCATAATACTCAAATCTTTAAAATAAGAATCTTATTAAACGTTAAAAAATTTAACCAGAAAATATATGTAGAATATTTGCTATATTACAATCGAAAACGAATAACGCGATATTTAATTAGGAATCTTTACTCTTTAATAATAAATATTATTATTGTTTTGAATACCTATTTTCGTAATTTAGTATCCGAATCTTCTTTTCGTATTCGTTAAACCGTCACCGGGAGCCAATTAAGATAAATTTAGATTTTAAAGTTTATAAATTTTTATTAGACAAAATAACCGATTTAGAGTTTTATGGGATCGTAATTATGTCGTTTATTTTTTACGATTTCAATGAAAATAAGTAAATCTTAATTTATAAAATAATTTAGGATCAAAGTAAAAGGAATAATAAGGGTATATTGAGAACCAATCTGAAACTTATCAATTTTCTTTAAAAAGTGAATATGTAATTAATTATAAAACATTTATCTGATAATAACCTTGTAGTTATTGCGTAGAAATAGCATATAGAATGCTTAGCATTCTATTAATAGTGCGCATATCCTCTTAGCTCTTAACAGTTTGTTATTTTCGACTTTCAAACTTGACCTACGTATAGAATAAATATAAAAAATAATTTAATTATATTATAATATATAAAACAATACCTTTCAATGCAATCAAATAAATAAGAAGTGATTCTAATTTAACGAGAGCAAATAACGACAGTTTTATATAATAAGTTTTCGATTTTTCTTTGAAAATATAACTTTTTAATATTACGAATACGTTATTAAAGTATTGTTTAATTCCTTTGTCAGTTTATATAACTTAATAATAATATGTTATTTTTCAAATAAGTAACTAATATAATTATAACTTCTTTACGGTGCAATTTTATAAAATACCTATATTTTGAAATTTAATCTAAATCTTTAAAAAATTAATAATAGAATGCTACATTGAAATTTCGAAAATTTCCTAAATGCATTATATGTTAAAATTCTTTTATATTTCAATTTCAATGTTAATGTTAAAATATGTCGTTAATAAATAGGTATTATAAAGCATAATTATTTACAATAGAATTTAGTTTTAATTTGTTTTATTTGTTTTGAAATTCAATTATTAAGAAAACAATAAGCGTCTGAGCCTATTAGAAGCCTTGTAAAACCGTAAATAAAACTCCGCATATATAAGTCGTTATGTAAAAATAAACTAAAAATTTTAACTTAAGACATTTTACTAATAAACTAAGTTTTAATAATAGTAAAAATATAGAAAGATATAGTAAAATAAATCAGTACTTATAAACAGTCTAATAGATGTAATTGCTATAACGGTTAATAAATTTTGTCGTAAATCTTACAAGACGCCGTATTTATAAATTTATATTTATATATCTATATTAATAAACTTTATTATTAAGATTTACTACTTTAATCGTGTTTTAAATTATAATACTGGCGACTGATTATTTTACATAATATATTTAATTTCCGTTGTTACGTAATACCTTTTTAATCTTTAATATATTAATACTATACAAGTTCTTATAAACTTAATAGAATAGCGGAAATATTTGGGTAAAATAAATATTTATATTAAATCGTAATTTAAAACACGCATTAAAAACAGTTAAATATATGGAACAATTTTCAAGTTTTACTCTGTAATTTATGTCAGCTGAAAATAATATTTTATCATATTATTATATAATCCAAAATTTAATTCCGTATAATATTATTCTTATAACTCGATGGGCTTAGCGAGCCCAAGAAATAGTAGAGACAAAAATAAGACTGAACCCGATATAGGGAAGATTACGTAACAAATTTAAGGCTTTTATGGGTATTCGCATCTTAAACCTATTGAACTATATAAAAGAATTACGGAACTTAAAAACTTAAAAAGTTTAGCCCTTTCAGATCTTTAAGTTAAAAATAAAATATATATATTTATTATTTTCATGATTAAAATAATATTAATTTATAATCATAATTCGTTACTCATACTATTTTTAATATTACGAAACATAAAAAGATATAAAATTTATTACTTAAAATCATATAATGTTTTTATTAAAATAAATCGGTATAACGTAAATTTAAGAATTTATTAAATTTCTTAAGCGTTATATCTTATAAATATTGATTTAATAATACTATTAAATTGAAATAATACCCTTGATTATTATTTCAATAACGGAATCAAAAATTATCTTTGTAGCAAAGGTTTAATTCCGATATAAAATTTAAAAATGAAAAGTTTGAATATCATAATTGACCTTAAGTTTAATACAAATATAACAAAACTTATATTTAAAAAAACTTAACTTTATAGTAAGAAATATATTAGGTTCTTTTATCAAGGTAAAAATATATTGTAGAGTTTAAATCTTTAAAGAATCAGCGAATAAAACTGTAGCGATTACGGTTTTTCAACGGGAAATACTGTTACTCAATTTAAATTTATTATGAAAATTATTCACAATATACAAAACCCGATCGAAAATACTTATCAGAAAAGCCTTTTGCAATTATATTAATGTCGAAAATAAGTTCAAAATTAGTTTGGAAACTCTTAAAGAAAAGGGTGCAGAAATATAACAAGTTTTTAAAATATATGAAAAAGATTAAATTTAAAAACATTCAAAAATAATTAAAGGTTTTATCGCTAAAATAAAAAAGTATAATAACGACCCAAATATTTATATTAATATGTTTTTTCAAATATTAAAACGTACCCTTAAACATATTAAATATTTAAAACTTAAAACTTTGAATAGATATAGTATCAAAACCGTCCAAATCAACAATATATTATATAAAAACCACAGAAAGCTAACAATATATTTCAAACTATAAAAGTTAAGTAATTAATTCAAGACATTTAGTATAATATTTATAATTTCTAATATAGAGCCGAGATTTACAAAGATTTCAAAAACCCACGATAGAATATTTAATATATATACCGGAAAAGTAAACTAAAACTAATTAAAATAATAATTATGAAATTGTAAATATAATTGAAATTTAATATGAATAAAAGTTATTACGATAAGTTATTAAATACGAAATATGAAAAACCAAAACACTAACGTAATAAAGATTTAGTAAATAATAATACGATTTAAAAACATAATTAAAAGAAATACCAAAAATAAATAAAACTCTTTATGCAGAAACCTTTTTTTAAAATAATAATATATAAGTAATATATTAAAACCAAGAATATATTTAATATAAAAGGATGAAACAGGTATTTGTTAATAAATGGTATATATATATATATAATTCAATTTTTTAATTAAACATGAACTAATAAACGAAATTAATAATAATATCCTTATTTTCGAATTATTATGTTATACAACGATATAACTAAGCAATTAACTTTATGAATTGAATTTAAAAAAACAGTACCGTTAAGAAACCTTTTTTCTTATTATAATTAAAATAATTATTCGTTAATAAAACTATTGTTTAATATACTATAAAAGAGTTTATTAAAATATTATTATAAACGGTTATTTTCATTTAATATGTATTACAACGTTTAAAACCTAAATGTTAAAAAATATTTTAAATGATTGATTGCACGACGTCATTAAAAAATTAAAAATTACGAAAATGTTAATAATATAATATATTTAATGAAGGAAAAAATAGGTTTCGTAAAATAAAAGATTATAAGTTAATGAAAAATAATTGATATAATTTAAAAAGGTAGATGCGCCAACAAAAACGATTAATACAATAACTTAAGATATTAGACAAAAAATATAAATAAGATTCGATAAATTCAACAGAAAATGAAAAAGGAATCACTTCTATAAAATCGGTAAAGTAATAGAATTTAAAGAATTCCAAAAAGTATTTTCAAAAAGCTTTAAATATAGCAATAAAAAGGGTTCATATTCATATTTATACTCTTTTGAAATACACAACGAAACATATTAATATATTGAGATAATGTATTACAAATTTAAAAGTAGAAATTATATTATACCAGATATTATTAATAAATTTAAAATATTATAAAAATATGCACTAAGCTTTTATAAAATTATAAATATCGCAAATTAAGATTTTGCTTCTAATAACGAGAAGGTTTAATATAAAATTAACGTTTTTAAAATCTTGATTTAAAAACGATATTAAGTGAACAATTCTTATATCATTTAATTTAAAAATTATAATATATTTATAATTAACGTAGAAATGAATTAAATACTGCTTACTGTATAATTTATTTATAATCGAGATATAAAGCAAATAAATATTGAAACAATCTATGGCATTATTATTATTATTCACATAAAATATAAGAATTAAATTATAATTTAAAATAATGATTTTTAAATATAAACAATATTATCAATTTTTTAAAAATATGTTAAATATAAGATTAGTTAAATACAATCAATAAAATCACAATATCATTTTTAAAAGAGTTGATTTAGAGAATTTTGCTTTATTTATAGTGTTACCGAAAATATATTATAGGTTTTTTAAACAGAAATGCCCAGGATATCGATTATAAAAGATAAAGTGAATTTTGTAAATTTTGTCCAAAGTACTTTATATTTTTCATATTTTATAAAATATTAAATTAAGATGTATAAGGCAATGCTAATAGTTAAGCGATATTATTATAAAACCTGTTACAATTAATCTGTTTAAATATTAATATCGAAATCCCAGTTTTTGGAATTTAATAATTTATAATATTGAACTTGAAATATAAATATAACCTGGTTAAATGTTGTTAAAGAAAATATATCATAATAATTATTTCAATGAAATATATATTATTTAAATATTTTATTACATTAGTAAACTTTACAAACGTAATATTAGTATTATAACAAAGAATAAATTATGTGTTACAACTATATTTTAAGGTTTTTATTATATATGATTTTGATAAAGTTTTTATTTATTCGAAAAACATATATATTTAAAATACGTTATAAAATCCTATTTATGTTTTAAAATATCAAATTATTAATTAATATAAAGAAAGTGAACTTAGAAAAAAAGAGTGAAATCTTTAAAATATATTAAGCTAAAATTTAAAAAAGTCGTTATAGTTATAAAACACTTAAATCGTATAATACATTTTTGCTAGGTTAGGTTATATTTGAAAATAACACTTAAACTTTGATTAACGTTACATTTTGCCGTAATAATACGTATAATATATTTTTAAAACTAATTTCATAAATTCTTTTATTAAATGCTTTTTATTGTCTCCGAATTTAAATTTTGTTTTATTATTTAAAATACCGGTTTTTTTGAAAATGAAATAAGTAATAAAGCGATATAATTAACAAATTAAATATAAATTAGCTAGCTAGCTATATATATATCTACTTAAACCTGCTTAATTATTTGTTAGTACGGCTAAATACTTTAAAAACTTTTAATACTATTAGTAAGGTAAATATATACTAATAATGTAAATATAAAAGTTTTTTAACTAATTAAAATAAATATATTTTAATAAGGTATAAAAGGATTATCCCGATTATAAGAACTGTCGAAATTAATTAAAAATATTAATATAATTAATTTCATTATAATTATACTTAAAGGTATAATGAATTTAGATATTATTAAAGTTTATATTAATAATAACAATATAATAGTAAAATTTAAATTTGATTTAAAATTAAAATACTTTTTTATAATAATTTCTGAATTATAATTATATTTTAAAATAAATACACTTTTTAATACGTAAAATATTATATTTATTAAACATATTACATATTTTTTAAAATAATATTAAATAATAATTATACATAGAAAAAATATAACGTTATAACAGATTTATAATATTATTATAAAGAAAATAAAATTATTAAATATTTATAATTAATTAAATATTATAATAATTTTAAAAATATATTTACGAAAATAATATATTATTAAAATAAATTCATAAAACATTTAAAAAATAAATATATAAAATTTTTTAAAAGTATACTAAAATATTAAATACAAGATAATTATATAGTTTTACAAAATATATTATAAGATATTATGTTTTCTGATATAAATTAAATATATTAAATTTAAATAATATAATTTTATTTAAAATATTAAAAATTTAATAATATATTTTTATATATAAATATATAAATATTATAAATTAAATATTATTATATAATTTTTAAAATATTTATATATTATAAATTAAAATATTATTGTAAATCTTAACCATAATGTTAAATATAATAATATTAATTATATATATAATTTATATGTATTATGATATATTTAAAATATATTTTATATATTTTAAAATTAAATAAAATATAAATTTTAAATATAAATATAAATAAATTATAAAATCATAATTATATTCACTAAATTATAGTTATAACATTTTCTAAATTTATATTTAATATTAAAATAAATATAAATAAATTTTTAAATATAATATATAAACATTAATTATATTATAATTCATAATATAATATTATATATATATAAATACTATTTTAAAATTTGTATAAAATAATTTAATAAATATAAATTTATAAATAAATAAAATAAGTAATTAAGGTAATATAATATTAAATATTTTAATAACTAATAAAATATAAATTTAATTATAAGATTAATATTATAAATAATAATAAATATATATGTAAAATATTTTAAAATTTAATATTAAATATTTAATTTATTTATCAATATGTATTATTTTAAAAGAATACATTTAATTTTTATATATTTCAATTTTATTTAAATATTAAAAGTAGTTTCTTAATAAAATACACAAAATATATAAAATATATTATATTTATATTATACACTTTTTAAATTTTAATTATATTTATAAAAGCTTTATAATTAAAATATATATAATTATTTATATTTACTTTTAATATGTATTTATTATTTTTATTACATATATATATTATTAAAGTTTATATAAATAATAAAATATTTTAATAAATATAAATATTTGTTTATTTAATTAGTTACAAAATAATAATTTAAAAATTATATATAAATAAATAAATTAAAATGAAATAATCTAAATTATATGGTACAAATTCTTAAAATATATATATTATTAAATTATATTATATATTTAATAATGTTATGTTAATTTTATTTATTTATAAAAGTAATATATTTAAAAATATTTTATATAATTATATTAATTTAAATAAAATTATATTAAAATTATTTTGTGAATACATATTTACCTATATGTAAATAGAATATAATTTATTATATTATTTAACATTTTTAAAATATAAATAATATTTTTACAAATTATTTTAAAATAAATTATTTTATTAAATCATTAATATAATAAAATATATAACTAATAATAAGTTAGTTTAGATTTTTAAAAATATAAATAATGACTAAATATATAAATATATATATATAATTTTAATTATACTTTAAAACCTTCGTATTAAAATATTATATTGTAATATTTATTATATATATATATTAATAATATATAGTTTTCACAAAATATTTATATTTAATAATAATAAATTTGTATTATTAACCTTTTATATTAACTGTTCTTGTCTTTGTAATACTGAAATTAGTTATAAAAACTACCAAACTTTTTTCCAATTCTTTTTAAGAAAACCTTAATAGTGTAAATTTATACGTAATTGATGTTATAACGGTAAGTAAATAAGAAATTTTAAAACAAATATATTTAAAATTCGTTATTCGAAAAATCACCCTATTTTATTATATTATCTGTATTTAAAAACGCGTGTATTAATACCTATATTATTTTCTTGTTGATTTAAATATTTAAGAAAGTTATAATAAGAAAACTACGTAATAACGGTGAATCCCGGCCGCAATATAACAAGAATCATAATTAAGTCATATCGAGTGCTATAAAGCTTTCTTTTTGAAAATATTTTGTTATTACTCTCAAAAAAGAAAAAAAACCACCTTTTTAATAAACGAATAAGTTTTAAGTACCTATAAAGAAACACCAGCTTAAGTAAGCCGCTTTTCTAATGTCGTAATACAACTTAAACTCAAAATTATCCCATATATTTAAGATTGAAATAAATAAATAAAAAAGTAATAGGTGAAAATACAGCTCTTATAGAGTTGCGGCTCATCTCCGACTAGGCTCCAACTTACCTACTAAATTAAATTTATTATCAGGCAGCCAATAAAAAACTCTAACTACAAATAATACAAGACTTTAATTTTTTAAAATATAATTTATAACCGGTCGAAAATTGCCGTACCTTAACTTTTAATTATTTATTATTTTATAACTGTTTCATTGCTATTACGAAAAATAATACGATAATTGTTGCAAATAAAATTCTTTAATTACAAAACTAGTTTAAGGTACCGGTCAGAAAGACTGCCGAACAGAACTTAAGAAACGAACGATCGATTACGTTATAAAAATAGGCAAAAAAAACTTATAATAAACCTTTGGTAGATCGAAAATTACCGTTTACAATATTTTAAATGTTTTTATATGTACAATAAGGACGTGTTTCGTTACCCGTTAATTGAATAAAAGGAAAAGGTATATAATTTAATAATTACGTCCCGGAATTTAAAATTCAAAAAATTGATTTTTTAATAATAGCTAAGTTTGAAAATTATCTCTTAACAAAAGAAATAATATTGGGAATTATTCCCATGATTAACCAAAAAATTAGTGATAATATAAATTAAAAAAGTAAATTTTTAAGGTTTATTTTCGACGTCGCTATAAAAACTTGAAAATAAATATAACGGCTAGAAGGTTTAACTAACTATTAAACCTTAATCGTACGTGTTTATGTTGGCAGAAATATCGTAGGAAATTAAACAATAAATATAATAACGTATTACGTGTCGAAACAGTAAAGATACCTTAAATAACAAATTATTATTATAAACTAATATTATTTACATTATGAAAATAATAAGCGTATAAATTTTCGTTTCGGCTTAAGGCACTTAAAGGGCTTAAACCTTTAAGCCCGTTAAGCCTTTTAAGTTTTTTTGCCGGCTTAATAGGTTTAAGGTGTTTGGCACCTTAAAACCTTTAAGCTAATTACGTAATATCTTAGCGGAGATCGGAATTTATTTTTTCGTAAGCGCGGCGGTCCGTAAAAAAGCTAAGACCATTAGATTATAATACGATTTTCCCTTTTTAGGAGTTTTGTCCCTAAAGATCAAATAATTTATTTATTAATTCCGATACGTAACTTTTCTTTTTTTTATTTTTATTTTATCGGATCGTATTAACAAAATCTAATTTTTATAAACATATTAATATTTATATTCTTTTAATATATATTATATATTTTTGTTTAAAATGCTTTTGTATTTTCGTTATAAAAAATGAAATACAGAATATAAAGTTGTTCGAGGTTCCTTAAAATATACGCTTCATATTCATTATAATAATTTCTGTAATACTTTCGGCCTTTTAAAAATTAATATCAAAAATTTCTGAATAACAAAAATCATTTTGAACGTAAAAAGGAATAGGTTTGCGAAATATTGCAAACGGCTACCAATAAGCTGAGTCGTTTGCAAAAATAAAGACGGCTATTTTGTTGTCGTAATATCGAGATATTTCGTCGGCATATCAAAAATACGGAAGCCATAAAGGAATTCGAACGCTTAAAAAAGGCAATAACAATTAAAGGCTGCCGTTATAACTATTATGTTAACGCGGGCCGCGGCCGATTGGCCCGATATCTCGGCTACCAATTAATCGGCTGTTAATTTGGACGCGCCCGTCGTTATTAATAAAGGTTCTTCAGTAGACATTAAACATTAATAAAATTCTTAATAAGTTTCCAGGTATTTTTGGAATTTGAATACGTTTTTTACTTAATCAGATACTAGGTAAATCCGTTTTGTTTTCGTATATCGAAAATGTTTTCCACTTTATATACTTATTTGTTTTTTATTTTAATTTAATCCTATAGCGTATATTCCTTAATTATATCTATTTTTAACTCGAATAAAAAAAACGTAAAGAATTGGATAAAACTTAACTTTTAGTAAAACCTTTAATTAGTAATTATTTTTTAAGGTTTTTTAGCGCTATTTTATGTATTAATATATTTAAAATAAAGTTTTTTATTAGGTCATTTTATATAAATAGTTTTGATAACGAAAAACTTATTTCCCCTTTTTTAAAAATTAATTGTTTAACTTTTTCTAGTTATAATATTTGCGTATTTAATTACTTACGAATTCTAATTTCTTTTTAGTTTTTGGTATAATTCGTCGTAAGTATTTTAAAGTAAAAACTATTTTAATATTAATTGCACCGTTATTACATATTTCTTTATAAAAGTTTGAAATACAACCAAAATTTACCTCCGCTAATATTATCTTAATGTTTTCTTAAGAACTGGTATTATAAGTTAATTAGGTAATAAATAACTTTTTAACCCAGTTCTTTTATTCCTAATTAATATAACATCGTAAATAGGTTTTTAAAATTTGGTTTATTCGTTTTATTTATCCGTTTATTTATAATCTAAATGCGTTAAATCATATGTATTTTAAGCCGATTTATATTATTAAACTTTACCAAAAATTTAAATATAAACGTTAACCGTTTTTTTAAAATAATTTCTATCAATAATCCGATAATTTTAAAAATATGTTTAAAGAAAATATATATTATCTGTGCGTCGTCCGTATTTTATAATATAGTAAAAAATAAGAAAGTTTCGTAAATAGACCGATGATTACGAAGATGCTATCGTAATATATTCCTATAACTGGACTTTCTGATATTAAAAGTTTAGTAATAACATCGAATATAACTAAATATCATAATCGCTTTACGATCAATAAAAGCTATAATTTCCGTATAGCTTGTGTTGTCGGGCCTTTATTCTGGCGTAAATAACGTATTGTTGTAAAACTTTTTGTATTATTGATTTTATTTTAAAAAAGGAATATGTACGGTAAAGCCGTTTTAGAATTTTGTAAATCTTTAGATATTCGTATAATGAATGTTTTTATATGTTTCGTATTAAATCCTTTTCGTATTCCTTTAGAATTTGTATCTTATTTGATCTTTGATTTTCTAGAAAACTATTATTATACTGCTAGATTTTTTTTAAATATATATTACAAGGTACTGTTTAAATTGTCATAATTTATTGCAAACGTAAATATCCTTTTATAATGGTATCGAAAATTATACGGTTAATTTTAACCAATTATTGTTAAAGTTTAATTACTTGTTTAAGGTATTTATTTTGTCATATTTTGGATTTTTCTTATAAATAATAACGAAGCCAAAGTTCGCCAATTTCTTTGCATAAAGAAATTATCCTCTGATAATTTCCTTGGTCGTAATAAATCAGGTAAGTTTTTGATAATCCGTATAAACTTTAATTTGATATAAACTTCTCTTTAAAAAGTACTTAAACTTTCGGAATACCATAATAATGGCCATAAATTTCTTATTTGAAATACCGCAATTAAATTTGGCTTTTTGTTAATTTGTACGGAAAAAATATAATAAGGTTCAATTTATCTTAATTTTTCGTTATCCGATTATTGCACCTAATACATAATCCGAAATATCGATTTTTAACTTAACGAGGCGGTTCGGATCATATATAATTAATATTAATTTGCTAATAATTACATCTTTAATATCTCAAAACGCTTTTTCCAGATTTATCGTTTATTTAAACTTTTTTTCGAAACGTTTATTAAAAATATAATTATTCAGTTAAAAATTAAAATAAATTTCCTGTAATAATTAGCAAACCTATATATACATATATTTCTTTAACCGTCGTTAATGTTTATTCTTTTGTAATTATAACGGCTTTTTTTGAAGTCTATCGTAATATGTCTTTTGATAATAATACATCCCAGATATATGACTTTTTGTACGTAAAACTAATTTTTTTTCTATATTAATAAATAACTTTGCGTTTTATAAAACTTAAAGAATTTTATGCATGTATTTTGTATATGGTTTTTCCGTTTCTAAGAAAATGAGAATATCATCGAGATAGCAAATAATAAAAATATCAAGGTATTTTTGTAATACATAATATATTATCCGTTAAATGGTTATTGGTACGTTCGTAAGTCCTATTAATATAACTAAATATTTAAATAATCCGTATTTTGCTTTAAAAATTGTTTTTTATTCGTATTTTTATTATTTTAATAAGGTTATATCCATCTTTACAATCGAATGCTATAAATTATTAGGCTTTGTAAAGTTGGTTTTTTATTTTTATGATTAATGGTAATAAAATTCGATTTTTAATAGTAATATCGTTTAATTGTCGATAATTAACCATTAATCGCAATTTTTTACTTTTTTTTAAAAACGAAAAACATAAATTATTCTGCTTATAATTTCGAAGGTCGCATCTTTTTTTGTAATCGATTTTCTAAGTATTTTCTTAAAATACGTAATTTGTTTCCGTTAAGGTTATAAATAAGGTAAAATTTCGTCGAAAATCCTTTTTTAAAGATTATCTTATAATTCTATTTACTATATTTTGGTAATTTCGTATTAAGCTTATTTCTGAATCGCTGGTCGTATTTATGGTATTAAAGTAATATATTAATTAATTTTTCTAATTTTTAAGTTTATAGTTATAATTCGTGATTTAGTTAATTTCGTTCTGATAATAATAATGATATATTGTATTTTTCTTTAATATTCATTTTCTTTCTTATATTTTGTTCTTTTGGATAATAAGGCTTTTATCGTATTTTTATACCTGCATTTTTCATTATTTTCGATCGAATATTAAAATCTTAATTTCTTTTGGTCCATTAATGAGACATAAGGCGAACTTTACCTTGCTAGTTTTTCCATTAATCAAAATTCCGTATTAACCTATTTATAATAATTTTAAAATTATATGGTAATTCCTAAGTTAAGCGATATCGAAATTAATTATTTGGTATCGTCCTTAAATAAAAACCTCGAAATAATTAATTTTACATATAATCGTCTCGTTATCGAAAGCAAATTTGTATCTTTCGGCATTTATTGTTATATAAAGTTTTAATTTATATTTTTATAATAATTTAAGCTTATTAACCATATCTGGTGTAATATAATTCTCGCTTAAAAATTTGCAATGTACTATTACGGTATACTAATACGTCTCGGTTCGTATATCGAAAGTGATAAAATTATTAACGGCTTTTATTATTGCGTTTAAAGCCTTTTTTGGGAATTCCTTTTAATTTTTCTGGGCTTCGTCATCTTATAGCTTTTTTATAAATAACCTTTTTCTATTACGTCCTATTCGATTTTATTAAACTTTATCTATATTTCTATATTTAACGTATCAAATTATTATATTTATTGTTATTTCCAGCGTATTATGTTTTCGAATTATATGAGTTATTTTTAATTTTGTTATAATTATTGTTCTTATTACGTATTTTATTTTTATGGTTTTAAGTATATTTTATTATACGTTATTTTAATAATCATTCCAAAGTTTTTCTATAAACTAACATATTTTTAATAATTCTTTTTTCGTAAAGGTTCATAATAAATATTAACTAAAAATAACAATCTGTAATAATCCTTTTTGTAATATCTTTTTATTACATGCGAAATTAATTCTCCTTTTACCCGGTAATTATATCATTAAAAATAACAAAAGGGGGTTTTTTATAGGCATTATTTCCTTTCGAGCCAGCTATTTGTTTCGGCCAATTATTAAATATTTTTTAGGGCAATAAATCGAAAATATGGATATTATTATTTATCGTTTTTATTATCTCCGATACGGTTTGGAAAATCGAATCCTTTATGATATATACAGGTAATCCGTCCGTAAATATATTATTTCCATTTTTCGTAATCGGAATATTCTTGTCGTCGATAATATATGGCAGATATTCTGCCGTATCGATTAAAGGTTCCAGCACAAATTTCTTTTGTCCAATCTTGGTAGTCGCGTAATTATCCTTGTAATTATTTCTTGTTATGTTCGCGATGCTTATTCAGATAGTTTTCTGGTTTTTTATATTCCTAATTTATATTTCTTGCTATGGGGTCCTTGTACGTATTTAGATCGAATTATGTTAATAAATTTGTTTTCGTTTTTCTGGTTTTCTTTAGATTATTTTTCGGATATAGGTTTTTAGTTATTTTAACGGGATTTCTTAAGTATTTTGTATTACGTTATTTTATGTCCTAGTTTGTTATAATTAAAATATTTAATATGGCTTTAATCCTTTTTGTAAATAACTTCTAGATCTATAAGCTCTAATTTTATACCGTATAAAATATTACTGCGTCGAAAAACGTTAATATTAGCCGTATATCGGAGTTTGTTAATATTTTTTTCCTTTAATACCTTTAGTACGCCAAGCGTATTATTGGTCGTTAATCTGAATTACTATAACGATATAATCCGATAAATAATTCGATTAATTAAATATGAAAAGTTTTTCTTATATTTCT
This sequence comes from Monosporascus cannonballus, assembly GCA_004154925.1. NCBI lineage: Eukaryota > Fungi > Ascomycota > Sordariomycetes > Xylariales > Monosporascus > Monosporascus cannonballus. The sequence continues at coordinate 472,253 of QJNS01000021.1, forward strand.
TTTTTAAGCCGTCGAAAAACTTAGCTATTAATATCCTTCATCTTTAATTTAACTTAAAAGTTAATTCAATTAACGTATTACCGTAATTATATACCCATCTTTTTTATCGTAATTATTAGATTTGCATTTCGGCTTCCGTTTTTCCGTTTATTATTTCGAAAACTTTGTTAATATTTACTGAAATTATTCGTAATCGTTATAAATTTGCATTATCTTTGGGTTTCGTTTTTTAACCGGCAAAACAATGTATTCCCTTATAACGAATTCGAATTAAATGGCCGGATTTCCGATAAGTCGTCCGATTACGCATTTTACTCGTACAATAAACGTAATAAGCCGAAAAAAAAATATCCGAAATATGTTCGGTATTAAGTTAAGAATAGTTATAGTTTAATTTAGGTTCCGTCGAAAAATTCTGGTTTAAAAAACTTAAAAACCTTTTTTAATTGCTTAATAAAATTTAGCTAAATAATTTGGTTTTTTCGAAAGAAATCTCCAAATTTCGGAAGTTTTCTTTTTTTTTCCTTAGGCTTTTTATGAGCGGCTTAAAAAAACGTCGTAAGATCATTATTAATTTTTTAGAGCTGAAAAATGCGTTTATTTATAACATCAAGGCGTCGAAGAATTGTTTTACAAAAAAAGCAAGGCCTTTTTTTCGGATTTTATTCTAATATCCGAGTTATTAGAGATCTGGTAAATAGACTATTCTGGTTGCTTACTAGTAAATATAATATTGGCAATATTACTCAAAGTTTAGCGGTATTACTAAATAAGAACTTATAAAGTATAATAGTTAAAAAATTTAACCAATTATTAAACCTTAATCGTATAAATTTATATTAATAGAAATATTGTAGAAAATTATATAATAAATATAATAACGTATTATATTTCGTCATGCCAAATATGCTTTAAATAATAAATTATTATCATAAATTCGTATTATTTAAACTATGAAACCAATAAATAGATATATTTTGATTTCTGCTTACAGTATTTAAGCGGTTTAAACTCTGAAGTCCGTTAAACGTTTTAAATCTTTTTGCCGGCTTAATAGGCTGAAGGTATTTAGCGCCTTGAAACCTTTACGCTAATTACGTAATATCTTAGCGGGGATCGGATTTTATCTTTTTCGTGGGCTCGACCGTTCGTAAAGAAGCCAAGACCGTTAGGTCATAACAATAACGATTAATAGCATATTATAATTATTCGAAATTTACCGAATATATATCGTTTTAAAAAATTATATAAAATTAATTATTAAGGTTTACGCTGATATATTAAAACGTAGTGTTTTTATTTGCATTTAACACAATATAAATTACGTAAACGTTTTTATTACAAACGTTTATTAATTGTACCTTTTGATATTTAATTACTTTAATTATTAAGAAAAACTTAAAATAAAAGATTTATAAATATATATTAAAAAAGATTATATAAATTTAAATTTCGTCGCTAAAATATATAACAAATAATTTATAAAATGAGATTTATCAATATTTTCAATATGGATAATAATCGAAATATTTCATGTTTTACGTTAAATTATTTTTATATATTAGTATTAAAATTAGACAATATTTAATTTCGAAAACCATTAAATTAAGAAGCGTTATTAAGGTAATAAACAAAACAAAACCTTAGTAAGATATTTAAAGAAAAAGGTGAAAAAAATATATATTGTTGATAGAAATATTGATAAAAATAAATGAGTTTAATTTAATGTTTATTCCAAAAAATCTGAAAAGCAAATTCAAAACGTTAGATAAGATTAATAGAAATTACGAACATTTTTATATTCGAAAGTCTTACAACCACTGATTGAACTCCGATTAAAATCAATTTTTAAAATTTAATATTGTTAACTTTTATAAAATTTATATAAATACTACAATGATGAGAAAGTATATTACCAAAATATAAATTACAAATCTAAAAAGTTACGAAGACCGATTTTTAAAATCTTAATAAAATATTATAATACCTAACAGTAAATTACGTTAACATTTAAACGTGAAGCTGAAAATAGAAAGCAGAAAAAAAGTATATATGTAACTTATTATAGCTATTAATAATAAAACGAGCATAATAAATAGCTTTTTAAAAAACTATTAATTAAAAGAATATAAATAATATAATAATAAAATTAAATATTATAAGTACAAATTTAGCAAAAAAGGTTTATTGTCTAATTAATCTTTTTAAATATTCTGAGTTTTATAAATATTAATAATATATATATTAAATGTTTCAATATTTATCAAATATGTATAAATACAACAAATAAAACCAAATACGACCAGAATTATAGATAAATTTATATTACATTTTGCCGTACCCTAAAAATAGTGGATTTCATATTAACTAAATTAAAAATAAAAAAAGTGAAGATTTAAGTAAATGGAATAATAATATAATAAAAATTATATAACTTACGATAACAGATTAACGGGTAAAGATTACTAAATTAAATATTTCGGAATTTATAAAATAATATAAACAAAGAATAATTAATATCTTTATATATTTAAAAGATTTCGCGTCAATATATTCCGACAACGTAGTAAGATCAACGTTTAAATTTATAAATATCAAATATATACTAAATTTAAATTCAAGGAAAATATTTTTAAAAAAAGAATTTCCGAAAAAAGCCTATAGATAAAATAAATACTTTACTTAAACCCGAACGTAAAACGTTTAATCTTATTTATGCTTAAGAAGAAAGATAATTTCTAACTGTAAGATAACCCCCTATCCGCGCTCCACCCCATCAACGCGCCACCCCACAACCGCATTACGCGTCGATTTCCTTACTGATTTCTTTCCCTATAAAAAACTTTTTATTAACGCTTTAAAAAATTCAAAAAATTGTTATCTTTTTTATCAAAATCTGCGCTTTCGAACGATAGGCAGCTTTTAGCTTAATTCTGTACGGCGTAGGCGATTAACGAAATAATACGTAAAAGGTCCTTACGTTAAGCCTTTAAGAGCTACCAAGTTAACAAAAAATATATGTTACGCCGTATCCAAGGTATACGGACGAAAAAAGATTTCGATAAATGTCGTTAAAAGCTATTACGAATCCAAAAAGAAGTTTTAACCCGTTAAATTATCGTACAAAGTTAATTAAGATATACGCCATTTTATTCGCGATTCCGCTTATACGCATAATACCTTCTAATTAATAATAATAACGTTGAACGCTTAAAAAAAGGTTAAATAGCCCGATTTTTGCGTTATCATCCTAAAATCAGGATTTTCAAAAGCAGGTTTATCGATTATAAGCATCTAAAGGGCGCTTTTTCGGCTTTTATTAACGTTTTATTCGGGCGCTTTTTCCTATCGGAAACTAAGGCTATTAAATAAAAAAACCGATTTAACGCGGACGAAACCGAAATAATAAAAAACATGGGCAAAAATTATTTCTTTTTTGGAGATGCCCTTAAGGAAAGTATTTTTTGAAGGATACGTTCAAAAGGGGCTAAATTATTATAATTGCTTGTATTAATGCTAACGGGCGTTCGTTATTACCTTTTCTAATTTTTAACAGCATTAACGTATAACAATAATAATTCCTTAATTCGGATAATAAAGCATATAAAGGTTAATATTTTATTACATTAAAAAACGGCTAATTAAATAACCAAATCGTTTTAAAATGGTTTAGCGAAATTTTTATTCCCTATATTACACCAGAAGATCCGGACGAATGAAAATTATGTATAATTAACGGATACAAAAGCTATATTACCGAGAAATTTATGTAAATATGTTTTTCAAACAAAATATATATTATTTTCCTGCTTACCTATATTTTTTATATCTTTTAGCCTTTCAACGTAAATATATTTGTTATCTTAAAACGGAAGTACTGCTATTAATTTTGCGAACGTTATTACGGGCGGGCTTCCGAAGTTATAAATAAAACCGATTTTCTTTAGGCGTTCGCGAAAACCTGATAAAAGGTTATAATAACTTTGAAATATATCATAACAAATTGGAAAGTAATAGGATTGTATTATATTAATAAGGCGAAAATATTAAATAATAAGTACGTTAAGAAAAAGGGAGAAGATAGTAAATATACGTATCCGAAAATTAATTTCTACTTTAAAACGACCTGACGTTTTATCCTAAATAGCTGCTTTAAGTATTAAAATACTTAAATTATCTAGGGAATTAGCCCGGATCGAAAAAGCCCTAATATAGATTGATCTAATTTACGGAAATCCTACCGTACGCTTTTTGATCCGCAAATTCGCTAAAGCTTTTAACGATAAAACCGCTAAACTTTCCGTTATTAAGTTTTTTAATAGTTAAATAACTGCAGCTCTTAAAAAGGCGAAACCTCAAAAGCGTAAAAAAATGTAATCCGAGCCTAATAAGGGTTTCGTAAAGATGATTTCGGTTAGGAAGGTAAAAGTAGGGCGGAAAGCCCTTACGAAAGGACGTGCTACCGTTATTAGGCAAAATCAATAGGAAAACGAGTTTTCCGGAAGCGACGAAAATAACAAGGTAAAAACGGATTGCATCGTTATACGTTTTACTTAATATGGAATTAATTGATAAAATGGTTATTAAGATATTATTATTTGAATAAAAAGGTTGTTGTAACGATGGCTTCAAAATTGGGTGGAGCGTTAATGGAGTGGAGCGCGAATGGGGGGGTTATTTTATGGCGATTATAAAGGGCTAAATCAGATAGCGATAAAAACTCGATTTTTTTTATTTTATATTTTAACAGTGTAAGATAATGGATAGCTGTGAGCTGGGTTAGGTGATCCCCGACCAGTCGTAGAGCAGATTCCAAGAAGTAAGTGTATTAGGTTACTTCCATCTGGCGTTTCCCACTAGCTGCCAGATGGTGGATTTATACTAGTAAGTGGGTCGGTGGCTGATCGGTGGCTGGTCGGCTACCAGCCTTATTCTCATAGGAGCTGTATTCTCACAAACAGCAATAGCTCGTTTAGCATTAATAAATATATATTCGAAAATCAAGGGTAAAAACAGGTTATTATTATATTAAAAATTGAAAACCACTTTTAATAAAACCACTTTTTCCGCCTGCATTACGCGTAATTGAAATATATAATTGTATTATTCGTTTTAGTAAAATATCAATTACATTTTAAATTTATATATATACGGTCTTAATGAAATTAATTATGTCAATATACTATACAGAAATAATATAACTAATTACTTAAATAATGAAACAAATATAAGAAATATTTGAGATACATTTACGAACTGTTATTATAATATTAATTATTTGTTAAAATATTTAAAGATAAATCTTTCTAAGAAATATAAATTCTTTAAATTTCGAAATTAATATCGATAAGTTAAAGATATACCGGAAACGGTTTAATATTGTTCAAACATAATTAAAGCCGAAATCTATTTATAAATTTAAGTGTTTTTAAAATTTGCGAAGTTTTATCGAATGTTTATCGCCCATTATTTACGTATTATTACATTTAGTAGTAATTGATTTAAAGAGACAATATATTAAAATAACACAACAAATCTTTAATGATTTTTAAAGCTTAAAATAATAATATATATATTAAAAACCGTTTTTTAATCGGTAATTATTATCTGATATTAATATAATTTTAGAACGATCAAGGACGAAATAAGTATTTCAATAAAAGTTATATTAAAAATATTATCGTAAAAGCGTGAAATATATTAATACCTATTTATATATTAATTGCAAAAGCTTAACCAACCAAAAAATAGGATTTACAATACTACAAAATTGTTAATGATTATAAAGTATTTAAAATATTAACGTTCATATTGCGAAAATACGGAGAGAAGGTTGTGAATATTTATCAATTATATAGTATTAAAAGGTATTGTAAATATAATAACGCGTAAGTTTAAAGAAAAATTAATCTGAGAAACTTATTTTTTTTTGAATATAATTTTAAAATTTAATGCTAACCGGAGATCGTTAATTTAGTAAACGAGTTGTAGAAACGGTTAAATAATATATTGAGAAATATTATATACGAAAACGTAATTTTTTCGTTACCAAAAAAGTTAAAATATAGAGACGATGTGTCGAAAATATACGAAATATAATCTGAAATATATAATGTCATTTAACGTATTATACAAACAAAGATTTCGTAAAAGCGGCGTAATGTTTACTTATTGAAAAACTTTCAAAGAATTACAACTGATAAAATTTTAAGTAATCATTATCAGCGCAAAAAAACCGGAAACCTTTTCTTCTAAGATTTCACAAACGTTTTCAAGAAAAAGAACCTAAAATATTAAATATTTACCGGACTTATAATTTGCGTATAATAATATAAATATGAATTATAAGAGTAATATAATTAATGGTTAAATAATAATAATTATAAATTTTAACCATATTATACTTATATTCCGAAAACCTAGAAAAAGGAAACCGTTATTAATATGGTTATTTATAATTAATACGTTTTAGGTCTTTTTAATAAAACAAATTATTTAACAATAAAGCGGCATTATAATTCAAACGTTTTTTTAAAGATATTTTTCGATTAAATTCCGAAATTACGAATTAGAATTTTCAATACTATAAAAAGACACGAATAATTAAACGGCAAACCGGAAGAAGAAAATGATTTTTAGATTTTAATAAAGTTTTTTATTATTAAAATAAATTTGTATTTCGTTATAAAAACTTTGAGGGACGTATTTAATTAATCAATATAGTAATCATCCGAAAACGAAATATATTGAATATATTTAAATGTCAAAATTAAAATTTAAAGAGTTTTATTAACAAAGTATAACTGTCACAGTCCTAAGTGGCACCATGTAGATATATAGAGCAGAACAAGGCGGTTAGAGCTCGACCTCACAACGTTCCACTTTTAGTGGTGTAATGGCTAGACTTTTGTTCTTCTGTGCCGTAACAATAACGAAGAATATCCGAAAACATATTCAACAATATTTAAAATATTAAGGCATATTAAAATTATTTAATGAATTATATAAATAATTATAACATTTATTATTATTTAAATAACATTTTTAAAAATTGTTGTTAAACTTTATTATAAAATTTAAATAACATTTTTAAAAATTGTTGTTAAACTTTATTATAAAATTTTTGAAAGGTTTATACTTAAATAAGTTAAAATATTACGTTATTTTAATAATCGTTCACCTTTTTACAAAATTATATTTATTTATTTTTACAATGAAAATTTTAATTATAATTAATTAGCCCGATTACTTAACGATAAAATAAAAACGCAGAATTGCCATACCGAAAAGTATTATTAACAACAAAAACAAATCATCAATAAACTAATTTTAAGCAAAATCTTATAAAAATACGAAAACTAAAATGGCCAATATGAACGGTTTATTATCTGCAAATTAATAAGCAAACAAAATGTACCTATTAAATTTTAAAATATTACTTTCGTAATTACGTTAATAAATATGAAATTAATCAAATAATACTATTACGAAGTGCAAAGTGTGCGTATATTAATATTCAAAATATATTTACCGGTCACGTTTCATTCGAAGCCCTATATAAATATTATTTAAAAATATTAAAATGTTTTATAAAATATTTAAAACAATATATATAAAAAGTAAAAGACGTTTTAAGAAATTAACAGTTATCCGTGAAAAGATATACGAACGTTAAAAGAAAATTACGGTAATCCAAAAGAAATATTATGATTAACGCTATATACTTATGGAATTCTAAGCCAGATAATAGGTAGGTTTATCGATTAAAAACTTCAAGTTCAAAAATAAAATGTTCGCATTTACTTATATCCGGGTTGCGATTAAAAAGCGAATGGGTTCCTACGCGTACAGAAAAATTCTTTCTATTAAATACCAACGGATACATAATATATTCCCGGTATCTTTGCTAGAACCATGGCACGATCGGAGAACATATGACGGCAGAGGGCGGGCACGCTTGTTAGTCTTACTGGGTGTAAGGCCTGGAAAGAATTCTGAATCATCCTATTCCTTACGAAGGGCAGGGCCGAGGTTACCTCAGCTAGCTCAGGCCTCTGCTGGCTCGTTTCTATTTTTGATATACATTTATGTACTATGCCAAGGCGTTAACATTAACTAATTAAATAGCGTATCCCCGTAACGAGCTAACGAGGCCTAAGTTGGAATTACGCAAAAACGTTTTTGTTTAATATTTTGCTTAATAAAATAATTAAATTCTTTCATTTATATAATTAATTTAAATCGAATAATGGTAATATATATATATATTCAATCTAAATTAATACGCGCATAAAGGTTTTGTCGAAAATTTTAAATAATTATTAAAATTAATATATTTAAGTTAATATCCGGCAAAATTATTAATAATAAAGTTTGTATAATTATAATAATACAAATACCGCATATATTATCTCTCTATATACCGTTTAGAGGTAATTTAATATAAAATAGCCCGTTTAATTATATTTTTATTCATACTAAGTATTATTATTATTTTTTATTTATAAAATATTAAATATAATAAATTCGAAATATTTTTTCAATTATAATATCATTAGTTTAAGTTCGATACGTTTAATATTTTATATACGCGTTAAATATACATCAATATATATTGGACTTTTATCGAATTTTTAAAAAGAATTAAAATTAATACAGTTAAACTTATAGTTAAAAAATAGGCGACTGTAATGTTTTTATGGCTACGACAGCATAATTATCATTTGCATTATCGTATACCGAGTTTCTTTAATATATTTCGTATGAAAAAACCCGTTTAACAATTCTTTGGCTATACGAGCTATTATTTTTACGTTACGGTCATAAAAAGATTAAAATTAACCAAATCCGAAACGCTTTTATAACTATATCTAGGAATTCGGAGTTTTTTTAACTCCGGAAAAGTGGGTCTATCCCTATTCGAGGTGGCAAAGATGGCAAAAGAATTCGTAAGACTTCCAAAAGTCTTCCAAAGTCTTCCAAAGCTTTCCATTTGATTAATAATGAAAAATACTAATTAATAATGAAATGATAAAGCTTAATAAGCCATTTTTCACATATATATAGCCCTGAATTTCCCCAGCTGTTGTTGGGCTGATATAGCTTTAATATAGTTAACTCTAACTTCTGTGACATACCTTGAGTCTCTCCTGAACGTTTTCCCATACAAATCTTTACAGGGTAGCCTCACCTTCTGTCTCAATTCTTAGACTATAACGTAATTACCATGATTCGTACCGGTAAAAATATAATTAAACGGGTTTTTCCGATATCGAATTACGTTTAAAAAACTTATAGCGATATATTATATATAGTAATTACGTTATTTCAATTATAAGGGTGTTCCGGATTAAAAATAATATTAATTAGGAAATTTTACCTTTTTTTTGTATATTTTAGCAACATTCATCCCTATTTAAAATTTTATATACCGTTAATAAGCCTTTTTAAAACTTGATATAAATATAATATTTCTCAGTTTTTAATTATTCTTCTTAATACTTTATTTATGAATATTAAAAAACAATTTAAAAAGTTTTATTTAAGGAGGTATTAATTAGGATTAAAAAATATTTTTTATTATCTGGTCTTATTTTGGAATTTTTGTTATTTTTGTAAGTTTTTTACAAGTTAAGTTAACGTAATACTAAAAGTTACTTAGCTATAGTTACGCCGCACGCGCAACCACAACTTCTAAAATAGGGCCTGATTTTAATAAGGCAAGGACCACGTAATCAGAGTTCAGTTTGTTACTGGTCGAAAATAGGGCGCCATTTCTAAAGCGCTTAATATACTGAGGCTTAAAAACTGCCTTGCTGGGTAAAGGTGTTTTCTAAGTATAATTATTAATAAGTATTAAAATTTCGTCGAAACGGCGGAAAACGGGTCGAAAATATTCTTAAATAAAAAACGTAACAGCATAACGTTTTTTGAAAATTTTCTTACTTATAAAAATAGCTTAAAACTGCGTTTAATTAAAAATTAATCGCAAAATAATAAAACGAAAACCGGAATATTTACAAAAATAGCTGAAATTTATAAACTTACAAAATGACGTTAAAATTAAACTTTTGTAATTATAACGAACGATAGGAAATTTATTTCCGATATACCAAAAATACGATTTTTTAATAACAATTATTTCGAAAACGAATTCGGCCATGCAAAAAAAAACGTCGAATCGATAACCGATTTTAAATACGTTATTACGTTCGTATTAAGTACTCGTAATACGACTCTCTTTAAGTTCGTCGATTAACTTCCAATTATTCGTACTAAATTAAAAAACCGTTGAAATCGTATTTTTTAAAAATAACCGAGATTTAAACGAAACTTAAACAGTAATATTAATAATATTAAATATAACTCATTACCGTATAAAAGTATTTTTATAATAATTAATTACGATATAGTTTAACAAATTTGGAACATAAACGTAAACCGTACAGTAATCGAAATAACGTTACGCTGCATAAATATAATACGATTTATTGCTGCTCGTTATAGAATTAAGATCAGATTTATTATCAGCGTTAAAAGAGTAACGTTTAAAAAATCCTAATTATTGTAAATATTAAAATAGCATTTTTTGTAAAGTTTGCTACGAAAAGAAATATCATAAATAGATATAGAACGAATATTATACGTAACACAAACGAAGAAATACTATAAAATAAATGCAAAAAAAGATTAAACAAAATAACTACAAAAAAGAAATAAAACTAAAAACGCCAAAAGGAAAAGGAAAGTAAATAAAATAAGGTTTAAAAACAAACTAAACTAAAAGGTTAAACAGGATATAATTAATTAGGTGTAGCATATATTAATTATTATAGTAATTATTTATAATATAATATAACTTATATACTTATAAACAAAGCATTTTCGACAAATATAAGTAACCAAATTTATAAATACGTTATATCAAATAAATAATAATGTTATTAAAACCTAATAATTTTATAACAACAATAATTATAAAAATATAATCTTTATAAGGTTGCGACTAATAACTAACTAACCGCCGACTAACCTATTAATATTAATTTACAATGTGGCATCTAGTAGAAAATGCTAGACGGAAATAACCTAATATACTTCCTTTTTGAAATATGTTTTATAACCGGTCGGAGATTATCTTATCTTAGTTTATAATTATATATTATTTTACATACTTGAATTAAACGTTAAATATATATTTGAGTTATTTTTCGATTATAAATTAAATCATTAGATTAAAAAGTTCCCTGTAGCACAAATAATTTATAGTTTTAAATATAACGAAAATATTATGTTTGTTTTAATAAATATATGTTTCGTTTTTTATTCGAAATTTAAAAAAGATATATAGTAAACTTATTAATATTACAGTATACATAACAGTAAAATAATCTATATAATTTATTAAAATTTAACCTAAAATTAAATTTTGTACAGCTCTAAATAATTTCGTATTAAAATTAAAAAATAATTAAAAAATTAACTTCTAAAGAAATTTATTTTGCTTTAAAACATATTTCAATAAAACACCCTAATAAAAAACCTAATTGTAAATATATTGGTTTATATAACATCGTCGAAACATTTTCTCTGAATATTTACCGATTAATAAAAATTTTAAAATTACATTTTATTTACTTCTTTATATTTCATATATATATCAACAGCAGATATTACCTAGCTCTACAGAAAATTCAAGGATATAAAAATAAAAGATAAATCTTTATGTCAAATAGAAAATATTTTCGATATACGAAAAGGAAAAAAACTTATACAGTACGTAATTAAATTAAAAAATATCTAGAGTCCGAAAATACCTAGGAATTCGCGAAAAGTCATATATATACTGAAGTGGGGCAGGGTGTTACGCCCATAATCAGCCTCGGCTGATCAGAAAACCTAAACCTTACATGTATATTGAGGAGTTCTTTTTCGCCATAGGTTCAACTCTAACAACCCAACCATCACGATTACCACTTATCATGTTTTTCAGAGCTTTAGTTATCAAGGTTCAATATCATTAATACAGTCGGATTAAGTTCTTTATTTCGGCAATCCCTTTCTGCATTGTAGCATAGCTTGTTTATCGGCGCTGATTAGAACTAACTCTCTTTACTCTAATTCCATAATTAACGCCTATTAAGTAATTTTAACTAGAAGCGGCGAACTTACTAATAATTACATCCCCCTTCACGTTTTTCGATAATAACAAAAAAGCATTAATAAATTTTTGCTGCCTGTTAATTAAAAGTTAAATATAAGAACGCGGCGGCAAAATATATTTTCTTTTTTTTTAAATCGTTTAAATCCTTAATTTTACATCAAGTTATTATAAACGTTTTCTTACGAAAAATCTACTTTTAACGACGTAAATGCTATGGAGAAATCATGGTCTTTAAAAGCAGAAATTCAGCTTTTTCTTCACTTTTAACCTTTTTTTACAATATATACATTATTAAAATGAAAAATAGAAGAACCGTAATACAAAAGATAAACGTACTAGCTTAAAGCTTTATTTTACGAAATTTATAATACACGAAATTTTCATTTATATGGAAGTTATAACACGTCTTAGCGTTTATATTAATGTAAATAAAACTGTAAACGTCAATATAAACAAAATAACGAAATATCTTTATCCAAATTTTATTAACGAAAAAATTACACCTTTAAGCGATTAACGTAAATATATATATTTTACATAATTTAAAACTATTACGCTGTATAATTTGCAATAATAGAAAAATTACTTGTTAAAAACAATCGATAAACAAATAAATAGTTGAAAATAAAGATTTAAAGGGAAAAGGTCTTAAAAGAGCTTATTGCTTAAAAAATTAAAAAGATACGAGGAATAATGTGTTAAATGTTTTCGAGTTTTAAAGAAAGTGACGCAATATATGCTAATCTAACGAAAACGGTTCGCCTGTTTTCGATTAACGGTTAAATACGATTAATTTAGTTGCGATTTATTGATATCTAATAAATACGGTTCGATGATTAATATAATTTAATATATAAATACGTTCGTTATTTTTTATAACTTAAATAACATTAATGTGTAATACAATTTCGATAATGATAATATTTTTAATATAACGAAACGCAATAAAGTTATTTTATTATTTTGATTTATAAGATCTTTTTATTAATATACATCTATATAATTAAGGTTTAAGAATTGGTTAAATCTTTAAATCGTTGAAGACCATTATTATTAAAATTAATACGAAATAAAAAACGTAAGAATAAAACAAATTGCAACTTATAAAATATAAGATTTTTAGAATTTAAACAAAATAGTTTTAATGTATATTTAATTAAATAAATATTTTAATACCGAATTAATTAATCAATTTAACGGCTTACTATAATATTATAATTTTTATATTCGACGCTCTTTGTTTTTATTTTAAGCTCGTTTTATATTTCTTTAAATATATTAAGAAATTAAAAATTAGCAACAATTATTTCTCAATTGTATAAATTACAAACGTTTTACTATTAACAAAACTACTAAAAATAAAATATAAATTTTTGGTTACGATTAGAAGAACTATTAGTCTGCTAAAACCTTCTAACGCTTTAAAGGTTTTTAAAAGACATTTTATAAGATATTATTTAAAATAGCAAATTTATTTTAATTTTGCTTAGTAATATTGTAGTTTATACAACGCACTACCTTTTTAATATAGCCTACTTTTTTTGTATTTAAAGTATATAAAATAAACTATAATTTCGTATGTTCAAGTTATAAATAAAATAATTAAAATCCGACGATTTTTAATTTTATTAAAATGTTGATAAACTTTAATTTTTTTGGGGTTATTTTAAATTGAAAAAAACAGAAAACTAAAAGCCAAATATTAGTAACTGAAGTTAATAAATACGTTAATTTTTAAAAATAAGATTTTGAAACAAAAATATGTTATGGTTTAATAATTAAAAGTTTAAAAAACGATCGAAACAGAATTTTAGAAGTTTTTCATTTCTACTAGATTTGTATAAAAAATCTGAATAAATTTTCAAATCTACAAAATATTAAAACATAATCAAATTCCCGAATTTAAAAAATAAAGAAATTCGTAAAGCTTTGAAATTTAAAAAACGTTAACAATTAACATATGTACATATTATTCCGTAATTTAAACAATATTAGTGTATCATAATAATTCTTTACTTAAAATGTTTTTATTATTACGAAACGTCATTAAATTTATCTATTATTTAGGTTTTAGCAATATTTCTACTAACATAAACTCGTATAATTAGGGTTTAATACTTGGTTAAACCCCTTAGCCGTCACATATCTGAAATTATACAAGCGGCCCACATCTGTTATTCGGACTTTGTATAAAATGATAGACACTGTCCAGTTAGTCTCTATATGTACTATTCCTGACTCACCTTTTTGGCACTACAATCGTATAAAACAACCAAATCCTTAGGCTTATGTCAAGCCTGCTGACCAAGGTTCCTTCGTATCTCAAGTTAATGGGAAAACTTACTGGTTCTTATAGCCTGTTAGCGCAATCCTTTCCTTGGAAGGTTTGTTGAGAAGAGAACGCTAAGAGCATTAAGATAACCCCTCCATCCGCGCTCCACCCCATCAACGCGCTACCCCATAACCGCGTTACGCGTTAATCCACTTACTGATTTTTTTTCCCTATAAAAAAGTTTTGACAACATTTTCAAAAAATAAAAAAAAAAGATTATTCGCTAAAATCTACGCTTGCGAATGATATATAGCTTTTAGCTTAATTATGTACGATATAAGCGATTAACAAAATAATACGTAAAAACTTTTGAGTTTCACTTTTAAAAGTTGCTAGATTAACAAAAAATATATTTTACGCCGCGTCTAAAATGTACAAATAAAACAACAATTCGATAAAAATCGCTAAATTTTATTACAAATTTAAAAGAAAGTTTTAACTTCTTAAGTTATTGTATAAAGCTAATTAAGTCATGCGTTATTTTCTTCGTAATTTCGCTTATACGTGTAACGTTTTTTAATTAATAACGGTAATTTTAAACGGCTAAAAAAATTAAATAACCCCATTTTGATATAGTTATTTTAAAATCAAAATTTTTAAACATAAAATTATCGATTATAAGCGCTGAAAAGGCATTTTTCAAGTCTTTATTAATGCATTATTCGAACGTTTTTCTTTGTCGGAAATTAAAATTATTAAATAAAAAACCGTTTTAATGCGAACGAAATCGGAATTATAAAATATATAAAGGAAAATTATTTCGTTTTTAAGAAAACTTTTAAAAAGGTAGTTTTTTTAAAAAATACGTTTAAAGAATTAAATTATTATAATCGTTTAGGTTAATATTAACAGATATTGGTTATTATCTTTAGTAATATTTAAGAGCATTAACGCCTAATAATAACAAATTTTTAATTCGGATAATAGATATGCGAAAACTCATACTTTATTACGCTAAAGGTCGGCTAAAAAAATAACGAAATTAACTAAAATAATTTCGCAAAATCTCTATTTTGTATATTAAATTTAAGCACTTGAATAAATAAAAATATTAATAAGTAGTCGCTATATAAATTATAGTATTTATATATTTATATCGAAATATTTTTAAGAAAAAATATATATTATTTTTAATATACTTATAGTTTTCATATTTAGTTATTTTTTAATATATATATATGTATTTGTTATAACCTAACAGGCTGCGGCCTCGGGAAACGGTCGTAACGAGAAATTAACTAAGCCATATAGGTCGAGCCACGTAATAGCTCGACAAGATTTATAATAAAGCCCATAAAGCCAGGCTCGATAAGAACAGAAAAATCAAAGTATATGCGCTTATTAATTCTATAGTTTAAATAATTTCTGTTTATAATATAATATCGTTATTTAAAATATTCTTAATAATACGAAACGTAATACATTATTATATTTATTACTATAAAATTCCACGATATTTCTGTTAACACAAACCCGTACGATTAAAATTTAATAATTAATTGTACCGCTTAGCCGTTATACGTTATAAGTTTTTGTTTAATAATACCGTTAAATTTTGAGCAATATCGCCGACATTATATCTACTAGCAAACAGCTCGAATAACCCATTTACCACGTCCTTAATTACTCGGATATTGAAATAGAATTCGAAAAGGAAAAAGAAAAACCTGGCTTTTCTCGCAAAGAAATTCTTCGACGACTGGATATTATAAACGAACGTATTCTTTAGCTTAAAATAACAATAATAATTTTACAACGTCTTTTTAAGCCGCTCATAAAAACCGTAAGGGGAAAAAAAACTCCCATAACCGGGAAGCCCCGTTAAGTAAGCCCGGTTATTTAGCTAAATTCCACTAAGAAACTAAGAAAAATTCTTAAACCTTTTAAACCAAACTTTTTCGATAAAACCTTAACCAAATTTTAATTATTTTTAATTTAATACCGAACATATTTCGGGTATTTTCTTATTCGATTAACCATGTTTAATATATAAATCGAATTTGTAATTAAACCATTTATCCGAAATGAAATTATTTAATTCAAATCTGTTATAAAAAAATATGTGACCATATTAATTAAAAACAACCCGCAAATAATGCGAATTTACCGCAATTACGAATAGTATAAGCAAACAGTAATAAAACCTTTCGAAATAATAAACAAAAAATAAAACCCGAAATACAGATTTAATAATTATAATAAAAAAGTTAATATCCAATTATGCCAGTACATTAATTCAATTAATTATTAAGTTAAATTAAAAACAAAAAAATATTAATAATTAAGTTTTTAAAGGCCTAAAAAATACAGCAAAAGTTGTTTAAACTTAATTAACCTAATTATTTATTAAATTATATCGTTATAATAATTAAAATTAATAATCGATAATACGCATAATGAATTAAAGGTACCAAAGGAAAAAATAATAACAAACGCCGATATACGGCTAATATTAATATTTTTCGATACAGTAATATTATTTATGGCATAAAGCTAAGACCTATAGAACTGGGAGCCACTTATAAAAAGAACTGGAACTAGATCTAATGCTATAATTTTAACAAGATAAAATATAAGGCAGCATAATACAAAACACTTAAAAAACTCCGTTAAAATAATTAAAAACCTATATTTAAGGAATAATTTAAAAAACTCAAAAAAACGAAAACAAATTTATTAACATAATTTAGCCTAAGTATATATCAGGTTTCCCATAGCGAAAATTCCAAGAAAAAATGCGAAAAACCAAAAAGTTAGCTTAATAAATATCGCGAATATAATAAAAAGCATTATAAAGATAATTACGCGAACAGTAGGACTAGACAGAAAAATCTGTCCCGAAACCCTTAATCGATACGGCAAAATATATGCCATATATTGTCAACGACGAAAATATCTCGAATATTAAAAATAAAAATAATATATATATAAACGAATTACTTGCATATACTATAAAAAGTTTAACTGTTTAAAATATATCGGAAATAACAAAAACAATAAATAATCATATCGATATTTTCGATTTATAATCCTAAGAAATATTTAGTAATTAATCGAAATAAAAACCTGGTCCGAAAAAGATAATACTTAAAAAATCGCGTTTTGTTATTATTAATAATATAATTATTAAACGAAAAAGGAATTAATTTAGTATATAATAAAAGAAACACTGTCAAAAAGTTATTACAGCTTTTTATTTTCAATTAATACTTATTATAAACTTTTACGATAAAAGGGTTATCACAAAAAATACGTTAATTTACAAAAACACTTTAAAAATATAATTAAAATAACGTATCATAAAATATAATCGCAAATATAAAAAAATTTGTTTAATAAGAAAAACCAATAACAAAATTAAAAGCAATTAATAAAATTCGAACAAATAAAACGCCGGCAATAATAACAAATATAATAACTTAACGCTCTAAATAAAGATATACATATAAAGCTTATTAAATTCGAAAACAAATTAAAAAAGAATTACTTGTAAAAAAGCCGCAAAATAACGAAACTCAAAAAAATTAAAGAAACTTCCTAAAAAAAGCTTTAAACACGACGATAAAAATTATTAATAGCCTTATTATTTTAGATATACGAATAAAAACGTAATAATATACCGCAATAATAAATTACGGAATTCTGGGCAGGAATTATATTATACTAATTATAATTAATAAACTTAAATTACCATAAAAATACAAAGTAAAACCTTTTATAATGACAAATACAGAAAATTAAAAATTTGCTTACGATAAGGGGAAAGTCATACGCAAAATTATTTATTTCGAGATTTTTATTTAAAAATAATATTAAATAGTTAATTTCGACATCCTTCCACTTAAGAATTATAATACAATCTTAGGATTACCATAAATACGCTAATACGAAATTTTGATTAATAAAAGAATTAGCCGGATAAGGTTTACTGTAACGAACCTGTCATACACCACCTGGTAGTATGAGCAGTATCCGAAAAGGGTCTTGATTTGCAAATAATAATAGGGCGAGGAATAACTCAGTATGTTCGTTAAAAAGATTTTACGGTACTCCTTTCTCAATCAGAGAACGGTACAGTTACCTCTGGCTAAGAGCTTAGATTAATAGCTAAAGAGCAGAACTAAATAGGTGGCTATTTACATAGGAAACCTGAAATCTTATATTTTCTTTTATTTTACCAGTATAATACTGATTTCTTGGATCTGTTAAATTACCCAGATTACAGTGATCTGTATGATTTAATAAATTAGTTAAATCATTTTAAATTACGTAATTTAAAGTATGGAACTTTTCCTTTTTTTACAGCCCTAGGGCCTCCAGAACGAATTTATTCGGGGATCCGTAATACCATTCTCTTCCTTTTAGGATTTTTGTCCCAAAGATAAAAAGGTAAGTATTCCTTCCTTTTAATTGAAAACTGTTTTTTTTACCGCTAACTTATTATGGCGGGTCGAGCAGAAAAACCGGCGCGCCCTTTCCGTGCGAACCAGCGTTAGATTTGCGATAACCGGTTTGCTTATATTTTCAAATTTGGATTTAAGGTATTGCCTTGTTCTAGCTGCCTTTTATCTGGGGAGTCTAAGTGCTTTATGATAGAGAATATTCCAAGCTGTTATTATTATACCCGTCGTTAACGTTACTGTAACGGATTAACGATTGCCATGTTTTCGTTGGAAAACATTAGTTCCGAGCGTAACCGCCTTTAAAGGGAGCGTCGTACTGTTAAAAACGAGTTCGTGGAACTGTAGCGAAAATTTCAAGAGGAGATGTCGAAAAAAATAAACAAGCTATAATGCTTACGTCGTTAGGAAGATATTTTGAAGAAGAAAAGGTTGCAGCTGCTTTTCGAGGGTTACGAGCTGGACCAGTTAAAAAAGCGGGAAAGGATAAAAGAAAAGCGACGTCGTATGGAAACGGAACAAGCGCAGCTTGCTTCAAAGATAAACGCCATAACAAAGGCGTTTATTTTTTTCGACTGGAACGCCGAAGGTTTAGATTTGAGCGGGGGACCGTTATCGCTTATAACCTTGGCCGCATTAAAAATGGTCGGTCAGGATTCTGGCGGTAGAACGTTTTAATTAGGTTTATCGCATTCGTTAAGTAATTAAGTGGTTTTTACGTATTTTTTTTATATAAGTATCCTTCCTATTTAACTAAGTACTGGATTTTATTTTTAATCATTTTGGAATCCAGTATTCGTTTAATTTCGTATTCGTCTAAGTTTTTTTCGAGTTCTAGGTCTATTTTCAACGGGGCGTTCTTAGGTGTTAGTTTAAGTAAAAAAATATGGAAAACAGGGTGTATTTTTATGTTTTTGGGTAACGATAGTCGGTAATTGGTCCTGGAAATAACTTTCTTAACCTTAAACGGGCCAAGCTTTTTAAAATCGAATTTGTCGTTAGGTTTTTTTGTTTTGATCTGTAAAATATTCGAGGTTACGTTTTGTTTTTGGCGTAGCAAGTAAACCTTGTTTTCTTTCGTTAAAATTGATCCTTTAATTTTTTTTTTGTTGTAATATTGGGTTATCCGTTATTAAAGGAATCGTAATTTATTTTGGAGACGGGCTTAAATTATCTTGATTTTTGTCGTTAGTATCTTTGTTCTTAGGGCAATCGTAACAATTTTTGGTACTTTGTTAAGCGGTTGTTTGGGTCGTTTTACCTTTGCATCGTATCCGTACATAGCCGTATAAGGAGATACGCCCATATTCCCGTTAACGGAAGTATTGTAAACGATTTATGCTAGTGGTAAAAGCTTTACCCAGTTATCCTGTTGGTAATTAACATAGCTCCGAAAGTACTGTTCCAGAATTTAGTTTAGTTTTTCGGTTTGGCCATTTGTTTAAGGATGATATGCTGTTAAGAACTTAAATTTGGCACTTATTTGTTTAAAAAAGCTAGTACCGAATTTTAAAATAAATAACGTATTTTGGTTTGAAACGATTTTTTCAAGTATCCTATGCTTGTTAAGGTATTATTTAATAAAGGCGTAAGCTAATTATTTTGCCGTTGCATTTCCTTTAAAAGGTAAGAAATACTTATATTTGGTAAATTTGTTAATAATTACCCATATTCCGTCGTATTCGATTCCGGTAACTGGGTTTTTAAATGGAGGTAAGCTAATAATAAAGTCCCAAGCTATAATGTTCTATGCTTTGTTAGGAATGTTAGTAAACTGTAATAACCCGTAGGATTTATAGCGTACTGCTTTGGTTTTGTTACAAACGTTGCAGTTCTTGATAATTATTTTGACTATACGGCGTAACTTAGGGAAATCGTATTTTTCCTGTAGCCGTCGGGTGGTTTTAAAGATTCCTTAATATCCGTGTAATAAATTTTCGTGGAATTCTTTTACGAATTGTTTTTGTTGGTTTCTGGGAACGTAAATTTTGCCATAGTACAATAATTGATTTTTCGATTATCCTTTTAGCTGCTGAATTTCTTTTTGTTCCTTTGTATCGTAAGAATTCCGGAACTGTATCAAAAATTCGGGGGATAGTTTTTTGATTATTTTATATAGTTATACAGTGTTATTTCTGTTGTATTATAACATCTTTATATTTTTTTTGGATATCTTGGAATCGTAATTTTTTTTGCGACTGAAAATATTTGCCTGGATATTTTTTTTTCCCTTAATGTGGTATATTTTAAAGTTAAACTTTGATAAAAAAATTATCCATCTTTCGTACCGTTTGTTTAGTTTTTGAGTTTTCATAAATCGAATAAGGTTTTTGTGATTAAAGTAGATATCGAAAGGTTTTTTTGTTTTACTGAGGAATGGCTTTTACTTTTTAAGAACATTAATAATTACCAATAATTCTTTGTCGTAAATCGGATATCTGAATTTTGTATCCCGGAATGCCTTTAAGTAATATGCCACCGGATACCACTTGCCGTTATCTTCCAGTTGTTCTAGGACGGCACCTAGTACGTAATTTGAAATATCTGTTTTTAGGCGTTTCTTTTTGTCTGCGTTAAGTAATCTTATTATGGGTCCGCTGGTGATTATATTTTTTAAGATCTGGAACGCTTTCTTTACTTCTTCTGGGAGTTTAAATTTTTTTTTTACATATTTTTTGGTGGTAAGTTTCGTTAATAGTTTAATTATGTTTCCGTATCCCTTAATTAGGCTACGTACGTAACCCGTAAATCCTAAGATCTGCCGGATGTTTGTAACGGTCGCCTTATCGGGGATAGGCCAGTTTTTAACTGCTTCCATCTTAAAGCGTTAAATCTGAATTTGGCCGGGGGTAAGAGTATATTCCAGAAAGTTTAGTTTCTGTATGTGCCATACGTTTTTAGCTGGGTTAATTCGGATGTTTGCTTCGTTTAACGTCTGGAGCACCTGGGTAATTTGCTTCCTATGCTCCTCCAGAGTTTTGGAGTAAATGAGGATATCGTCGAGATAAACGAACATAAATTTGTTTAGAAATTTTCTGAGCGTAATTATAACTAGGCGTTAAAAGCTGGCGGGAGCATTGGTAAATCCCATAGGCATTATTTTGTATTCGTAAAGTTTATGTATTATTCTAAATGCCGTTTTCCATTTTTTTCCTTTGGCCATTCTGATACGGTAGTAACCGTTTCGGAGGTTAAGTATAATGAATTATTTTGCTTTATTAGCATTTTTCTTTAACGTATTTATAAAGGTTAGAAGGTATCCGTTCTTAATCGTGATGTCGTTTAACTGTCGGTAGTCGATCACTTTTCTGAAGATTAGGTTTCCGTTTTTATCGATTTTTTGCTTTCCATCCTTGGTTTTTGGTACTATAAGAATAGGGTATCCAGCAGGAGAATCAGAGGGTTGGATGTATCCTTTTTTTAGGTTAAGTTGAATGCTTTTCCATAAGGCCTTTAATTTGTTGGGGTTTATGTGGTAAATTTTGTGGAGTTTAGGATGGTATTTTTTTTTAATGGGTATTTTGTAATCCCATTAACTATGTGGTGGTAACTTGTGGTTTTCTTTGTCCTTAAACAATTTTTTGAATCGTCGATACTTAGATAGTACTTTGGAAGTCTGATTTGTAATCTGGATTTCCTTGATGATATAGCAGATTTCCTGGTTATCTTCTTTGGATAGCTTTCGTTTCTGTTCCTATGAAAGTGTTTGGCTTTTTTAGTTAATATATAGGTTGCTGGATCTGAGCCATGGCATTTCCAAGATAATATCGTATTCGGAAATATCGGCAATATCCAGTGAAATCCACTTTTGGTGTCCTTAAATTTGTACCGGAAGTTTTTCAGTTTTTCGAAGGATTCGTCCGTTATTATACGTAAATAAGCTTCCATTTATTGTACGTAACTTATAGGATTTTAACTTATATTTCCAAGGAATCTGATATTTTGCTGCTACTAAAGGAAAGATAAAATTTCTTTTGGTTCCTAAGTTAATTATAGCCTTGAACGTCCTGTTCCTGTATTAAAAAGGAATTTTTATCTGGCCGCGTAATCCTTTAATTGCTTCGTATAAGGTTTTGTAAATTGGGGCTTTTCGGTACCTTAATTTCGAAGGCCTCGGTAGTTTTTTGATTTTTGATGCCGTCCGGCTTAAGCGAATTTCCATTCGCGAGTTTTTTTGACAGCATATTTGGTGCATTAATCGTTCTTATACCGGAACCATATTTTCTTGCCGTATTTGCATTAAGGTTTCAAAACTGGATTTTCTTTCTGGCTTATCCTTTGGTTTTATGTTTTCTGGGTTATGGGAGTAGAGAGGTAATTTTCCAAAGGAGGTGTTCCTATATTTAGGAGCTTATGTTAGACGCAAGGTATCGGAAAATAATATAAATATCCTTACGATATGGCCTTTTAACTTTGTTTTGACTTAGGATGTAAGTAACAAGACTTAGGGTATTTTGGCCATCGTGAGGTTTTTGTGCATCGGTATTTATTATTTGATTCGGTAAGGGTTTTATTATTTTATCCGGGCTAAAAGTTATTATTTTTTTTAGTTCGGAAATAAACAAAATAATCGTTCTGATAGCAGGCGGTAAAATATAGCAGGTTATAAGGGTTTACCGATGGCGTTTTTTGGTAAATGGTGCATCCTGGGAGCTTATAGAGCTCCGGGGACAACTGTTTATGGTTGCTGGTGTCTGGTCGAAACTAACCGTCCTTTGTATGCATTTCACATTTCTGGGAATTAAGGTAGCATTGGCATCCTAGCCCTATGGTTATTTTGGAAGCCGTTTATCCTGGGTGATATTTGTAAGCTTTAACCTTAGAGTTCTGGCAAACTGGATAGTTCTCGTACTTTAGGATGTCGTTCTGGATTTGAATAGTTGTGGTAATAATGAATTCTGGCTGGGAGGAAGTCGAACTAACTTCTTTCTTCTTTTTTTCTGCCTTACTGTCAGTTTTTTGTTCGGTTATTTTAACTTTTTTTTGGGGTTGAGGAATTTCTTCTTTTTTGGAATTCCTTTTAGCGGGAGAACGGTATTCGCTTTTGAAATATCCTTTTTTGCCACAGTTAAAACATTCCATTTTGGACTTGTTTTTTTTGGGTTCCTTCGAAACGGAACTTGCTTTCTTTTAAGGCTTGCCTTTGTTTTTCTTATTCTAGCTTTTTAAGCCTTTGTTATTATCTCGTCTGCCGGTCCTCTTTTTCTCGAGGTACCGGTCGAAAACTCGTCTGTCGGTAATAATAGCCTTATCGGTATATTCCGTAAAGGACCCAACCTTGGGTACTTTGTATATTTCATCTTTAACTAAAAGCTTTAGGCTATCGTAATAAGGGTAAAATAACGCGTTTTCCGGTAAATTCGAAACGGCGGCCAGATAGTTAAATTTAATCGTATATTTAACGGCTAACTTGGTTTAGTAAAAAAGATAGAATTGCTTAATAACATCCTATTCTTTATTAGGGTTTCCAAAAAGGGCCCGTATTCGCTTTTCGAAGTGACTGTATTTACCGAAAACGTAATTGGTAAGGTCGGAAGATTCCTTTAGATATTTTTTAAGATAATCCGTTAAAACGGGTTTAAACCATTCCCGGATTCGTCCGGTCAGTAATTAAGAAATAACCATTACCTTTTAATAATCCTCCGTCAAAAAACTTTCATAAAATTTAAGGTAAAATTTGGCTTGAACCAGGAATCCGTCAGAGTCTTTTGATCCATTATAGGGTTTAGGGGGAATTAATTTGTAGCCCTTAACATCTGGCATTCCATGGTAAATGGGAGGTGGAATAATTCCTTTACGAATCCGGTTAATACCAAATAAAGGCAAGGTCGAAATCCTTTCCTGCATTCGTCCTGCGCCAGTCGTGGGTAAAGTTATGGCTTTTTTTTCCGAGTACCTCGTATTAGTTATATGCGATCGGTAATTAGTTTTTTAGTTTCGTCCCCTGGGGGAACCAAATTAAGGGAAAGCAAGTTTTTTAGCAAGTCGGGCATTTTCTTTTCGTAAAGCCACGACTTCTTCGGCAAGGAGATCAAGTCTTTCTTCCGTCGTAAGCTTTCTTTCGCCAACATCTTGGCTCTTCTGGCCTCTGGCTGGCTGTTTTTCTTCTGGCTCCGAATCCTGGACCTCGATGGTTTCCTAAGGAGTTGGGGAAGGCTGTTGCTGGGGTTAAAAGGAAGGTCCTCCCTGGGATCGAATAGTAAGTGGAGCTATATTGTTAATTAATCGGAAAACTTTTTTGATAGGAGGTAAATCGTTTATTCTAATTACTAAGATGACCCCCCCATCCGCGCTCCACCCCATTAACGCTCCACCCAATTTTGAAGCCATCGCCACAACAACCTCTCCATACAAATAACAATATCTCAATAACCACTTAATCAATTGATTCCATACTAAATAGAGCGTACAATGATGCAATCCAGTTCCACCTCGCTATCTTTTTCGCTTTCGGAAGGCTCGTTTTGCTGTTGATATTTCCGAGTGACGGTGGAGCGTCCCTTCGCAGGGGCCTTCAGCCCTACTTTCACCTTCTTGACCGAGATCATCTTCACGAAATCCTTATTTGGTTCGGACTGCACCTTCCCACGCTTCTTGGGCTTCGCTTTTTCAAGGGCTGCAGTTAATTGGCTGTTATGAACCTCGGCGGCGGAGAGCTTGGCGGTTTTATCGTCAAGGGCCTTGGCGAACTTGCGGAACAAGAGGCGTACGGTAGGATTCCCGTACGTTGGATCAACTCCCACCAGGGATTTTTCGAGCCGGGTTAATTCCCTAGATGATTTGGGCGTTTTGATACCTAAAGCAGCCATCTGGCCAAAGAAATCAGGGCGTTCTGTGGTACGAATCGATCTTGGGACGGGTGCATTCGTTATCGCCCCCCCTTCCTTAACGTACCTATTGTTTAACACCTTCCTTTTGTTAATGGGACGCAAACCTGTTGCTTCCCAGCCCTTTATGATATATTCTGAGGTTATCATAACCTTTTCCCACGCCTTTGCGAACGCCCAGAGGAAGTCGGTTTTGTCTGTAGCCTCGGAAGCCCGCCCGTAATAGCGTTCGCGGAACCAGTAGCGGTACCTCCGCTTCAGGGTGGTAAATATACTTACATTAAGAGGCTGGAAGACATGGGAAGCGTGGGCAGGCAGGAAAATAATGTATATCTTGTTTTGAAGATATATCCACATGAATTCCTCGGTGGTGTGGCTGTTATGGCCGTCGATCACTAATAACCTCCATTCGTCCGGGTTCTGGGGCTTGGTATGGGGAATAAAGACCTTGCGAAGCCACTTTAAGCCGATTTCGGTGTTCGTCCAGCCGTTCTCTGACGTGGTGAAGTACCAGTTTTCGTATGTTTTATCGTCCGAATCAGGAAACCATTGTTGTTGTACGTCAACGCCGCTAAAGATTACGAGAGGTGGTAACGAACGCCCGTTAGCACTAACACACGCAATTATGGTAATCCACCCCCTTTTGAACGCATCTTTTAAGAGAATACTTTTCCTAAAGGCTTCTCCGAGGACGAAACAGTTTTCACCTATGCCTTCCATCATTCCAATCTCGTCTGCGTTGTATCGGTTCTTCTATTTGATAACCTTAACTTCCGGCAGAGCGAAGCGCTTGAATAGGACGTGGGTGGAGGCCGGGGAAGCGCTATTTAGACGCTTATAATCGATTGTCTTGCCCTTGAGAGTCCTGATTTCAGGATGGCGACGCAGAAATCGGGCTACCCAACCTTTTCCTAGGCGTTCAGGGCTGCCGTTGTTGA